>NW_019014682.1:1760161-1773003 GCF_000150535.2 Carica papaya | reverse complement strand
ACTGTAGCTGTATGCATCCTTTGTATTGGGCTGAGAATGTAGTTACTTTTTTAACTACTTCAACCCATTATTGAACAAGAGGTCTAATGTTTTGTTGTTTACCAGTTCACGGTGGTTTTTGCCCTGTGCTTTCTCTCCTTCCCTATGACGTCCAAGTTGCTTCCACTGAGAAGGTTCTCCAGGCTCCTAAACTCTCCTCCTTTTCTATCTTTGATTCATGTCTTACCTCCCTCACCTACTCGTCTACTACAGTTCCCTGGTTCCTCCTGGGGGATTCCTTGGTCTCCTTGTTCCCATGATTATAGAAACTTCTGCTCTCCCTCCACCGATCTCGGTGATCGTTCACATAGCCCCACGGCCATTGACTACCGGTATGCTAATTCTCTCCGTTTTCTCATTTACTTGTGGCTGATATATGGGATTCCTTGTATTTTCTTCATATGAAATAAGGAAGTTTATGTTTAGTTGTCAAAAATTCTGTTGGAAGAGAAAGAAAAGAAATTTATTTTGTTGATTTAATTGTTGCATTGATTTAGTTAATTACATAGAAATTGATAAGCTGACTATATGATTTTGGACTTAGAGGATAGTGTTTCACATGACAAAATGATGTGATATGGAACCCAAGATCAATTAATGTGATCAGTAACTCACACAATTTCATTTAAAAGTATAAAAGAAATTTATCATATAAAAACTTTTACTACTTAATACACTATCAAGAATGATAAAAACTAACGTCAATAGAAATGAAATAAATAAAATGAAAAAATGCCATAAGGTCGTATCTTAATAAGTAAATCTACTCCTTACTCAATAAGATGGTAGAAAAACCTTTCTTTAAAAGAAATACTCTTAATATTATTGAAATAATTTCCGAATACTTTACAATGAAGATTTGGAGACTTATTTATAAGCTGAGCCAAGTAAATAAAAAAGAAAATAAAATCTCTTAATTTAATTTGTAATTATGTAGGAAATAAATTAAAAATTAAAAATTAAAAACTAATTTTCTATATAAGATAGATTTAGTATTCTCTTTTAATTAAAAGAGATTGTAGCCTAATTAAGAGGGGGAGACATAGAAATAAATTAAAAATTAAAAGCTAATTTCCTAGATAAGATAAATTTAGTTTTCCCTTTTAATTAAAAGAGATTGTGGTCAAATTAATGGGGAGACATATAGAAATTTAAGGCTGGCCATAAGATC
The DNA here is from genome assembly GCF_000150535.2 of Carica papaya. The sequence continues at coordinate 1,771,793 of NW_019014682.1, read as the reverse complement.
TCCTTTTTAGCCTATTTCCTCCTCTTTTTTTGGATTGAATCTTCTCTTTATGGTTCATATCCATGCTCACATCATCCCCTCTCCCTTAAAAAACGATTCATCCTCGAATCGGACACTTCTTATGCAGGGGTTTCACCAATTCTGTTTTTTTTATAGAAAATGTCATACAAAACAACATTGTTAAATAAAGAAGGTTTGAGGTGAGTTAATAATTTTTTCTTAAAAGATGGCATCCTTAGCTCTTGTTTCATAGAGTAACATTCTCTTTTCATGTTGCTTAATTCTTTATTTTTTTCATTCTTTATGGAGTTTTTGAGTTGCTGCTGATATTTGAATACCTCCTCAGGTGATACCGGTACAAGTTTAAAATTTTGACCACTCATGCTAAAGGAATAATGATTCCTATAGCCATCATAAGTTGCACACTTATCGTACTGGTAAGGTCTTCCAAGTAGGATTTTTATCAGTGTATCGCCCAATAGAAAAGGAAACTAATACCTACTTTGTCACTTTCATCTCTCCACAATTAGTCAACCACTGCAACTTGTAAGAGTAAAGATGATGCGTGTATGTCAACCCAAGTTTATCAACTAGAATAGTACTAGCAACGTTGGTGTAACTACCCCCATCTATAATGAGATTACATATCTTCCCATTTATAAAGCAATAAGTGTGAAAGATATTCTCTTTCTGGTTACTTTCTTCCGGCTTGACTTGGACATTCAGAACTCTCCGGATAATGAAAGCTTCCCCCTGAGCTAGATATTCAACATTTTGCTCAACATCCTCCAGTGGTGGCATGTTATTACTATCTTCGCTCTCGCAATCACTAGCATTATCAATTCCACCGTCATTTTTCAGTAGCATGATTTTCTTATTTGGGCATTGAGAAACTGTATGTCTGCTTCCGAGACACCTAAAACATTTAATTGTACTATGTTTTTGAGATGAGTTAGGTGTCATACATTTTGTATCTAGTAGTGCAGAATTTTCCTTCTTCTCGTATGCTCTCTTGTTTTCTTCTTTTTTGGGCCATTTTGAGCCGTAGTAGGGGTGACATATGATGTACCCCTCCTTTTGTACTTGAGTTGTCTCTCAATTTTCATGGCCATGTATATCTTGTTTTCTACCTCCATATAGTGCTGTAATTCCACCATGTTGGCGATGTCTCTGTTGTGACCTCCAAGGAATCTCGCCATGGTTGCTTCGGGATCTTCTTCTATATTGGCCTTGATCATGACCATTTCCATCTCCTTGTGATAGTTCTCAACGGACATAAACCCTTGCGTTAAGCGCTGTAACTTTTGAGACGAACCTTTTTTGCATGATTGCTTTCATCTCTCTCCAAGAGGATATTGTTCGATTTCTATTATGCCGTCTAGTGAGGAGTAGTTGATCCCACCACACTAGGTATAGTCAGTGAACTCTACCATTGCGAGTTTGATCTTCTTTTCTTCGTGGTAGTTATGACAATTAAAGATTAGTTCTACCTTCCTCTCCCACTCCAAGTATGCTTCAGCATCATTTCTATCATTGAAAGGTGGTATTCTTATCTTGATGGAGCTGATATTACTATCCCTCATTTCTTCTCTCCTCTCCACCCTATCTTCCTCCTCATCATTACAGGATCCGACCTCATTTTCAGGATGTTGAATTCTAGGCCACCTTGTATTAGGGGTCCTGTGTCTTGCCTCACTTCGACCACTACTCAAGTTATCTACCTCTTGACTAAGCCGTGCCAATTTTGCATGCATAGCCTCCATAGGGAGCATTATGTTGGTAGGACTTTGATGCTCACTTGATATTTTAAGAAGATTTCCTGCAAAAGGGTTACTAAAAAAAAAATTTAGGTAAGAGTGTGTGAGATTATTGGAGGATAAAAGTCAAGTGAGCGAAATACAAGAGAATTAGTAAAAAAAAAATTTACCTTTTACCTTTCTATCTCCCAGCCTCAAATTGAGTGCCGGATAGATTATTTTGAATCAAAGTATTCTCAAGTATTGTTTTAAGATATCGTAAGAAGTCTTATAGAACAAATCCCGTGCCAATACTAGAAGCACGAATGTAATACACAAAGGAAGAGGTAGTGTGTTATCAATTACACTAAGCTTTAAGATGCAATGTAGATGTTTAGATGTATCAGAGAACTAAAGTTTAGAACAATAAAAGAAACTGAGAGTCGAAAAAAAAATTGACGTTTTATAGAAGATGTAGGGATTTGGTATTGTTCCAAAGAGAAATCCAAAAGATATTCTTACCAATCTATTCCTGATGTATGTTACGTTTTATATAAAAAAAATGTAGCGTTTAATGAACTATGTAAGTGTGAATACACGTGGTTGTAAAAAAAAATTGTAAAATAAAAGGAGCTTTTGCCTTATGAAGAGGTGGTTCTTAAACCGTTTCAAGGAAGGATGGTTGAGTACCAAAAAGATAAGTACTTTCCCGATAGGATTTCTTTCCTTTGTTTCCTTTCTTTCCTCTCTTCTTTTTTTTTTAATTTTTTTTTTCTCTTTTTTTTTTTGCACCGGAAACAAAACTGCAAAAAAAGTAGATAAAAAAAAATGATACCCAACAATGATTTTATCAAGCCAAGAAAGCATCAATTGACTTTATGTCTTGCTTGAATCAATGTATGAGATGATCTTTTTTTTGAGTAGATGAACAAAAAAATAAATAAATAAATAAACAGTACAAGAATTTAAAAGTACAAAAGTAAAAGATAGTAGGTCTAGATGAAGCTAAAACTCTAATACCAAATGATGCGGAATCCAGGATCAACTAATGTGATCAGGAACTTATACAATTTCATTTAAAGACATAAAAGAAATTGATCCTATAGAAATCCTTACTACTTAATCTAATATCAAGAATGATAGGAAATAAAGTAATTGGAAATGAAAGAAATAGAATGGAAAAACACTACAAGATCGTACTTTGATGGGTAGGTCCATTATTTACTCAATAAGATGGTAGAAGAACTTCTCTTGAAAAAAAATACTCTTAATATTATTGAAATAATTTTTAAATGCCTTACAATGAAAACTTTGAGACTTGTTTATAGGTTAAGCCAAGTAAATAAAAAGGAAAATAAAATTTCTTAATTTAATTCGTAATTACATAAGAAATAAATTAAAAATTAAAATTAAAACTAATTTCTTAAGTAAGATAGATTTTGTATTCCCTTTTAATTAAAAGTGATTGTGGCCAAATTAAGAGAGGAGATATATGGAAATAAATTAAAAATTAAAAACTAATTTCCTAGTTAAGATAAATTTAGCATTCTTTTTTAATTAAAAGAGATTGTGGTCAAATTAATGGGGAGACATATGGAAATTTAAGACCGGTTATAAGATCTCCTTTTGGCCTATTTCCTTCTCTTTCTTTGGATTGGGCCTTCTCTTTATGGTTCATGTCCATATTCACATCGTGATGGTTTCTAATGATTAATATGCATACAGTTCTCTTCTGCAGGAGGATGAGTTTCACAGGCTAGCCAATTCTACAATCCATGACCTACAAGAGAAATTTGAGGTAAAATTAATTATTTCTGAAAACTTATTCTGGGAATCAGCCAATTTTTCTAGATGTTGTGGTTCTTTTTTTGTTGAGTGGATGAGTGGGTTTTTTCTACTTTTTTCTTTGTAAAAGGGGAATGTGCATCATTGTTTACATTATCTTAAGCAGCCTTTATTAAAAGTTTATGATCTCAATTTTAATTAGTGATATATTCTTTTGAGATATTATGATTTCATTTGTTTCTAACTGGAAAGTCTGATTCTCTATCTTGGGTGCATCTCAGGAATATGGTGACACTGTCCAAATCGATGGCTTTGATGTTGATTATGGGGTGAGAGAGGTTCATTTGATAATTACTATCATAAATAAAATATTCTGATGCTCTAGTATAATTTTTTGTTTCTTGTGCTGCAGAATGAGGTTTTGACCCTTAAACTTGGCGCTTTAGGGACCTATGTGTTGAACAAACAGACTCCAAATAGGCAAATTTGGTTGTCTTCCCCATTGAGGTAAAAAATAATGCTATCGTGTGTTTTCTTCAGCTGTGATTTTGTACTTTTAACTGTTGAACTGCCTTGATACTGCACGTATTAGTCGAAGATGTGACTGAATAAAGTTTGAGAAACCTGCTTTGAGTTTTGTACATATATGCATTGTTTGAAGATTGAATGATTCCATGCGAATGAATTGTTGCAGAGATATGCAGATTAATGGGGAGGCTCTTTTTATACATTTTAAAATTCTTGCACTTAGCAAGATTTGAAGTTGAGTCTCCCTGTTGGGAGGGCAAGAGATAACCAATGATCTGCACCCTTGGTTGGTATGCAGTTCATTAAAAGAAAAGCAAAGCCTTGCTTCCCTCTCTCTCTCTCTTTCTCTCTCTTCCTTCTTGGGGAAAAATATCTTGAAGTAATACGGGGTTTTTGGTCTCTGTTCCACTTTTACTGTCTTTAGCTTTCCTTACACAAATAAAAATATATTATACTTAATCGTCAATTTGTAGTTAGATTTTCATATTGGGTGAATAAAGTTTGGCAAACTGTTTTTATGCTTTAGTACATACAATTTTGAAGATTAGATGGTTCTACGTGAATGAATAGATGGGATCATCAAGAGAAAAGCAAAACATGCTTTGCTTGGAATCAATTTGACTACTCGCTTCGACCAGGGTTCTGGTTTTCATTTTTTTAGAAATAAAGATATCATACTTGATCATCAATTTGTGATTAGATTGTCAAAATTACTAGCTTTTTGGAACTTTCCAAGACTAGGAATCCATCCTAGGGTTCATGGTTATTTGTTGCATAGAATAAATACCAGCATTAACAAACTACATCTAATTCGTAACATGTATTGGTGCTCTATGAGGTTTTAGTTAACACAACCACGCTTTAGTATTGGATGAGTGGTATGGGTTTAATTTTGCTCATATTCGATACAATCAACTTTTGTCAAGAAAATCTAGATCCTGAAAAGAACGCATGAAAATTCATGTATAGTTGGCATTCATCTCAGCAACATTGTTGATTTTTGGTGCATCTCTATTGAGTTTTTTGAATGTTGCTTTTGATGCAGTGGGCCGTCTAGATTTGATTGGGATCAGAATTTGCAAGCCTGGGTTTATCGCCGAACAAAAGCAAATTTGTTGGAGCTTTTGGAAAGTGAAGTTGAGAAATTGTGTGGCAAACCTATCAATCTTGCATAATAGTGTTGCCAGTTCTCTGGTGTTGCAGGGAATTTATGTTGGGATTTACACCGATTTCAAGTGGAATCTTTGCTCGCATGTCTTTCATGAATGCAAAGCTATATATGATTAGAAAGTAAGCTTAAAATACAGTTCAAGGTTTTATGTTTTATGATACTTGTAAATCTTTTCCTCCTAGTTGATTACTTCTTGTCTGTTCTTTTTTTCCTTTTTTTTTCCCCTTGTAACAAAAAAAGAAACAAGAAGATACTGAAAATGGAAAATTATGTCATAGACATGGTGTGTGTATATAAAATATGGAGGTTGGGATATCTTCAACGACTGGCAAATTTGAGCAAAGGGTTCTTAAAAGATGTTTTGTGGGGGCAATAAGTCTGTTAATAATTATTGCCCCAGTAGTCACCACTTTGGCACTCACCATCCCATCTTCAAGCTCAAGGGGTCGGAAATTACGATAGAATCCCAAGGACTTGGAACATCGGATTCGGGAAAGTCTCGAAACAAATTGTTATTCTTCCATATTCGTTAAATAATATATACATTTTTAATTTTTTATATTTTAATGTGAATTCCGCCATATATATGAACATATATATATATATATATAATAGTGTTAAAATTAATTCAAACTTACTAATTTGATTAATTTATTATTGATCGGTTCAATTAATTATATTGGTCGCAACATACATGTACACTTAAATGCATATATTATATTATGTATGAATATTTTGGAACTACCAACAGTGATTTTTCAAATAACTTGTTGGGTTCGGGCAACCTCAGAAAACAAAAAGAAAATTGTTGGGTTTAAGGTAGAATTATTATTTTTGGCTATATATATAGATGTGCCTGCAAAACAGGGAATTGCGAGCTATATATACATATAAGGGAGTCGAAGCTATGAGCAGAGAATTGCAAGCTATGAACAGTACATAGATTTCGTATGAACGTAGAAAAAGAAGCCTTGTTTTTGTAAGAACATCCACCAATAAGAAGTTCTCCAATGAATTTATCCCAAAAAAAATAAAGCTTTATGCTAATTGCAATTTTGAATTATTATTATTCCGTGAACTTGAGATACAAGAGTTATGCAGAGAAATTGCAAATAGAAACAAACATTAAGGTTCAAGAGTTTCACCAAAAATGAAAGAATACTTCGAGTCACAAGAATTGACAAGGTAGTCCCATTTGGGGTTTTTGAAAACTAGCCATCACAGACTAGACAGCCATGGTTCAAGAAGAAGCTCCTTTGGTTTTCAGTGGGAACAAAGCCAGATGGTGGAATTATTTTCCTGAGTGATGGCCTTGAAAAAACCATCCAAGCTACAATGTCAATACTGACATTAGAACACCATTTCAAGTTTATCTCCCTTAGTGCTCTGCAAGTTTCTACCAATTCCTTCACCCCTCTGTCTGTCACATAAAAACAACCTTCCAAATCCAAATGCACCAACCCATAACATCCTTTTCCTATCACTACCAATGTCTCATCATCAATTCCTGTTCCTTGTGCTTTCAAAACCTCTAGCCTTGCAAATGAAAAGTCTATATCAAGATTCTTTATCTCCCCCCCACATCTGCTAAAATCCAGATTCCTAAGCTTAAAACAATTCTTCATTATTTCAACTATACCTTCTTCTGTAATACCTGAACAATGGCTAACACCTAGCACTTGTAAATGGGGACAAGCATACGCAACTTTTTTTATGAATTCATCATCCAAACTATAATTCCCATCCAAAAGAAGAGATTTCACTCGGTAATTCTTCACAACTTCCATACTAAATTCTTCCACCCCAAGATTTGTATTCTTCATTTCGATATCATTTAGCAGGGGACAGTTTTTGAGAATAGCAAAGAATGCCGAGTTGGTTAACTTAGAACATGAGCTAAGATTTATAAACGTTAAATCGTGAAGAAAGTAGCTCAACAAAATTAATGAATCATCAGTCAGGAAGTTTGCTCCTTCAAGATCCAAGTACAGAAGAGACTGGTATTTAGACAACAAAGTTGAAATTCCTACTAACGTGAAACAACAGCAATGAGAGAGCAGAAGCTTCTTCAGCGGAAGGCCAGCCTCCGCAATCAAGCAGAGCAACTGATCGGAGATGGAGGAATTAGAGAGATCAAGTTCACGCAAACCTCTAGCAAACTGAAAGGATTCTTCAAACCACGACTCACTGGTAGGAATTCCAATTCCATCCACTGAAATAGATTCCAGGTTTTGACTATGACGCATGACAAAACTAATACCATAATGAGTAATGAAATCACAGTCATGAATTGTGATAGCTCTCAGTAACAGGCAATTTTGGGACAAATTAATGAGGGATTTATCGGTAATGAAATGATTACCAGAAAGATTAATTTTGCGCAATCCTCTGAGCTTCTTCGACAAAGCTAGAATCCCAGAATCAGTAACGAAACTCGAAACTGACGTCGAATGCAAATACATGTTTCGGAAATAAAAACTGTGGCCACTCTCTGGATAGCTTATGTCGATCTCTTCAAGAGAAGGGAATGAATTGCCAATCACTATCAGATCGCTGTCCTTCAAAGATGAAGTGATGGAGCAATTCAATTCCCTCAAATTCTTCATCCTTGAGCCCAATTCTCGAAAACCTAGTGCTGGAAAAGTTCTCTGATTACAGAGAGTAAGCGATTGGAGATCCAAACGAGATCGTGAAATCTGAGAGAGAATAGAATCTAGATCTCCATGGAATTGAGGGATGACAATTTTCTTGAGATTATGGAATCTGTGGAGAATCACGGAGAGGTAGGGAACTGTTTGGGGAGTGATAGAGAGAGTGTGGCGGACGCTGTTGGAGACGGCGAGGAACGAAGTGCAGACTAAAGAAAGGGATTCCAAGTGACAGAGGTGATGGAGGGATTCAAAGATCAATTCCCAGCATTCCTCCGGCAAATTCATCGCGAAATACAGAGGTTTGCTGCAACGGGGCTTTTACTTCGAATTTCAAATTTCACATTAAATAGGTAAAGGATTAAATATTTAATAAAAGATTTTTGATTTTTCGGCTATATACGGCGTCGTTTAACAGAAAGGGCAACAAATTGAAAATAGGAAACATCACAAATTAGTAAATTACCTTTCCCGAAGCGGTTTTATTTGCTAGAATCTCATTACTTTCCTATTCTGCTTGAATCCGAGTTCAAATAGAAATCTTAAACCCAGTATAAAACAGAAGCTACCCGCTTCAACCATTCACCAATTTTCTTCAACTCTCTTCTCTTCATCATTAACAGATATAATTCTCTTTTTCTCAAGATTAAAATCATGGAGACGGGAATATCTTCAACGACTGAAAAATCCAATCGAAGGTTAATCAAAATATGGTGTCTACTGATAATAATTTTCTTAATAATTGTTGCCGCAGTCATCACCAGTTTAGCACTCACCATCTTCAAGCTCAGAGACCCAGAAATTACATTACAGCCTCAAGGACTAGAGAACATCGATTTCAGTAGTGTCTTCAACCCAAATGCGACGTCCTTTAATCAAACAATGGTTACAGTGATCACCATCCATAATTTCAACTACGGTAGTTTTACGTTCCAAAACACGACGGCGTTTGTGAATTACCGTGGAGATGCTGTGGCGGAGGTTCCGATTCCGAAACAGGCAGTATCGAGTCGTGGAATGATTAATATTACGACGCCAGGGAATTTCGATATAGAAAAGATGGTGGCGAGTTCGTCTTTCTTCAACGATGTGGTAGTTCGAAGCTTCAATTTTACGTCAGGAGTCACGTTGCATGGCAAAGTGAAAGTAATTAAGATCTTGAAGTTGCGTGCGATTTCAATTAGCACGTGTAATATTTCTTATTTTCTTGATACTCAAAATGTTCAGTCGAAATGTAAGTCTAAACTCAAATTGTAATTCTTGTATATTTGCATTAATTTGTCCTTGTTCATCTGGCTAATTAATTACAATGATCTACTATAAATACTGACGTCTCTCTCTCTCTATATATATATATAAATATACATATGTATATATATGTTTATTTAAACATTTTAAAAGTATGGAGCATTAGTTTTTTCAATTGATTTGTTGGGTTCAGGGTAGAATTATTATTTTGGCTGTACATATTTATATATATATATATATGTACCTGCAAAACAGAGAAGTACGAGCTATAAAATTGGCCTCAATAATTACTAATGATTTTTTATTAAATTTTTATTTATTTTATTTGTATTTATAGTTAAGATCTGTTGATTAATAAGAGTTACTGGACGGATGATCAAGAGAACTGAGTTCTTAAAGTATTGAGATTTGACCCCCAAAGTACATTTACGGCGTCGTTTAGAGAAAAAGGAAAACAGAATTAATTAGCTTCCTTATTAGAACTTAAATCTATTTCCAATTAACTTACTTCAATGTACAGTTTTCTTCCAACTTTCTCGTTTTGGTCCCTTTTCAATATCAAAACTATGGAAATTAACTGAAAAATACGATTGAATGATCTCTTCAAGTGGCCTGAAATATCTATCGTCTGGTGACAAATAATTTTCTTACAATTACACTATATATCTCCATTATTTACTCTGTTTAGTTAGCTGAATCAGAATTCTTCTGGAATACATAAATAAATATTGGAGAACAAAAGCATGCAGAATACATATAAGCTACAAGAAGGACAATAAGAAAATTAAAACATCAAAATATCCACATTATTTGTTAATATGAATACTGTATGCATACGGGAACTAATTCATAGAGCTGGAGTCTGATTCATAAGCTGGAGGAGAATCAGATGATCGGGGAGGAAGCTGATCAGACGAACGAGACAGCGATTGTCGATGAGATAGTTACTGTCCCACCTGATGGACATCAAAACCATCAGGGGCATGAGTCTGATGTGGGTTCATGGAGATATCAGAACCAGTGGGGGTGGCAAGAAAAGGTCTGGCACAGTTGGGGCTGATTCAACAGGAGGTGTAAACGTAAATGGCTCTTGATCAGGTGGAAACAATGGAAATTGCGGCGGTGAAGAAAAGATGGGAACAAGCGGTGGCAGATCTTGTTGAGGTGGTGGTAAAAACGTTGGTACAAGAGGCGGCGCTGGCGTGAACAAATCGATGGGTGGCGGCAGAAAAGTTGGGACTAGTGGTGGCGCCGGTGTGAGCTCAGGAGGTGGGAAGTCTGGTTCTAACGGTGGTGGTAGAAACGTCGGCACAAGAGGCGGCGCTGGCGAGAACAAATCAATGGGTGGCGGCAGAAAAGTGGGGACTAGTGGTGGCGCTGGTGTGAATTCAGGAGGTGGGAAATCTGGTTCTAATGGTGGCGGTAAAAATGTTGGAACTAGTGGCGGTGGGAATTCTGGTTGAGGGGATATTGGGAAGGGAGGGGGGTCGGAGAGCCATGGTATTGGTGGTTGTATGAATGGATCAGGCGGTGGTGGTGAAGGGACCAAGGGTGGTGGTGTTGGGAATATGAATGGAGGTGGGAGTATTACTGGTGGTGGTGGAGAAGGTACCAATGGGGGTGGTGGGGATGGTACCGGTGGCGGCGGTGATGGAACTAATGGTGGAGGAGATGGCGGCGGCGGAGACGGTGGTGGAGGCGAGGGGATAACCGGGGGAGGTGAGGAAGGTGGTGGAGGCGAGGGGACCAATGGAGGCGGTGAAGAAGGCGGAGGAGGTGAAGGCGAGGGTACTAATGGTGGGGGTGAAGGCGAGGGTACCAATGGTCGGGGTGAAGGCGAGGGTACCAATGGTGGGGGTGAAGGCGAGGGTACTAATGGTGGTGGAGAAGGGAAGAAAGGGAGCGGAGAAGGCACGAGTGGCGGTGGTTGTGACGGCGGTGTGGGTCTACGAGGGGGTGCGAGTGGGGGCGGCCGTGGGCGAGACGGTGGTGTGGGGAGGAAGGGGTTATCAGGCGAGGGAGAAGTAGGGAAAGGCCATTGACCACAGGTTCCAAACAAGTAAAGGAAAAAGGGGTCACATAGGGATGATGGTCTTCCGCTTCTTCCGCTTCTTCCGCTTCTTCCGCTTCCGCTTCCGCTTCTGCTTCTGCTTCTGCCTCTGCCTCTGCTTGAAGATGAAGATGGTGATCTTCTCTTCTGTGCGTCTTCTTTGCGTTCTCCTTGTTGATGGTGTTTGTGATTGGCTTCTGCAAGTGTTTGGGTGATGAGAAGCAGAGCAAAGAGAACTATAAGTATTATGTTTACTTTCATTTCTCAACGAGTCTTGATCATCTCTCTACTCCCAATGCATGCAACGACTGCTACTCAATTATATGCAAATATAAGTATACATTGTGTGTACGTATGTATGTATGATAACTATATATATAGTGTCTGTATATATGTTTAGTGTGTTACCGAGAAGGAAAGTAGTGGGGGGTTGTCAATAGATACATATATGCGTCAGAGTTGGAGG
>NW_019014682.1:1742003-1757870 GCF_000150535.2 Carica papaya | reverse complement strand
GACGTGATTACTTCAACTCCATGTCAAAGGTGCATGGTATGAATCCAGGACATGAACATTATGCCTGCATGGTTGACTTACTTGGTCGTGCGGGTCAGCTTGAAGAAGCCAAGGACTTGATAGAATCAATGCCAATCAAACCTGATTCTTCGGTGTGGGGAGCTTTACTTGGCGCTTGTGCAAGTCATGGCAATCTTGAAATGGGTAGAGAAGTTGCAGAAAAGCTTTTTGAGTTGGAACCACACAATCCAGGCAACTACGTGCTACTCTGCAACATATATTCAAAACATGGAAGGTTGAAGGAAGCTGATGAAGTAAGAAGATTGATGGGTGTGAATGGAGTAAGAAAAGAAGCTGGATGTAGCTGGATTGATGTGAAGAACAAAACCCATATATTTAAAGTTGAGGACAGATCACATCCCAGATCAAATGAGATTTATCAAGTTTTGAGGAAGGTGGAAGAGTTGGTGAAGAAAAATGGATATGTAGCTGAAACCCAATATGCAGTGAATAGTGGAGAAGATTATAAAGAGAGGAGCTTGTGGAATCATAGTGAGAGACTAGCGCTTGCCTTTGGGATTCTGGCTCTTCCACCTGGAGCTCCAATAAGGATAATGAAGAATTTGAGGACTTGTGGTGATTGTCATACAGTCATGAAATTTGCTTCAAAGACTTTTGAAAGAGAGATTATTGTTAGGGATATTAATCGATTTCATCGGTTCACTAAGGGTCTGTGTTCTTGCAGAGATTATTGGTAACCCAATTTTTGTAAATTCATTAGCTAGTAGAGAGAGAGATATATATATATATATATATTATAAAATTGTGGCTGTGCCATTCAGAACGATTGAAACATAAGCCCAGCCCAGAAGTTTTTTGAAGACAAATCTAAGCCTACTAGGCTTTTGTATTAACAGCTACTTTTTTCTTTTACCAAATTGTGGATATGTTTTTGAAATCTTGGCAAATCAATGTTTATTGACAACCACATGAATTTGATGGGGATGGAAAAATAATATTTTTTAAATGGTTATTTGTATTCAGCTTTAAATGATGAGTATTCAATGAATACTTCACAAAAGTTGCTCAAATGGTTATTTTCAATGATCCATCATAAAATCATGCTAGCTTCATAATTTTCATATATTATCTTGAATTTTTTTTTACTTTTATAAGTACTCATCTAAAATGAAAGAAACATGAGATATGTGTATATACACACACACACATATATATATATATATGTTTTTGCTATTTTTCACTCCATTTATTTGTAAACTATTTTCATAAATTATCAAAATAATCATCCTCCCTTGTAAAAAATGGATAATAATAATTTTTCTATGTTTTTTCAAAGAATAAATTCAAAATTTTGATATGGAAAAGAGAGTTTCTTCAAAATTATATTATATTTTTGGGTTGCATATTAAAATATTGTCTCGCTAAATACAAACAAATTCATAAATAATAAGGTAATTTATCTTGCACCTATTTTCATTAATCATGATATTTTCGGACTTTAAATCCTACGAATAAAAACAAATCTAAACGACTATCTTGGAGACTTATAAAAAAATGAATCCTAATACGATAAAGTTTGTATAATTAGGATAACACAAATTGTGATCCTAAATAGTGAACTCGTTGACTATCTTAATTACAAGTTAGTGACAAAAAAAAAAAAGGGAATGAAATGATCATTTTCATTAAATTGACAAAGTATAAGATGCAAAAAGCACCTTTTACGGGTAAAGTCATGCAATAGAGGAGGTTGTATAACTTAAACATAATTAAAAAAAGTACTTAATTAATATATCTAATAAACATATTATTGTAATAGAAATATATCTAAGAACCATATTTGGGATGATGGATATTAAATCTTTAGGCAAAAAAAGTAATTTTGCAAGTTATGTTTGCCATGCATCAAAATATTCTATCTCTACTGATGATCAATAAATAATTTGTTGTTTCTTTAATTTTTAAAAAATGAAAGATGATCCAAGAAATACGCGAAAATCATATATAAAACACGTAGTATCAGAATATGTTTCTTAATTAGAATCTTCAAAAAATTTTAGTATGAAATGCAGAATTGGAAGGGAAGTACAATCTTTATCCTAAAGTTCTCTTATTTAATATAGGATACTTAATGTTGGTTGTTGATGAGGAATACGTAGAGCTGTTAAGAATTGACTAAGGTAACTAATACAAAAACTAAGATCTCATTGTGTGATGGTGAGGTAGAGAAGTTATCAAATGAGTCGTTTGTAACTTGTTGGACGCACAAGCAATTCTTCATCATCCTAAGCAAACTTCAAATTAGGTTTCATGAGATTGAATAGGTTTCTAGCCCAAATACCCTATTTTATCAAGCAACTACAACGCATATATATATATTTAAAAATAAAATAAAAATCTCTATTGCAGAAAAAGTAACCTCCAAATCTAAGAAATATTTGAGAGATCCTAAGTTTATTATTTTAAAGTGTTCATTAAAGGTAAATTTCAAGACATCACTGATAACTTTCTTGGTTATTAGTAGCGATTATATGTTATCAACATACATTAAAAGAGCAATAAAAGAAGCACCAAGCTGCCTCAGAAATAAGGAATGATTACTAATTGATTGAGAAAAATTAGCTATTGATCATTATGAAGAGTAAAGCTGAGCCTGTCCTGAAGCCAACATGAGTTTAATTTTTCATAATATGTCGAGTTTATGAGTTATCTTATCCAAACCCGATTTTGTAGTACCCGGTCACAAAATTTGGTCTGAGATTAATTTTAAAATTTTAAAAAGATATATAAAAATATAAAATTGAAATTAATAAATTTTTATTTAATATAAAATTATGAAAAAAAATAGGTTGAGAATGAAATTGAAAATAATTTTGAAAACAATGAGTGAAAATTTAGGTTCAGATAGTATTTTTTTTTAAAAAAATCAGAAATTGGGAGTTAAAACGCAATTAAAGAAAATTGCGGTATGTAGGACCGCCCAGTCAGCAATCCCGACGAACTGGAGCGCGCCGCGTGGCAAGACATGTTGACTCGGTACCACGCGGGAGGCCACGATGGTAATCCATATGCCCGTGATTGGATGGTTCGGAAGCGTTCCTAGGCACGTGGACGATCCGGATCCGTTCCTTCCTCATGCGCGATCGAACGGTCGCGATTAAACACAATGAACGATCTAGATTTGTTTTCTCTTTAAATGCAATCTGACAGTCGAGATCAAATCGCGATGAACAGTTTAGATTCATTTTCATTTTAAACGCGATCAAATAGTCGAGATCAAATGCAATAAACGATATAAATTTAAACGAGACGGGTATAAATCTTTCGTATCACACCGAATTCAAACCCTAACTGCTAGCTTTCCATCGAAGAAGAAGAACCAGTCTCCGGAGAAGGGAGTCGACCGTCGTTCCTTGCCTTGTTGGAGCTACCTCTGACTGCAAAAAATGGTTGACCGAAGAAAAGCCCCAGCTGTGAAGGTGAGCAGACAGAGCCGCCGCACCAAAAAATCTCACCATCGGTGAGTTTTTATTTTTTGACTTTTTTCAGCCAACTAAGTCCCCTTAAAGTATTTTCTCGCAGGGATGAGTATAAAGCCGATCGAAATCGACCAAAACTGGCCGAAAATGGTCAGGCCAAGGCAAACTGCCGCTGGAGCACGGCGGTGCCACTGTGCCAGAATTTCAAAATTGGCTGAAAAAGGCTTTTGACACCAATTTTAGATTTTTTGGAGTATTTTTAGGTACCAAAGTGTGTTTTAATCTCTGCAGAAAAATTTAGAAAACCCAAAGATCGCTAGTAGGCGCACTAAAGTTCGATGTTTTGGACACCAATTTGAATAAGAATCCATCACCTTATTCTCTGTTATGGAATTGAAGCTTAACAACCGGTAATATAGTATTTTGTGTAGTTTAAAAAAATTTAAGAATAATTACATGTTACCAATGGAGAGAGAAATCGGTTAATTATTTATTTATTGTCATCTTTAACTGATTGTTAAATTTACAACTTTAAATATATAATGATATATTGAAATATTTAAATGATTCAATTGTGCTTCCTTGATACATATATTATTTGTTTTGCATGATTTATAGTTGATTTGTGAAATTTGTAACTAATATGCAAATAGAAAATTGTTTGATCATGTGAATTATTGAATAATAGTTTTATTGGATATTCTGGGAGATGATGGGCAGACCGGGTACATAGAAAACTCTACCGTGAATGGTGCCTCATACCAAAGGGGGTATCGAGAAATTGTATTTTTGGCGTTCATACCGGACGAGATATAGAGACGGCCCGATTCACCCTCATACTGGACGGGGTATTGAGGGATTGTATTTTTGGTACTCATACCGGACGGAGTATGGGGACGACCAGTTTGTTGACAATGTTGGATATGGATTCACGCGTAGTAGAACATTCCAATGAGCTCCCAAGGATATCAGTAGGCAAATAAAAAAAGAAAGTTATTATTCTTACTCATTTGAATATGAGGTTGGAATTTTATTTAAGTTATTGTCTCTATAGGTCAATTTTAAAAATCTTATAACGGTAAATATATGCAATAAATAATTTTTCTTATGATAAATGAATTTATTTAAATCAAGAGCTACATTGGTTATTTTTATGATTTTTACCAACTTTTAGTTTCTGTATCGGTGAGTAGTGTGATATTTTTATCGGTTTAGTGTACCTCACCCTTTCATTAACTATTTCAGATTAAAAGGACTAAGACCTAGATCCCGATTAACAAGAGGGTTGTGAAGGTCGTCCTAAAATACTCAATTATTGTCTTTTTGTTTATTTATTTAATTTTTGTAATTTTTTTTAGAATGGATATTCTCGTAATCTTATTGGATATTCTAAATTATTGTGTAATGAATATAAATCCTAAATTCTATTATTCTGTTTCCGCATTTAATTCATAACTTTATTTCCTTATAAATTTTGGATCTTTACAGATTCAATTATTTTATTATATTAATACAAATATAATTATATTAATACTACTAAAAATTAAAAATATATTTATTCATACATGTAATTATATATTAACAAAAATATAATTATTTTTGTTGTATTAATATAAATATATTCATACTAATAAAAAGTTAGACTATACTATTCATATATAATATTATATACTGATTATATTTATCAATACAAATATAAATGAATTTACAATAATAAAAAATTTAAAAATATATATACATAATGAATCATGTTTGGATAACTTTTAAAAGGTCAAATTTGAACCCCCCAAATTCGACCCTACTCAACCTGCCTCTCTTTCCTATCATCGAACCCAACCTACAATTTAACAAACAACATCACAATAGATTAAGTTCAAATGGATTAGATTAAGTTTAGATACAAAATAATATTTTAACTATACACGAGACAACAAGTCGGTCTTTTACATCTAAATTAGAAGTTGAAATTAAGAATATTTAAGAAACATTGTTATAGAAATATTTTTTTTTACTATTTCTGTTATTATAATTTATATCATTTTAAATGAAAAATAATTAATTATCCTTATTTAGTTATTAAAATTAATCTTTTGGTTGGTATAATTTGGATAACATTTATACAAGACAAGAGATTTTTCTGTCAAATCTTTATATTCTTGTATAAAAAATTGTACTACTTTAAAGCATTTTGTAAGTTTAATTATTAAAATGTAACATTTTTTGAAATGACCCTGAACTTGAAAGGAGATAAATTATGAATTGAATGCGGAAGCAAAATAATAAAATTAGCTTTACATTTCTTACACAATAATTCAGATTATCTAATAGGGCTACGGGAATGACCATTTAGAAAGAAATAACGAAAAATTAAAGAAATAAATGAAAAGTAAACAATTGGGCATCCTATTCGCAACCCTCTTAGGGATCGAGATTTGAATCTTGGTCCTCCTGATCTGAAATGGTTAATGAAAGAGTTGAGAAAATAGATGAAGAAATTATAGGACAATGGGTTCATCCGACACGTATTTCTCATTGGAGTGCTGGAGTTCCATTTGCAAGGAGGGAGAGACGGGACGTTAAGGTTATGTATTGATTACAGGGGACTTAACAAGTTCACGATCAAGAATAAGTATCCCCTCCATAATTGATAGCCTTTTTGATTAGTTGCAGGGTACCAAGGTCTTCTCCAAAATAGATCTACGTTTAAGTTACCATCAGGTAAAGATCAAGGCAGAAGACATTCCCAAAACATATTTTCGAACTAAGTACTGACACTATGAGTTCATGGTCATGCTATTTGCACTAATCAATGCACCAACCATCTTCATAGATTTGATTAATAGAGTTTTTAGACAATTCCTAAATCAGTTCGTCATTGTATTCATCGATGATATCTTGGTCTTTTCAAAAAGCAGAGAGGAACATGCTCATCATCTGACTCAGATTTTGTAGGTTCTCAGATAAAAGAAGTTGTATGCAAAGTTGAGTAAGTGTGACTTCTGTCTCGAGCGGACTACCTTCCTAGAGCATATCATATCAAGGGATTGAGTGTTAGTGAACCCCGAAAAAGTTGAGGTAGTGCTCGACTGAAAAAAATTAATATTGGTCAAGGAGATTCGTAACTTTCTAACAATGATAGGTTATTACTGCATGTTCGTGGAAAGATTTTCTAACCTAGCTGCTCCTCTGACTCGGCTCACAAAGAAGAACGTCAAGTTTGAGTGGAACGAGAACTGTGAAAGGAGTTTTTCAAAACTAAAGAAGCGATTGACTACTGCACCTGTGTTGGCCTTACTAAGCAGGGCAATGGTATATACAGTTTATAGTGATACCTCTTACCTGGGGTTGGGTTGTGTTCTAATGTAGCATGAGAAAGTCATAACCTATGGGTCTAGATAGTTGAAGAGTCATGGGAAAAACTACCCCACTCATGACTTAGAACTTGCTTCAATTATCCACATATTGAAGACTTGACGCCATTACTTGTATAGGGAGTTTTTTCAGATCTATACCGACATAAGAACTTGAAACACATATTCACTCAAAATGATCTCAACATGCGTCAGAGAAGATAGATAGAACTCCTCAAGAACTATGATTGCAATATCTTGTATCACTCGGGTAAGGGCAACGTGGTAGCCGATGCACTCAGCAGAAAAAGTGCAGGTATATTTGCTCACTTGATGGTTTCAGAATGCAGAGTAATAGGGGCCGCACAACAGGTACGACTTTAGGATCTCAAGAGAGTTACATGCTTGACCCACCTGATTGTTCAGTCTGAGTTGATCCAAAAAATAAAAGAAGTCCAATCCGCCGATTCCACCCTAGCAGCCCTTAAGAAAGATGTAGAACAGAGAGTAAATTCAGAATTTCGAGTCTCTACCGATGAGTTGCTTAGATTTCAGGACAGAGTGTGTGTTCTAAGTGACAACGAGCTTAATAGCTCAAATTTGCCATACATCCCAGAAGCATTAAGATGTATCAAAGTATGCGACTCTGATTTTGGTGGAACGGGATGAAAAGAGATGTGGCCGACTTTGTTTTCAAGTGTTTGGTATGTCAATAAGTCAAGGCAGAACATCAACACCCAGGCGAGCTACTTCAACCATTACCAATTCTGGAGTAGAAGTGTGAACATATTATAATAGATTTTGTGACATGATTGCCTAGAGCACGCTCGGGACATAATGTCATTTGGGTAATTGTTGATCGCTCACCAAGTCTTCCCACTTCTTGTCCATTAAGATGACTGACCCATTAGATAAGCTAGCAAGAATGTATGTTCGGGAGATAATCAGCTTACATGGAGTGCTAGTGACAGTAATATCCGATAGGGACCTCAGTTTCACTTTTCGATTCTGGTCTAGTTTTCAACAGGCCATGGGAATGAAACTATCCCTTAGTATTACATTCTACCCCTAAATCGATGGACAATCAGAAAAGACGATCCACACACTAGATGATATGCTCTGAGCTTGTATTCTTGACTTCATGGGCCATTGGGATGATCATTTACCTCTAATAGAGTTTGCTTACAATAACAGCTACCAAGTAAGTATTGGCATGGCTCCCTACTAGGCGTTGTATGATCGTCCATGCAGATCGTCGATCTGTTGGGAAGAAGTGGGTGATAAAAAATTTTTCGGTCCAGATCTTGTAGATGAGACTACAACCAAAATAGTTAAGATCAGGAAGAACATTCAGATGGCTTAGAGTAAGCATAAGAGTTATGTGGATACCTGGAGGAGGGATTTGGAATTTGAGAAAGGTGATAAGATATTCCTTAAAGTCAATTCTTTCAAGAAAATCAGTAGGTTTGGCAAGAGAGGGAAACTAAATTTCTAGTTTATTGGGCCATTTGAAATCTTAGACAGAAATGACACTGCTGCCTATAGACTGACACTACCTTCAGAACTATGTAGGGTTTATAATGTGTTTCATGTGTCCATGCTATGCAAGTACAACCTGGACCCCTCTCACGTATTGGTTCACAAGCCCCTTTTACTTCAGGAGGATCTGTCCTACGAGAAGATACTGGTGATTATTGTGGACCAAAAGAGCAGAGTACTCTGCAACCGAAAAATTCCCTTTATTAAGGTCCTGTGGCAGAATTACACACTGGGAAAGGCCACATGAGAGCTAGAAGCAGACTTCAGAGCTCAGTATCCCCAATTTTTTGATTGAGTGAGAGAGAGACAAATTTGATGGATCAAATTTCTTTCAAGGGGGGAGAGTTGTAATACTAGGAATTAATTTTAAAATTTTAAAATTAATGTATAAATATAATTTTTTAATTTATGAATTTTTATTTCATGAAAAAATTAGAAAAAATAGGTAGATGATGAAATTGAAAACAATTTTAGAAAAAAGAGGTGAAAATTTAGATTATAGGGGTGTTTTTGAAAGAAAAATTTAAAATTGGGAGTTAAAACGTAATTTAAAAAAAATATGCCACGTACGACTGCCCAATCAGTAACCCCGACGAACAGGAGCGTGTCGCATGGCAAGGCATGCTGACTCAGTGCCATACGGGAGGTCACAGTGGCAATCCGCATATCTACGATCGGACAGTTCGGATTTGTTCCCGCGTGCGTGGATAGTCTGGATTCGTTCCCTCCTCAGGCGCGATCGGACGGTCGCTATCAAACGCAATGAACAGTTTAGATTTATTTTCTCTTTAAACGCAATCGTACGGTTTAGATCAAATCATGATGAATGGTCTAGATTCATTTCCTTATTAAACGCGATCAGACGATTGAGATAAAAGGCGATGGACAATCCAGATTAAAGGGAGACAAATATAAATACCTCACTTCACACCAAACCCTAACCCTAGCCGCCAATCCCCCCTGCTGGAGAAGAAGAACCAGTCGTCGGGAAGGGAGTCGACCGCAGCCCACCACCGCGTTAGAGCTACCACTGACTGCCAAAAAAGATAAAAATTCTCATAGCCGCTCGAAATTTAATTTTAAACACCCCCATGACCAAATCAGAGCAAAAGGACTGACGGATGAGGTGAAAATCACGGGTAAAGTCCGACGGCGCCGCCGTTGAAAAAATAAAAAATTGCCTCCGATGAGCTCATTCCCAATTCTTGTTTCGTACAATTTTTCCACAATTGTATTTACCATTTTGTTTCCCATAGATTACCGAAGAAAAATACCCAATTGCGAAGGTGAGTTGACAAAGCCGCCGTACCAGAAAATCCTGGCCCTGGTAAGCTTCTATTTTTTTTGACTTTTTTCGATGAACTAAGGCTCCTTAACATGTTTTCTTGCAGAGATAAGTACAAAATCAACTGAAAACGCCCGAGGCAAACTGCCATCGCCGAAGCACGGCAGTGTCGCCCTGCTGGAATTTTGAAATTAGTCGAAAAGAGTTTCTAACATTGATTTTATATTTTTTAGGGTATTTTTAGATATTCGAAACGTGTTTTAATCTCCGAAGGAAAATTAAGAGAATCCGAGGACAGTTAGTAGGCGCAGCTGACAGTTTAGCATTTTGGACACCAATTCGAGTAAGAATCCCTCACCTTATTTTCTGTTCTGGAATTGAAGTTTAATTATCAATAATATGGTATTTTATGAAACTTAGAAAACCTTAATAATTAATTATAAGTTACTAATAGAGACAGAGCTGGTTATTTATTACTATTGTCCTATTTTAACTAATTGATTGATTTTACTATTTTAAATGTATGATAATACACTAAAATTGGTAAGATGATTCAGTTGCGTTTACTGATGCATGTATTGCTTATTTTCCGTGATTTACAGTTAAATTGTGAAACTAAAAATTAAATATAAGTGAAAATTGCTTGATTAAATGAATGGATGAATGATAGCCTTACTGGATATCCTGGAAGATGGTGGACGGACCTGATACATATGAAACCTTATCGTGAACAGTGTCTTATATCGGACGGGGTATCGATGATTGATATTTTTGCGCTCATACCAAACAGAGTATGGGGACGATTCGTTTCACTCTCATTACCAGACGAGGTATTGAGAGATAATATTTTTGGCACTAATATCGGACGGGGTATGAGGACGATCTGTTTCACTCTCTTACTAGACGGGGTATTGAGGGATGATATTTTTTGGCGCTCATACCAGACGGGGTATGAGAACGGCCCGTTAGTTAAAGATATTGAATAAAAGTTCACGCGTAGTGAGTACATCTCTATAGACCCCCATAGATACCAGTACGCAGATAAAAGAGAAAGTTGTTGTTCTGATTGATTGAGATTATGATATTGGTTATGTTATTGCCTTTATTAGTCGGTTTTGGACATCTTACTACGGTAAGTATGCGGTAAATAATTTTATTTATGATAAATGAATTTATTTAAATTAAGAGTTCTATTATTTATTTTTATAATTTTTACTAACCTTTATTTCTATATCGATGAGTAGTGTGACATTCTAACTAAGGTAGTATAACTCACTTTTTCATTAACTATTTCATATCAAGAGGATCAAGATCCAGATCCCGATTCACAAGAGGGTTGCGAATAGGATGCCCAATTGTTTACTTTCTATTTATTTCTTTAATTTTTCATTATTTATTTTAAAATGGTTATTCTCGTAACTCTGTTGGGTAATATGAATTTTTGTGTAAGAAATGTAAACCCTAATTTTATTGTTTCTTTTTCGTATTCAATTTATAATTTATTTTATTTCAAATTTCGAGTCGGTACATTTTTTCTTTCAAAATCTTATTATAAATGACTCATAATTAGGCATGTTTTGCATAATTGACCGTGAATTGGTTTTAAAAGTAAAAAATATAATTAATTAAAATTCAAAATATAATTTATATATGTTCACAAAACTAAAATTATATATATTTAAATAAGATTTAAAATACATTATATCTAATATATTATATTATAAAAAATCGTAATCCTATTTTTTTTTTTTAAGAAGAAACTCCAAAGCGTAAACTTAAAAAGAAGAAAGAAAAGTAATAATTGAAGATCAAATCAGTTAGAAGGAATCAAATTCTCTTTCACCACTTCCCACATGTCTCCCACGTCCAAAGTTTACATTCATCCCTCCACAACCTTTTAAAGTTTTTACCTTTGCATAACTGCCACATGATTCACTGCTGCTCTAAATCTTCTCAGATTAATTTAATTAATCGGATTCAGTTTGTTTCTCGTTATGAAAAAGTGCTTTCTTGGCTCTCCTTTTCCCACACATAAAAATACAATACATTTTTATTTTATATGGACAGAGAGTAGAGTAGATTCAAAACATGCTAAACAACAAAATCTTATACCAGAAAAGAAAGTTTCACTCTATTCCTCTGCCCCTCTGAATTTTTTATTTTTGCAAATAAAAGACATGAATCTGAGTCATGTGTTGTTATTATCCATTTGGATTTTCTTCAGCTTCTGTTTGTTCTCACCTGTAATTCTCTCTAGACCCGATTCAACTGTCTCCTCCATATCTGTGCCTGGTCTTTCTCTTGAGGGAAAAAAGCCCATTTCTTTTTCTCAGTTCTCTGCTCAAATGGAAGCTCAATCTCCAGGTACTTTGTTATAAACATTACCCACTTTTTTTTTTAAATCTATGAATGCACTTACTTTTCAGTTCACTTCATCTTTTTTCTGGTTTATTCTTCCAGTTTTTTAAAAATGGGGAAATGGGTTTGCATAATTCTAATATTTCAACTTACTTTTCTAATCTCTAGCGGCATTGCAAGATACAGAGACTAAATTTATGCATTATTTTCTGAAAAAAAATTGATTTTTTCCTCTGTTTGGTTGCTGGGAAAATGTAGCCTAAGAAAGGGAAGGAAAAAAAATGTTTCTTTTATCCTCTTTGAAATGGGGGATTCTCACACTTGAAGAACTCAAAGATATGGAATATGGCAGTTAGGGTTCATGGCAACTATTTCTCCAGATCAAAGATCTGTTATGGGCTTTTGACAGTGATACTGTAACTCAGGGCATATCATGGAGCTAAATTCTCTGTTCCAGTTTTTAATAGAAAATAGGGCATATCATGGAGTTAATTCTCTCTTCCACTTTTATAATAGAAAATATAATATTCAAAGAAGAAATGTAAGATATCTCCTTGTATTTTTTATTTTCTTTCAAATTTTACAGCATGCTAAATACTCTTTTATGTTGACCCAGGAATGCCAGTGGTTGTAGTGCAGCACCAGGATTTGAACAAAAGAATTCTTATTGCTCTTATTGTTGCATCCAGTCTCCTTGGTGGTATACTGCTGTTTCTGTTATTTTTCTGTCTCTGCAGACAGAAAAAATTGAAGAAACCTAACTTGGAAACTAAAGAAAACATTGGTATCTTCTTTTTTACCTGATGTCTTCAAATTTCTTATTTAGAACTAAACTTCTCATCTGGGTTTGATTTCAACTTGAAGATGCTGTGAATACTACATCAAACCGAAGTTCAGATCGATTTAGTTCCTTGAGGATGGCTGGTAGGAAGGGATCTATTGCTGTCATTGAATATCAATTTTTGGAAGCTGCAACAAATAATTTCCAGGAGAGTAATATTTTGGGGGAATGTGGCCAGGGACGTCTCTATAGAGGCTCGTTCGATGAGACATTCCTTGCAGCCATAAAGAGGTTGGATGGTGGAGGGCAAGACGTTGATCGAGAATTTGAGGTCACAGTCATTTCCTCCTCAATTTGTCTACTTATTCTTGGATATGTGATTCTCAACTTTTTTTTTTCCTGCAGAATGAGTTGAAGTTGTTGAGTAAAGTCCAGCATCCTAATATAATAAATCTTTTGGGGTACTCCATTCATGGCAGAACGAAATTGCTTGTATATGAAATGATGCAAAATGGCTCTTTGGAGAATCAATTGCATGGTACAAACTCTCTTTCTCCGAATTGTAAAGCATTAAGGAACCAAATAATATGCATCTTTTTTTTTTTAAATTTTTCGATCATTTGATTTTTGGTTGCAATGATGAACATCATCACAGGACATAGTGGTGGATCGGTTCTAACTTGGCCTCTTAGGTTGAAAATTGCCGTTGATATCGCTAGGTTAGTCCACATGGTCGAAAATTGAAACTGTTCGGAGTTTCAGTTGTTCATTTAAATAAATTTAGTTATAATCTCATGTTTCCCAGAGGACTAGAATATCTTCATGAGCACTGCAGCCCTCCAGTAATACATAGAGACTTAAAATCATCGAACATCCTTCTGGACTCCAGCTTCAATGCAAAGGTAAAAATTGTTTGTCATTCTTCGAACCTTATGTATTTACTGTTGTAAATTCATAATATCTTTATTGTGTTAAGTTAGAAACTATGAAATTTGATTACACAAGTATACTGCCATTCAGCTTTCCGACTTTGGCCTTGCCGTGTTTTCTGGAACCACCCAGAACAAGCCTGTAAAGCTTTCCGGAACTTTGAGCTATGTAGCTCCCGAGTACCTGTTAGATGGTATGCTGCTAAAAACTTTTAAATTTCATTTAAGTTCTTGTAACTTAAAAAATCTTTTTATTTTCATTTATTAGTTCAATATCAGTTTGAGGTATTTCCAGAAATGGTTTGATTGTGGTTAACTTTTCAGGTAAACTAACTGATAAAAGTGATGTATATTCTTTCGGAGTTATTCTTTTGGAGCTTCTAATGGGAAGAAAGGCAGCGGAAAAGGTGTCACCATCTCAGTGCCAATCTATAGTCACATGGGTAATTTAAGTGGAAAGTGTCAGATAAAGTTTTCGGGAGATTTCGATAATTAAGTTTCGGTGCTTGGTGTTGTATTACAACCATTAATTCTTACAGGCAATGCCTCAGCTCACTGACAGAGCAAAGCTTCCCAAAATTGTGGATCCTGCAATAAAAGACCAAATGGATCTGAAGCACCTATATCAGGTTTCCTCAATTGTGGGATGCTATTTTCTTCGCAATACTTTTCACTTTGCTCAACATAACTTGCTTGTGTAGGTTGCTGCTGTTGCCGTGCTATGTGTTCAGCCCGAACCCAGTTACAGGCCATTAATAACTGATGTCCTCCACTCCCTCATCCCTCTTCTGCCTGTTGAGCATGGAGGGTCACTAAGAATCGCATAACTAATGCATTCTGTTCTGTCTTATACAATTCCTGGGCATGTCTTGTTAATTTTTTGTTCTCAACAGAAGTTAGAGATGCTGACCAGCTCATGTTCGGAAGCTGTACCAAATTCTTCATTCTCTCGGCAGAGCTCACAGACCCAAGTTCTGAAATCATTCTTTTGGCAGATGATCACTCTTTCGTGGATCAGATGCAGCAGGTACATCATGCCATGGAAAATGTTATTTTTGGTTTTCTGCTGTGACAGTTGTAAATTGAAAGTTACAGTTTCGTATCAGTCTTCTGAACATTATTAGGTTAGTTATCATATCTCTTTCTGACAGCCAGTAGATTAAGGTCTTGTTTACTATGTGTAGGGTTGTACTTTTGAAAGCAAAAAACAAAAAGAAATTTCATTTAAGATGCATGGAGAGGATTCTGATATTTGACCCATTCAACCAGGCTTATGGTTGTAGATCTTTCTTGAAACAAAGACAAATAAAACCTTCATAGCTGCCATGGAAATGGAGTGACTTGTAAGCTTAGCCCACCAACCCTAATAAATTGAAACTAGAAAAATGATGTTCCAACATGGATGACCTGTTGGGGTCCAATAAGGAAACATAATCAATTGTATAATTTAAAATAATTACCAAATTAATACATAGGGTCTAGTAATAATACTAAGTCAATCGATGCACAACCAAATAAAATAATAATAAGTAAAAAAAAAATAACCGTAAAAGAAAGAAACACAGTTTTACGTAGAAATTTTTTTTTACGGACTAAATTTTGAGTTAAATTTATTATATCTAAAAACAAATATAAGGTAATATATCGAAAATAAAGCAAAAAAGAAATAATATATATCGGTAACAATAACTATATGAACACAAATTACTACCGAGAATACACAAAATAACTATATGAACACAAATTACTAACGAGAATACACAAAATGCACGATGTAAGACTCGGGTCCATTTCCTAATAAAGAGAATCTATGAGTACTAATCATTTGGTAAATGAACAATTAGTTAATGTTCATATTTGGAGCAACTGGATAAAAAGTATTTACTCAATCAATCATCTTTCAATTAATGCAAACATTAATTATGTGTTTCACTTTTCCACCAAACATTTCTTTTAGCTTCTTTCATTAATTTCAGTCAAGATTGTAGAGAAGGAGAGTTATTGCTTCACATGAAGGGTCTCTACTCCTTCATTAAAGCCTATCAACATACAACATGTGATTGCAAACTCAATTATTCATTCATCTTCTCTTTAAGGGTATGTTGGTAAGTTTCTTATTATAAGT
>NW_019014682.1:1698489-1715456 GCF_000150535.2 Carica papaya | reverse complement strand
TACATCGTATACTCTCTTTCTGCTGTAATAACTATTTGCAAGCTTTATTTTTTCAAGAGCTTGGAGTTGTTTTCATGACATTTCTCTAGTTTGGGTCCTTGCTGATCTCCTCATATGAACTTGGTTCATTATGGGATGCTATAGTAAATATGTACTTTTTATGTCCCCCCATAAGTCTACTATATGCAACTGTGCTTGATAGGGGAACGACACCACCATTGCGAACTTGTGGATCAGACAACTCTATATAATCATTGTTCCCTTGAATCTGATCACATATATAGTCCCTTAAGTACTCTGGTGACCTCTTTGTCCTCATTAATTTTCTCTTTGGAATCTCATCGTCATTCATATGGTATTCTCTTCTTTCTCCTTCCCCATCAATCATTTTTTGACTGTTGGATACCTCTTCTATTTGTGTGAGGTCTCTAACCTCCATATCTGACCTATCTTGACCCATCACTTGGTCCTTGATGCTATCTTGTACAAAGGTGTTTGATTTTAGTTCGTATATCAATATATTTCTAGACTCATGTATAATTTGTATATCGTTTATATACTTCATTTCCTGTTGAGGAAATACTTTTTCATGAAATATTATGTTTATAGAAATAATGATGTCACCGGTCTCTTCATCTAGCAATTTGTATCTTTTTGTACCAAAAGGATATCTTCTGAGCACACATTTTCTTGCTATTGCATCGAATTTTCATCTTCCACTCAATAAAGTAGACGCGAAGGCTAACCACCCAAATACTTTCAGATGACTATAATTTGGTTTCTTTCTATGTAGAATCTCAAAATGTGTCTTCCCCCTTAACAAGGAATAGGGTGTTCTGTTAATTAAATATGCAGAAGTAAGAACAAAATCGCTCCAATATTTGGTGTCCATTCTATTTTGGAATTTTAACGCCTTTACAATGTTGAGTATTTGTTGATGTTTTCTCTCCACTCTCCCATTATGTTGTGGAGTTTCCACACAACTTTTTTGATACATGATTCCTTTTTCATCATAAAATCTCTTTATTTCAAATTCTCTTCCGTTATTAGTTTTAATTACTCTTACTTTCTTATCAAATTGAGTCTCAACAAAGGTGTAAAAATGTTACAAATGTAAACTTGTTTCAACCGTACTTTGCATCATATATACCCAAATATATCTAGTAAAATCATCAATAATTGTTAAAAAATATCTTAAACCATCATAAGAAATTTCATTACAAGATCCCCAAGTATCGCAATGTATTAAATCAAAACATTGTTATTCTTTATTACTACTATAAAAAAATGAAAGTTCATGCATCTTTGCCAATGGATGTACATAACATAACTTAGACTCTTTGTTTGCTAACATATCAAAATCAAAATAAGATTTGAATGAAGGGTGTCCAAGCTTGTAGTGTCACAAATCAAAGTCTCTCTCTTCTTTACTGGAGCTTTGTAGTGTCATTCCTGCAAAGATTTGTTGACTTGCATTTTCTAAATCCTTGAGTTGTCTAAGTTGATATAGTCCATCCTTAATCTCGTCCATCTCAAGTGTCCTCCAGGTTAAAAGGTCATGAATGACACCATGTTGTTGTAAAAAGATTAGACAACACCTAATATCCTATGTTAACCTTCTTGCAGATATTAAATTAAATCTAAATGAGGGCACACACAGCACATTGTTTAATACAAGTTTATCACTTAATTTTACTACTTCTACATGAGACACATCTATACTTTCTCCATTCGGTAATACAAATTTAGATTTACTATTCGATGTTATCTTAGTATATAATTGTGGTGTGTGTACTATATGATCTAAGGCCTAGTATTAATTATCCAAGTGGTGTGTGTGTTGATATTTCTATATATTATGCATACATTGAAACAAGAAAACATACCAGAGAATGTAGTGAGTTTCTGATCCTGAGTTTTCTTTGAAGTTNNNNTTTATACTAAAGCTATAGCTCGTAATGACAGACTTCAAAGAAATTTCTCTTATTTTCTCCTCTTATTGGATGATAGAAAATGCATCTTTCAGATTAGGGAGAGACTTCCTTACCAAGATTTAGGACGTCAAGTTGTCATATGACTCATTAAGTCCCATTAAAAACCTCATTGTGTGATCCCTCTCCTAGTACCCAATAATCGGTTTAAGTCCCCCACATGTACAGATGGGGATGAGTTTATAATTTACAAGTTCATCAATCATAAATTTGAGCTTTGAAAAATAAGCCCATACTGGATCTTGGTTTTACATGAGTGCAGATATCGACTGCTTAATTTGATACACCCTAGTTGCATTTTGTTCATAATGTCTTTGTTCTAGTTCATGCCATAGCTAATGTGCTGTTTGAGAATAAAATGTGTCGGTCTTAATATCAAGTGATAGTGTATTTTGTATCAAAATAATCATCATATCATTGCACCATTTCTAGTGCATTCTCAATGGGTCCGTTGGATCCGTAGGTTGTGTTAGAGTTCCATCTATAAACCTATCTTGTTTGGTATACTCAATGCTCGCGCCATGAATTTTTTTATGTGTAATAGTTGTTATCATTAAGCAGTTCCAAGATAAAAACTGTCGTAGAATTCAGTGATTTATCAAGATAATACGGGTTGTTGACAGTTGAGTGGTCCAGTTTGTTATGGCCAAATCTCTAAAGTTTGGGTTCGTGTTTGCAGTGGTTTGGTAAGAATTTTTGCTCCTCATTCCTAATAAGCTCTGATACCATGAAAGAAAATAAATTTCACAAATCAAACTATCTAGAAATCAATGTTTTGTATAAAAAATAACAAGTAAAGTTGAAGGAAAATACTGGATTACGCAGTTGATCCTTGGTGAGAGCAGAAGGTGCAGAAGTGAGTGAACAGAGATAAAAACTCGACGAAGGTAGAAGACATAAAAGTGAGTGAACGGAGAGAGAAACTCAGTAAGACAAAAGGTGCGGAAGTGAGTGAACAGAGAGAGAAGCTCTTCATGGGAATGGGTGTGCAATGTGTGTATGTATTCACCTACAAACAACCAGAAATAAAATGCAAGAAAGCAAAGCAAACTAGAAGCTTTCGGTGTTTATCGACGGTAGTAGAGAGGAGAGAATTAGGGTTTCTCGGGGAAGAAGATGGGTTTAAATACTCGTCCTGTCCCCGAGCTTACTTGAGCTCGAACGCACCGGATCACTCTTTAGTGAACCGATGTATTTTGGTCTTTTATCACATGGGCCGAGTCAGCTTGCTTTCTATAGGCCCGATAACATGAATCAAATAATTTTTGAATCAAAACATGTGATTTATTCTTATCCCCAAAAGAATACTCTTAATCTCTCTTTTGGTTCTGACTGCGACTTATCAATTAGTATCAGAGTCATGATCGCAAAAAAAAAAAGTAGAAAACTTGAAAATTAGTTTGGAAGGGCTATATGATAGTTTGAGCAGAATGGAGTTGGGTTTCATTGACATATTTCACCAGCTCGAGGACACCCTCCAATAGTTCACCAACGGTTTGGTGTTAACAAAGAAGGATAAATAACAATGCCACAGGCCAACTGGGTCAAACAAAACGCAACAATGGCACGAAAAAAAGCAACGGGGGCCAACCACCCTTCTATTCTAAAGCTAAAACATTTGCTTATACGGGAGAGATATAAAGATCTATTGTAGTACGGATGAGGTTGGTTGCACAACATCTTTTTGCAACTCAAAGCCTTAAGTTATTATCTTTTTCAATCATATATCAATCTTAATCACCACTGAATTCTGCTTGGGTTTCACTTGTGTATCAGAATAGTAGATTTCTCTTTTCCTTGAGTATTGACCAAAATGGGTATACCCAGCAAGAGAGTGTTACCCTTGGGAATTGTAATATTAAAATATTAGATCAGTCTTCTGTAGGTTTTGGTAAAAGTGATGGCATCTAGATAGAATCTCTTACACATAGAAATGGAGACACTAGTGAAAAAGGTAATCTCCAGATTGATAATATTGATAAAAAGAATGTTATTTTTGAACAGTTTTTTGCGAGCTTTAATCATGCCCAGACGTAGATTGTTAGTATTGATGATAGTTTAGCGGAGGTGTATAAGATTGACAAGGAGAAACTGGAGAATCTCTTATCTCTTTTTTAGAGCTCCGTTGATGATTCTCTAGCGTCCAACCTTGATAGTATGAGTTTGGACTTACATCAAGAATTTATTGTTAAAGTGCTTAGAACTTTATATGTTTTGGGAGAGAATTTGATTGGATTTTTCAAGTGGGCAATGAAAAAGTCAGAGTTCAAATTGAACTGGCCTATTGTGGAATAGAAACAAAGAACAGAAAAGACCAAGAAGGGAGAAAAGGAAACTAAGGGAGAGGACCAGAAAAACAAAAAAAAAACTTGGGAAAACAAGGGAGAAACATAAAATAAAGAAACATAGACCTTAAATGAGAGGCAAGGGATCTAGAAAAGGGACGATGTGCAGTAGTCATACATTACAACAGGTGCTACATGCATATATAGGGGGTGTATGTGTGTATGTATATTAAGGTTCAGATGTCTTCATTTTCATGCAATTGATTAGATGGTGAAGATGATTTTTACCTATGAAGTTTGGATGGAGAGGGTTGTTACTTATGTAGAACTGATTTTAATGCCTCCATGAAGGAACAAAATTTTTAAGTCTCCAACTCTACTTTAGTTTGCTGATAAAATACAAGTAGGAGATAGTAATTATTTATCGCCAATGGAAGGATATTACAAGCAACAGTTGTATCAAAATTGTAAATATGTTATATAGGGTATTTAAATGCTTTTAGTAAGATCCAAAAATTAGACTCATCATGGATGAGGTCTTAGACGAATTAAAAAAAAAAAAATCAAAACGGTGAGAAAGATGCCTGAAGAAGATACCATATGGGAAACTACTATAGAGTTGCGAGAAAACTCAGCTATCTGAACCTTGATGATAAGGTTCCTAAAAAAGAGGAATGTTACACTATGACATTTTCACTAAAAGTCAAGAGTAAACCCAAAGTACTTATAGCAGTAGAACGTGAGGAACTAACCATTGCGGTAGATTCTGTTAACAAGTAGTTGAAGCTATTATCCCATTTTCAAGTTCATATTCTTTAAAAGTAGAAACCATCAATTATGTTTTTCATATATTCAAAGCTATTAATGACCATTAATGAATCAAACAATTTTTGAATCAAAACCTGTGGTTTATTCTTATCTCCAAAAGAATACTCTTAATCATTATTTTAGTTTTGACGGAGACCTATAAAAAAATAAATAAATTTTTTCAAAAAATATTTTATATCAATACAAGAAACTTGTAACAAAAAAAAAAAGTTAAATGATACTCTTGCTAAAATAAAAAGTAGAAGTATATGGGAAAATTAATCTTTTTTCTGGTTAATAACTAAATTAAAAGAATAAAGTGTTTGAAGATACATAAATAAATAATCTATAAGCAAAAAGGATATATATATATATATATATATATGTGTGTATATATATATATAATGGGGTTGAAAAAGTCAATACTTTTGCAGAAATCAAAGCATGATGGAAAGTGATGAGATGAATATGACATGGGTGTATGTATGTATAAGTCACATAGAATGGAATAACGGCTAAAATTAAATACCCAAAAAAAGGAAAAAGCAAGTGAGAAAACAATCAGAATGTTTGGCCACACACACAAAGCATAATCATATCCCTTCCATTTACTCAAACCCTCTTCATATTTCCCCCATTTCTACACCTCTCTTTCTTCCTCTCCAATTCTTCATATGTACACACAGACACACACTGAAACACATATGTATGAACTTTTTAAGATAAAAAAAATCTATGTATTTTATTAATTATATACTAATTATCATATCAGGAACTTAAACCTATAACCTAAATGGAGAGAAGTAAAAATTATCCCAACTAAGTGTTTGTTGATTATATGTATGTATAGTTAATATTGATTATGGGAAAAAAGAAATGAAGTGATGAGAATGATATATCTTCATTTGCCATATATAGGCTACGTACGCATATACATATACATTAATCTCTCATGTTGCTAATTGATTCCTAAGCTTACACAAGAAAGACAGGGATAGCTAAATAATAATACTAGATAAGACAAGAGAGAAGATAAAGAGCTGAAATTTCTCATAATAAATCCCAAAAATGAGTATGTATATATATATATCTCTATGTAGAAGTAACATAACAAAGCTCCATAGACCCATAATCAAGAAGCTCCTCAATCATCTGCTGAACATGATCTTCTTCAAGTTCCTTCAACTGTACTTGACTATTGCTCTGACTTTCCTCCCTACCGTTACCCTTTTCACTGCTCTTCCCGGCCATGCCGCCATTGTTGGCGAACCGGGTGTAGCGTGGTTCATGATGAGACTTTTTGTTGGGGACTTGAAGAGACGCCATGTGACATTTATGTAGCTTGGCTGCTAAAGTTGCAGAGAGAAGCTTAGAGGAAGAAGAAGAAGAAGAGTTGATGGGATCGTATGGGAAATTTGTGCGAGCTTTTGATCCGCACATGAGCCTTGCTGCCTCGTCGTATGCTCTTGCTGCATCCTCGGCTGTCTCGAACGTGCCTAGCCATATTCTTGTCTTCCTGCAAAGAAAAAAAAATAGAAAAAAAAAATCATACCCATATCAGTTAGAAGTAAATATATATGTATATTGATGTAGTAGGAAATGGGTATGTATATAGACGAGGTGAAAGGAAATTACAGGGTAGGGTGGCGGATTTCGGAGACCCAGGAGCCCCAATGTCTTTGACGAACACCGCGGTATCTTTGTTGAGGTCTAGCCATGGCTGTCCAAAGTAGGAAGGTTGAGGGAGAGGAAAACTGTTCGTGATACGTGTGAGAACAGGAGGAAAATGCAGAGGACTTCAAAGGCTATATATATAATATATGTATAGTGTTTATTGCGGCCTTTTACCAATCAATAGTTTTGCACATTGCTGTCAGGACCCACCTCGTACACAATTTTTTTTTTTTTCTTTTGTCATTTTGCTCATCTTTCTTCTTCCTCTTCTTCTTCCTTCTTTTCTGTCTGATAATCCTTTTTCCAGGGTTAATAAAAAAGCTTGATTTAACACCTTTGCTTCTATTATATGAACCCTGCTTGGCACGTAGCTATATACATACATACATATATATATATATATGTGTGTGTTAAAGTTTTTAAAGTACGTGGGTGACATCATATTTACTAAAGATAGGGAGTAGAGAAAGCCATGTTTGATGTAAATTACAAGCTCAGCCTCTGTAATTAAATGCAGTAGCTGCTATATTTGACCAAACATTGCTAGAAATATATAATTAATGAGATTAGATCATCCTTCACATGTCAGTTTGCTATTTACATTACCCAATGCATTATATCATTCAATTTTGTCTTGGGAATTACCATTAGATATGTTATGTTACACAAATTAGGTCATCTATATAAACCCATTTAATTTTCCCCAAAATTAGTTTTTGGGTCTTTTTTTTTTTTAATTTTCTCCTTTCAATTTGAATTTTTCCAACTTGGTATCTTGGAATTGACTTGTTTTAGGTCAAGCCTCTCTCTTTTTTTTTTTTTTTTTGGGTTCATGAAATTGGGTTGCATAGATATGGTGGGTATATAGATATAGTGCTGATTTTACTTCTCTGGTGCAGGGCACCAATACCCATCTTGTTCGAGCAGAAAAATTAAGACATCATAAGGTTTTTGAGTAGCTAAAACAAGATCAATACCAATAGATTCATTCAATTACAAATATATTATTCAATTACAAATTTTGAAAGGTAAGAAATAACTTGTAAAGAAAGATCAGAAGAATTTTGAGACCCTTTGTAACTATTATATTATTATAGATATCTCCTAATATAATTATTTTTATTTGTATCATATGTATAATATTATAATTTTTTTAAACAAATAAATAAATAATTCTCTTATATTTTTAATTTATTATGTTTATTTCAATTAAAAAAAATTTATTAACATAAAATATTTTTTTACTTTAAAAATTAATACACTCGATTAAAATTTAATTCAATATATTTAATATATATATATATATATATATATATCGTTATATTAATATTGCATTTAATTAAAAATTATATTAGTGTGTTATTATTATTATTATTTTTAAAATTAAGATCTATTCATTTTTCTTTTTTTGTCATATCAAAATAATAGAAAACAACATATAGATTCATCACTTATTTTTGGTTGAAGCCTATATTTTCATGAACTTGATATATATATATATATATATATATATTAGATATGATTATATTTTGGATGAGTGATGGAATGATTATAGCAACTTCATTTCTCATCAATATCTACACAAGTTCTTGTCTGCCGCCATCAGAATTTAACTTAGAAATGGAGAAAGCGGCTGCTGTCATCATCTTCTTCTTCTTCTTCATTCTTTTTATTATTATTATTACAATAATAATAGTAGATTTATATATAAATTAAAGAGATACCTATACATATTTATTATAACATAAATTTTTATAAACATATATAGAATGCGAATATATAAATTTTTATAATAAAAAAATAATTATTATTATTCAGTCTAAACAAAAATTAAAATTAATTCTTTAATTAAAAAAATAACCATTATATTTTGTTGATTTATAATATTATTATAATTGAAATAGTATATGGGGCAGTGCCACGTAAGTTGCAATCAGAAATTTGTAAACTTTTAAAGATGAATAGATAATTGTTGACGTCAATTACTGACCAAATTGTGTATATATATGTATGTATATACCAAATTTTTTTGGTGTGGTCCAAAACAGGATAACTATACATCGCCTATAAATACATGTTTGCTTACGTCTACCTCCCTGCTCAACTGTTGTTTGGATATCATCAAATCCAATATACATACATACATATATATAATATATATATATAAGATTTAATCCAAAAGAAGAACTGTGTTAAATGTATTGGGCTGGCCGAGCCCAATGATAAAGGCTGAATTGGTCACAACAACTGCTCTCAAGCGTGTGTAAGTATCCACATATGCATATATATATATATATATATATATATATATATATAAAGGGTGTTTGTGCACCACATTTGACCAGAATATATTTCTTGAAAACCCTGTTAGAGTTTTTTTTTGTCTGTCTTGTATTTCTTCTTCGTTTCTTTTGTAAATCTCTAAAATTCGAACTCAGAAATAGTTTGAATAACGAAAGAAGACAAGTGAATGGTTTTGGTCAGCTCAGTGAGCTTTATGGTTGGATATTAAAGGAACAGAATCAAACAATTCAACAACAACATCTCTAACCAAATGAAGAATAAACCGTGCAGCAAAAAGAAGAAAAGAAAAAGGTAATATTGTCTAAGGGAAACATTTAATTTCTCCCAAGAAAACAAAATAACACACACATATATATATATATATATATATATATATATATTCAAAAGGAAAAGGCTCAGTATGTATGTGTGTATATATATATATATATATATATGTATGTAGTTTTTCCATGTTTTAATTTAGGGCTCAAGAGAAAAAGGCAAAGATAAGGCGTGCTAATGTATAATCATAAGTCATATATGAGGCCAAAAAGACAAATTAAAAAGGGATGGCATCCTTTCTTGTGGCATTATTGATGTTTTAAGTATTCTTTTCTTGCTATCTACTCAAAAACTATGATTAAATAAAATATTAATATAAATTTATATATTCTATTAATTGAGAAATAAATATACATAAAATATAAAATAATATGCTATCGAGTCTGATTTAAATTTATAATTTTTATACGTTGCATGTCAACAACAGACAGACTTTCAATCATTTATTCTCGTATCAATGCAAATATGCAAATCCAATCGGTATCTTACTGTATTGGAATTACTCTTTGACGTAATTTTTCTTCAGATTTGTATCGCTATCAGCTCAACATTTGCTTAACAGACTTCTACTACATCACTGCTATGCCAACCTATATTCAACAAAGCTAAAGAGATTATGATAAAAATAAAAATAACATATGTAATAGAAATCTCATATTTATTCCATTGGAGATGTAAATTTTGCACAATCAAAAGCAAAAACTCACTCATCTTTGAATGAATTCAACAAAATTCTATTCTATTACTTACATTTCCCGACACTATTTAACTAAGATGTTTTAAAAAGAGGTTACTAAAAAACTTAGATCAACAACTCTTCCATCTGAAAGAAGAGTTTTGATGATTTTTCTAACTTTAAAATTTGTATTTCATAAAATATAAAAAGTCAAATCTAAAAAAATCACGAAAAAAAGTAACGATTTAAGAAGAACAACTTTCTAATTCGAATAAACCAGTTATAGTGGACAAATTCTCGCACTTCAGTTGCCCTTTTTCCTTTCTTATTGAAAGGTGTCTTGAACTTACTTCGCAGGAGGATTCACATATCGCATTTTTATTTAAGTCATGTAATTTCTTCTGATTTCTGCGCTATAATCTAAAAATGGAGATAATAAGGGAGAAGATGGAGTTCCTCTTTGGAGACTGGAGGTAAGAAAGATATTAAGTTTTCTCTCGGATGTTGTGACTGAAATCGTTTTCTTCTCATCACCTAGGGCCTGACACAACACCCCGCAAAATAAACCACACCAAATAATATAAAAACATCTTGCCCTTTACATATTCATTCACTTGTTGGCTTTGGGAGAAAAACAAAATCATTGACCGACCCACCTTAGTTGCTTCCTTTTCCTAATCTACAACTACACTAGTATGCTGACACAGCAAAACCTAAGTCTGATTCATGTACCAATCAACAGGAACGTAGGGGAAAAAAATGGGTGAGGGAGGAGGTGTTTTCATCCAACCATTTTCATCTTCTTCTTTCCGCAGCTCCAGTAACAAGCAATTTCCTTTTCTACCGCTTGTTCCAACTCGCGGCTTTCCTTTAACCTCAGACTCCTGCGTTATTAAAAGCATGCTTAGTTGCAAGCATCAAAATATTTTGTAACTTGCTTATTAAAAATATATATATTTTGTAACTTGCTGCAGCACAAAATCATCTAATACTCTACCATAATTACATTTGTAATCATGCACATGAACATACCTGTGGCACGTGCAGGAAGATGTAATTCTTTGCTGCAGCTGGGTTATGATTTTCTGCACCCTTACTCCAGTCATAGCAGACCTAAAGAGAAATTTTTTGGCGGTAGAGTGTCAGTCCTGGCCCTTTCTAATTTTATCTTTCAAAATTTAAATCAAAATTAAAGATAGAATCAGCCCTAGGCCTAGACACTTCAATTAAAAAAGAGGAATAACCGATTACGAAAATATATTGCGACACAAACCGAGTATGCAAAAATTGAGCCATCATTGTTGAAGGTACTGCAAGGAATTGGTTGGCTGCACCGTGACATGGCCTGATATCCATGAATAGTTGAATTACACAAAAAGCTACTTCAGATTAAAGAAGAAAATATAATAAAACTGATGCAAATAATAAAAATACTCAGAACAAATTAACAAGAGAAGACAGGATGAGCAGGTGTCCAGGACGCTTGAAGAGGAGGAAAGCCACAAAAAATGAAAACTGGAAGATCAAAATGCAGAAGACAGTTACCAATCCAATGCCAAACCAAAATTTAGAACACCAAAATACAACACACTAGATGCAAATTTAAGTGGCAACAACATAAGGGAAAAAAAAATAAAATTAAATGAAAATGGTGAAGTAAAATGTCAAGATCGCTGATGGCTAAAGCACAATATGAAAGGGCAAACAAGAATTTGCAGATGAGGAAGAATTGTTTTAGTTTATAAAATACATTTTGTGTAATTAAACAACACAAATATGTAAAGCAGACAAAAAAGCAGCAACTCCTCCAGCAATGAAAGCAACAAAACCAACATGAAGCCCCAAGATAAAGGACGATAAGAAAAAAGAGAACCCTGACATGTTTGAATATAGAGAATGGAACATAGAGATACAGGACGTGCAAGATAACAAGCAACATTGAAAAGGGATCTGGAAGCACCTTGAGTCTTTGCTTACTATCCTTGTCCCAGAAATTAAAAGCACCATCTGATCCAGCAGTAGCAAAAGTATGGTGTATCTGAAACAGATGACAGCTATATGAGATTATGAGCTATTAAGAAGTAGCATCTCCTCTAGAGTCTCAGACTGACATATAGTAGACCTGATAATCTAAATCTACAAAAGGAAACCATCTTCACCAAAGTTGATGTAGTTCTCACATATGTGAACCAAAGGTACTTCTAGTTTTGCTCCTCAAACTTTCATGTAGTTCTAACTTACTTGATCTGATGAGTATTCATTTTTTTCCTCAAAGCTCCTCAAATCCCAAATAATCATAATTTTTTTTTTTAAAAATAAAAGAGTAGTATTAATATCAAAAGGTGCTACGGGAGCACCCCCAATGTACATAATTTACATCTCGATTAGCATATCTACAAAATTACCTAAATTATCAAAACAATCAAGGTTATGTCCTAAAATATAAGAGCCAAAAGAGTTAAACAAGTTATCATTGATGATGTTAAAATCAGATTCGACTCCTTCGAAAGCCTGTTTGTTTCTGTACAAAATGAAGGAATAAATTCCAAATTAATTAGGTTTATTTTTCCAGCTATTTTCATTTTGTTTAAAATAAATATATTAGCTATACATTTTCTGTTTTCTGCTGTAAACGGAGGCAGTCACAAAGTTAGTGGAGAATAACTAATTTCGATTTTTCCTCCTCCCCATAATTCTGATAGGAGTTTGTTAAACTTTAGGTTGTATACATACACACATTTGGCGAACGGAAATGATAAGCAGAAGCATTATTTCATCCATTAAATTCTTTATGGTATCAGAGCTTACCTGATCCAAAAGAAAAGAGATCCCTGCTGAGCCAACGTCTCCAATGGCCACGGGTAAGCTTCCGTCTTCTTCACTAGAAGTTTCCTCTGGTTCCTATCATTACACAGCAACCACCAGAGCTGTGAGTGAGATGTCATCGTCCTGTATCACAGGACGCAAACTCGACGGCAGCAACTACTTTCAATGGTCGTCGTCTGTCCGCTTATTCATCAGCGGAAAAGGGCGTTACGAGCACCTCACTGCAAGCTCGTGCCTCCTCCAGCGTCTGACTCAAATGCGCAAGTCTGGGATATTGAAGACAGCATGGTCATGTCCTATCTTATCATCTCGATAACTCCTGAAATCGGAGAGAATTTCCCTCTTTACGAAATTGCCCACGAAATTTGAAAGGCAGTTCAAGAATTTTACTCCAGCAAGGAGAACACCTCGACTATTTTTGAAATCGAATCAACACTCCATGACTTTTGGCAAGGTGAGTTGAACGTCACTCAGTATTA
Organism: Carica papaya; assembly: GCF_000150535.2. Next base: position 1,702,093 of record NW_019014682.1, on the reverse strand, counting down.
CAATCTCCTAACCTGTAATTGGCAGCAAATGGATGTCTTTGAAGAGTGTCGTTGGAGCTGTCCCGAGTACGCGAAAAGCTTCAAAGCTTTCGTTGAAGAGAAGCGAATCTTCAAATTTTTGCTAGGGCTGAACAAGAATCTCGATGAGATTTGGGGACGTGTACTGAACACCAAGCCATTGCTGAGCCTTCCGGAAGCTTTTTCTGAGGTTCGACGTGAGGAGAACCGTCGGAAGGTCATGATGGGAGAGATTGACCAAACTCACCCGACTGAAAATGCTTCATCACTCACGACTCGAGCTGTTGACAGTCGAACGAAGAAGAGGCCCTGGTGCGATCACTGTCGGAAGCTAGGGCACACTTAGGATCGTTGCTGGAAACTTCACGGCAAACCAAGCGACTGGAAACCATCTTCGGCTGAGTGGAAGACGTCGAAGGCAGAGAGCTCCAGCAAGCATCAAGGGAATCACGTTGTTGCTAAGGAAATGTCCCCTGATGCAGTGGAAAAAGACTCATTTATCCTTGAACAGTTGGAAGCCCTCCAACGTATTCTATCCAAGAAATCTTACCCGGTCAGTGCCTCTGTGGCACATAAAGATAATATTCTTGGCTTGTCTGTTTTTTTAAAAAAAAAGGCAGGTGTGGATGGTAAACTCTGGAGCATCTGACCATATGAGTGGAGATGCCTCAATGTTTGAAAATTATAGAAGATGTAAAGAAAATTTTTCAATCAGAATTACAGATGGTTTTCTCTCAAAAGTGGTTGGAATGGGTTCCGTAAATTTGTCTCCAAATTTGACTCTTTGTTCAGTTTTCTATGTTCCAAATTTAGACTATAATTTATTATCAATCAGCAAACTATGTGAAGATTTGAAATGTGCTGCAAAATTTGTTTCTAATATTTGTAATTTTCAAGACTTGAACTCGGGGAGAACGATTAGCAGTGCTAGGATGAGTTTAAGATTATATTTGCTTCAAGTCAATGCTTCTAAAAGACAAGCTCACAATGCAGTATGTGCAAACTCTGTTTCTATTTCTGCAAATAATGATCATGATATTATGTTGTGGCACTATAAACTACGACATCCAAATTTCATGTACTCAAAAAAAATGTTCTCATTACAATTTAAAGAAAAAAATCCAGTTTCATTATATGTTAATTTTCTAAACATATTCGAAGTTCATTTCCTAACTTGCCATACAAACTCTCAAAACCATTTGCATTAATTCATAGTGATGTATGGGGCCCTTCCAGGGTTTCCAACATTTTCGGAACTAGGTGGTTTGTATCTTTTATTGATGACCATACAAGAATCACCTGGGTATTTTTCACGAAAGAAAAATCTGAAGTGAGATCTCTGTTTAAAAAATTCCATACAATAATTCGAACCCAATTTCATGCTACCATCCAAGTGTTGAAATCCGACAATACTTGTGAATATTTTGAAACTACCCTTGAAAAATACTTTATTGAACATGCCATTATTCATCAAAGATCCTATGTCCATACTCCACAGTAAAATGGCATAGCCGAAAAGAAAAATAAACATATCCTTAAGGTTGCCAGATCATTCATGTTCACCACCCATGTCCCAAAATTTCTTTGGGGAGAGGACTGTTCTTTCAGCTACCTATTTGATTAATCGGATGCCCTCCCGTATTTTACAGTTTCAATCACCCTACACTATCCTCTCAAAAGCCTTTCCCGATTCACACATCTTAAACATTTTACCACTTAAAGTCTTTGGGTTGTTCAGCATATGTCCATGTTCATAAACATTTTCATGGAAAATTAGACCCAAGAGCAATAAAATGTATTTTTGTTGGGTACTCTACTAATCAAAAAGGATACAAATGTCTAGTTTCAAACTCCCGCCGTTTTTATAATACAATGGACGTCATATTTTTTGAGAACCAACCATTTTATCCCACTATTGATATTCAGGGGAAAACATTCACTCAGAAATATCAGTTGTGAGATGCGAGTGTACCTCCTCTATACCCACAAAATCCACCACCAGACAAATCTTCCTTGGAACCTGAACCCGAAACCTCACAAAAGAAACCTAAACCAAAACCAGTTACAGAAAACACATTACCTGCAGCGAGTGAGTTACGTGTCTATACAAGAAGAAACAAAGGAAAAGCACCTGAATCATCCCAGCATTGCCATGAATCCACTCTTAATCCAGGTAATGTAATCTCTGTATCAAATCTTGATTTTGATATTCCTATTACTTTGAGAAAGGGTACCCGGACATGCACCAAACATCCTATACAAGATTATATTTTATTGGACAAATTGTCCTCAGAACATCATGCTTTTGCATGCAGGATAGACAGCAGCTCACCAGAACCCAGAACAATACATGAGGCTTTAGAAATTTCAGAATGATAGATATCTTTCCTAGATGAGATCAAAGCACTTGAAAAGAATGAGACATGGGAGCTAACTGATCTATCTCCAGAAAAGCGTCAAGTGGAGTGCAAATGGGTCTTTACAACCAAATATAACCCAGATGGGAATGTGAATCGGTTTAAGCCCCGCCTAGTAGCCAAAGACTATACTCAATCATATTGTGTAGACTATTTGGAGACGTTTGCACCAGTTGCCAAGCACAATACTATTTGGGTACTTCTCTCACTTGCATTTAATTTTGATTGGCCACTTTATCAACTAAATGTAAAGAATGCATTCCTTTATGGCGATTTGGAAGAAGAAGTGTATATGGATATACTATCAGGGTTTGAAATAACAGACAATCCTCAGAAAGTGTATAAACTGAAGAAATCACTCTATGGCCTAAAACAATCTCCAAGGGCATGGTTTGATAAATTCACAAGAGTCGTAAAGCATGAAGGATATGAACAATGTCAATCCGATCATACACTGTTTGTCAAACACTGCATCTCAGGTAAAAAAGCTATTTTGATTGTATACGTTAATAATATCATTCTTACAGGAGATTCAGAAATTCAAAGAATTCCTGATCAGAGAATTTGAAATAAAAGATCTTGTGGTACTGAAATACCCTCGGTATAGAAGTTGCTAGATCCAAAAAAGAAATTTCAGTATTTCAACGAAAGTACGTTCTGGATCTCTTAAAGAAGACTGGGATGTTAGGAAGCAAACCCGCTGACACCCCGATGGATTCAGTTATCAAACTTGAATCCAGAATCAGTGATAAAATGGTTGACAAAGGAAGATACCAGAGACTTGTTAGGAAACTTATCTACTTAACACATACAAGACCAAACATCAGTTTTGCAGTGAATACAGTAAATCAATTCATGAATCATCCAATTGAAGATCACATGAGAGCTGTGTATCGAATTCTGAAGTATCTCAAGATAACTCCAGGACAAGAATTGTTCTTTCAGAAAACAGAAAGAAGAAGTATTGAAATTTACATTGATGCAGATTGGACAGGTTCTACAGATGACAGAAGATCTATATTAGGATATTATACCTATATTTGGGGTAACCTGGTTACCTGGAGAAGTAAGAAACAGTCGGTTGCGTCTCGCAACAGTGCAGAATCTGAATTTAGGGCGCTTGCTCATGGTATTTGTGAAAGGTGTATGTTTGAATAGGATACTTGAAG
>NW_019014682.1:1678738-1698373 GCF_000150535.2 Carica papaya | reverse complement strand
GTAAACTAGATTGAGGGTTAGTGTAGAAAATGAGGAAATAAATTCCAAATTAGTTAGGTTTATTTTTCCAGCTATTTTCATTTTGTTTAAAATAAGTATATTAGCTATACATATTCTATTTTCTCCTGTAAACAGAGGCAATCACAAAGTTGGTGGAGAATAACCAATTTTGATTTTTCCTCATCCCCATAATTCTGTTAGGAGTTCGTTAGAATTTACGCTGTATATATAGACACCTTTGGTGAATGGAAATGATACGCAGAAACATTACTTCCTCTATTAAATTCTTTAGTTTCTTTCCTTCCAGATGACCCAAAATATAATAAGAAGAATAAGTCTGGTGAATTTATTACTGCTGCCTAGGCCCTACCAAGCCATCAATTCCGAGTTAACATTTTCAGACATTACACAAGAGATCCCCAGCAGCCCTAGGATCATGTTCCAGAGGCATTTCAAAAGGATGTGATTACAAGTTTCCAAGACTTCCTTACAAAGGAAACATCTATAAACAATTGTGTGGCCTCTTTTCAACAAATTATCAAGTGTGAGTATCTTCTCCTTTGCAGCTTTCCAAGCAAAGAATGATATCCTTGGAGGAGCACCAAATTTCCATACTATCTTGGATGGAAAAGTTCTTTGAATATTCTGTTTTTGACCATCCAGAAAGCAATACAGCAAATTGACAGAAAATAATCATGGTTAAAGAGGAAACACACAGACAGATAAGCACCACAGTCGATAAACAATCTTATAAATTATATAGGATTTGAGTAAATAAATACTAATAGTAGGATGTGCATGTTTGTATAGCACTAATTATCAGCAGCAGTAAACAACTTTGTATTAATATCTAAATTATGCTTTCACCACATGAAAAACACAAATTCAACTCACCATACAATAACTATTTAAACCCGTTAAAATGAAAAACTACCAGGTGGAAGATAAAGCTATTACACAGCTAAGCTAAAACACAAATAAATGAGTAATCACAAAAGTACGTAAGAACTTGGTACTACCAAAGCAGACTTACCGGGTGGAAGTTCAAAGAGTTAACAGAATATATCTCATTTCCATCTCTATGGCATTTGAAAGTGAAGTTCTTGGTCTGTTGTGAATCATCCAGGTGATGTACACCAACTCTCCCTTCGATTGATCCAACCTAGTGTCATCATAATACCAGATTCAACATATCCATCCACCATGGTTTGAATGATAAAGCTTTACCAACAAGAACTAAAGCCCTAAAGCAAAGGGCATCTATAAGAACAGAGTTAGCATAAGTAAAACATGACGAGGATAACAAGTAAAAAGAGACACTAGCGTGAAAAGGAAGCATACATATATCACCAGATAGAGTAACAGATTAGTGATGATGAAACTAATTAGTGCAAAAAATGTACTAATTTAAACAAATCGTGAATTGAGAAATACTTAGCTCTGATTTGTTCTGGGAATCAACCTTTTATAGATGGCTTACATAATGTTATTACAGTACATCTTATCTCCTATTTCCTTCAGTGCTTATACATGCATTTAGCATCCACTTTGAAATAAAGAAAGTTTTTTTTTTTTTTAAAGAAAAGTACAGAAATGTATTAATGACAGGTACCAAGGAGGCACCACCCATGTACAAAAATTACACATCAATAAGTATATTTATAATAGAAGCAAAGCCTACGTTATTATCAATATCGTGGCCTAATATAATAGCACCAAAATAGTAGAACCAATTGTCTTTTAAGGTATTGAACTATAGTTCAATACCATCAAAAACACACTTGTTTCTTTCCTTGCAAATGACCCAAAATATAGTAAGAGGAATGAGCTGGAAAAACTTATTTCTTTTATCGAGGTCGTCCCAAACAAGTAATTCACCATAGATAGTGTTAGCCGTGACCCAGGATAACCCCAAAAAGCTGAGGACCATTGCCCAAAGTTTATGAGAGATCGGGCACCATAGAAGAAGGTGGCTGCAAGATTCCGGACCCATTTTACAAAGGTAACATCTGTTTGCAATGGGTATTCCTCTTTTCATTAGATTATCCAAAGTTAAAATTTTTTCCTTTGTAGCTTCCCAAGAGAAAAAAGATATCGTGGGTGGGGCACCCGATCTCCAGATGATTTTGGCAGGGAACTTCCTTTGGTTGCAATTTATCCAGTCATCCAGAAAATCATAAAATGAGCTGACAGTAAAATAGCCATTGCTCTCGTATTTCCAGCACAGCCTATCATCATGATGTTTTAAGTGGATGTGGAACAGTGTGTGAAGCAGGTTTTCATATTCTTCAATTTCCCAATCATGTAAATTCCTCATAACAGTGAAATTCCAGCTGTGAAGGCTGCCAGGAGAGACTATATCTTTCACAAAACCATTTTTGAAGCTACAGATGACATAAATTTGTGGAAACTTGTCCTTAAGAGAAAGTGATCCGCACCAAATGTCATTCCAAAATTGAACTTTGTTACCATTACCAATGATCCAGTCAGTACAGTTTAGAAGAGCTTGGCTGATATTCATGATGTTCCTCCAGAGGCTTGTGCCATATTTATATTTTTTGATGTGTGATAGGCTCTTTTGATTGTCAACAAACCATTTACAGTCTAACTTTTTTCCATAAACTTTTTGGTTCATTCCAATACCTCCAGATCCATTTCCCAAGGAGGGCTTTGTTCAATTTGACGAGAGTTCTCAATCCCAGACTGCCATCCCACACTGGTTTTTTGACTTCTTTCCAAACGAGATGATATTTTTTCTTTTCATTGTCCACATCACCCCATAAGAAGTTACACTGAATTGTTTATAATTTTTTCGCAATCTTAGTTAGTAAATTGAGCACCGAAAGATAATAAATAGGCAAGTTGGAGAGTGTGCTCTTGACAAGAGTAAGTCTTCCTCCCTTCGATAAAAATTTCTTTTTCCATGTTGCTAATCTGTTTTGCACCATATCAATAACCGGATCCCATTTCTTGCTGTCATTATGTTTAGCACCCAGCGGCACACCAAGGTAATTAATAGGCAGATTTGAGCTTCTGCAGTTTAGTGTAGCATTAAGGTAGCCCATATCATCATCACCAGCACCCAAAATAACAAGTTCAAATTTGTGTAAGTTGATTTTTAGTCCAGAGACTGTCTGAAAACAAGCTAGAATGCATTTCAAGAGAATAAGAGAATGAGTCTCCGGCTGGCAGAAAATAAGGGTGTCGTCGGCAAAAAATAAATGAGAGATTTCAATCGTTCTATTTCGCTTGCCAACATTAATACCCTTTAACATATGCATATTCTTTGCTTGCGCAATTAGTTTATGTAAAGCCTCCATAACAATGATAAAAAGGAGTGGAGAGAGTGGATCGCCAAGCCTTAACGCTCTTGAAGCGGAGAAAAATGTTGAAGGTCCTCCATTAACCATTACTGCAAAGGCGGAGGTAGTGATACAAAATCTGATCCAGCTTCTCCATTTCTGGCCAAACCCCATTATTCTAAGCATGTATTCAATAAAATCCCAGTGAACATGATCAAAAGCTTTTTCCATGTCAAGTTTACACATAATATCTTTTTTGTTACTTCTAGTAACATCACCAACAATCTCATTAGCAATCAAAATAGCATCTGAAATCTGTCACCCGGGAACAAAAACAGGCTAACAATCACTAATGATTTTACCAAGAATTTTACCGAGTCGTTTAGCAAGGACTTTTGACAGAAGTTTGTATATACACCCAACAAGGCTAATTGGTCAAAAGTCATTAATATTCTCAGGTTAGATCTTTTTGGAATCATAACCAGAAATGTGAAAATCATTGAAGAATTCAGTGACATCACTTTTGATTACGTTCCAGAAAGTTTGAAGGAACTTGAAGTTGAAACCGTCCAGACTGGGAGTCTTATCACCATCACATTCACGAAAACAGTCCAGAATTTCATTTTCAGTGAAATTATCCTCAAGATATTCTCTGTCCCTTTCAGAGTTGCAGTTAAAAGACAAATTATCCGGTTGTAGTCTGTGTTCATGCTGTTCAGAGTATAGGTTCTGAAAATAGTTTTTTGCACTTTCCCTGAGAGCCTCATTTCCTTTGATTATGTTATTCCCAATGGTGAGTTTTTCCACATAGTTGATACATCGTCTGTGGTTTGCAAGCATATGGAAATACTTTGAATTTCTGTCACCATCTTTTAATCCATTTTTCTCTGTTTCCATGATATAGCCTCCATATGGAGTTTGTTGGACAGCAATAATTTCAGGTTCTTTCTTTTTTCTCTGTCATCAGCAAATGGCAGCATGCTTTCCTCTTTTCTATCTAAATCCTCAATTTCCACCAGAATATCATTGATGCCATCTTCTTCTTTTCTGCCAGTTTCATCAGCCCAGCTTTTGATTTCGGCTTTGAGGAGCTTAAGTTTTGTAGCAATTATGTAGCTAATTGTACCCTTTATAGTCAACTTACACCATGTATCTGCAACCAATTTCCTGGAATTGTCCAGCACCAGCCATTTATTATCAATCCTGAAGGGGATGGGGCCCCGTTGAATCCCATCCGACGACAAAAGAATGGGGAAGTGATGGAGAGAATTTTCTGGTTTAGGTTAGGGAGAACAGCAAGAAAATTGGTAGTGATGAGGAACCTGTCAATTCTAGAAGAAGAAGAATGCTCCCTTAAGTTGCTCTATGTCCATTCTCCCCCTCTCCCCTAGTAAGGGAAGATCATTGAGATCCAAACAGTCAAGGAGTGAGTTGAATTCCTCAATATCCTTAGGAGTTGTGTGACCACTTAATCTTTCAGAACATTTCAGAATCAAGTTGAAGTCACCCCCCACAATTCCCCTGTCACCCCCAAGAATTCTTAATATGTGCAAGTTCAGTTCCCAACATGTTGCGTTCCTCACTGTTGCCTCTACAATAAACTCCAGAAAAATACCAATGGTCTCCATTAGGTAAATTAGAGAAGAGAAAAGATAGAGTGGTCTCACTCAGAATTACATCGTTGCAAATCACACAATCCTTCTTCCACATAATCAGAATGCCGCCAGCAAAACCTTTGGCTGGAAGAAAATTTCAACCAACATCCTCCATCCTCCAGAAGCTGCCGATAATTTTCTCATTTATCGTATTCATTTTGGTTTCTAAAAGACAAATCATTGAGGATTTCTATTCGTGAAGGCAGCCCTTAATGATTGTTCTTTTCCTTTGGTCGTTTATGTCCCGTACATTCCAAGAAAAAATTTTATCAATCATTTAGTATTTTGAATTTCAGCCCCGCCTTCTTTGTTCCTCTTGTTTCTCCCATAGTAATTAACGGAAGATTGAAATCTTGAGTTCCCTTCTTTTTACTGTGCTCCAATAATAGTGGTTCAATATTGACATTTCCCGCTTCACTTGCACGCTCGACAAAGAATTCCCTTGCGTCTATTACTTGAGAAGGAAAGGAAGCACCGAGATGCTGGCTGATGCAATAGATATTGTTAAAAAACCAATCAGAGAAGAGTTTTGAGTCAGACCTTGGAGTCTCTAATAAGCGTGTCTAAAGCCCATAATATATCTGGTAAGGATGTTTCATTTTTAAGCTGCGAATCATTATCCAATATGTGCTCCTTGTCAAGACTAGGAACAACCATCTCAGCTCCCATGATTGATCTCTATTCTTCTTCCAAAATCGAGACATTGTTAGATAAGGGAGAAGAAGTCCAAGTGTTGGAGCATAAAGCTGAAGCAGCCATGTTGTTAAGTTCGACTTCAGCAGAGTTGGGACCCAAGTTAGGGCACGAATTCGACTCAGGTTCTTTTGATTCGATTGAGAATTTTCTTTAAGTGGGACTTGATTGCTTTTTCTTTTTCCTCTAGATCAGCTGGACCATCTTAGTGAACGCCATCGGGTTGGACAATTTATTTATAACTTTACTTGGCCCGGCTTGATTTGTCCATTTTTCTTTTTTAGCCCAGGTGTATTTGGGCCTTTTGTTATGCATTGTAGTCTCTCGCTTATGGAGTGTTTTTGGACCATCAATCAGGTCAGGTCACTTGCTCCCTTGCCGTCTTTCCCCCAATAGATGAAAAATTTTGAATTTCAAATTTCGGGTCGTTGGGGGTCAGGCCAGGTCGATTCTTCTTCACCCGAATAGGGTTTTCAGTTTTTGAAGCAAGAACTGCCGCATAAGAAGTCTCTGTTGTTAAGAGGGGAAAATGAGGGTTGTGATTGCACTTTGCGCAGCAGAAGATAACTGTGACAGGTTTCCGAGATAATGAAGGCACAGATGAGGTAGTCAAACTTCAGTTAGTCACCGCAGAATCACTTTTTTTGAAGGGGTTAACCATAGGGACCTCAGCAAGTTCGAATATGGATCTCATGATGCGCCACCACCCACTAGCTCCATACCCATCTGGGATGACGATCCTTTTCTCATGGTTATCCTTCAGCTCTGAGAGGGCAAGGAATCGACCCATTCGGTTCCAGCCAAGAGCCAACAAAAGATCATGGAATCGGCCTTTGAAATTTCTCCCACATGTTCGTCCGTCTTTGTTCCAGTAAAAATCACTCAATGCATTCACAATCCAAGAAACTTCCTCTTTGCTCATTTTAATAGTTACTCTAATGTCGCGACCATTTTCACTGATTCTGATACCATTGAGCTTTTTCCCATCACAAGCAATGTTGAAAGATTTATTTCCAGTAAGGACAAACCTTTTTGAATGGGAAGAGGTCATGTTGTGGGTCCAGGTTGCTTAGTCCGGTTGGCCATTGTGGCCAACCTAGCCGTAGAAGGGATCTCGGGGGCTAGGTTTTGTGCTGGGATACAGAGGAAGAGAGGAAATATAGAGTTTCAGTGAGAGCAGAGGTTGGGATTCAGTGAGATAGAGAGAGAATTTTAGAGAGAGAAGACAAAGTTCAAAATCAACCCCAACTTGGAATAAAGAGAAATGACATCTTAGCTTACATATCTGGTCATCACCTTCTTATTTTATTTTATTTTTCCTGGATATGCTAATCCATTCATATCAAACTTTTCAGTACCTAAATCTGCCCAACACACTGCCTAAACCACTCGTTTACCAATTGCTTTATACACTATGAAAACCCAAATTGCCAAAAGGGAAATGAGACCCAAGCCATGATCCAATAAACTTCAAATATCGCAAACGTACTCCCCCAATAATGAACAAACTACAGTAGAAAGAGCCATACTCATAAGGAAACATACAGATAAATCTGTAGATACCATAGAATCTACACATTCTGTAAGAATTCAGTAAAAAGAATTTATAATTGAATGCAATAAGTATATGATGCATATTAACATACAGGTTAACGATGACTGTCAAAGGTAGTTAGCTGACAACTTAAAGTCAGCAGATTTCATAATTAAAATTAGCAGATTTTACACTTAAATCAGCAGATTTCGCAATTAAAGTAATAGATTTCACAATTAAAGTCATTGACTTCACACTTAATTCAGCAGATTTTATGCTTTGTCCAGCTTTGACAAGTATCTCATATCTTTGAAAATCTTTTATTCTTTCTTAATTTAGGATATACTAGCTGTAGATCAAATCTTTATATTATATTTTAGCTAAGTTTAGGGCTAAAAATCAAATTATATTTTACTTATATATATATATAATGGGAATTCTCCACTGAGAGAACATGCTTTTCTGCCTAAAAATTCTCTAAATCTTACAGACTCTCTAGGGAACCTTAAATGCCTGGTTCTCTGATTTCAAATTTTTATAATTTGTATATTGTTATTCAAATTATAAAACAACTGCAGATACTATTAATTGCTGGAGGCTTAACCATAGTGAAAACATACACAACCAAACAGACCATTCAAAAGGTGGAGAATTGGAAGTTAATAAAATAAGTATGTACATGATCTATTATGTATTGGGAATATTTAGCTTATTTACAACATAAACTAGTTTTGAGGTTAACAAATCCTTAGGAAAGTTATTTAGTTTCTCATCTAGTCTAGTAGCTTCTGTTCAGCTTAATTTCCTATTAAAAATCCCTATTTTATTAGGAACTCTATATTCCTGTTTTCTTTTATGGTTGGTGTCTCTGTAAAAGATGCCACAAGCATAGCTTCAGGTTCAGACTTCTATAACACTAATTCGATAAATCTAAGAATTCTGAATTGGTTATTGCTGATATATCTCAGTCTCTTGCTCTCATTTAATTTACCTATAGTTGTAGGTTCAACCTCTTGTTGTATCACATCACATCACAATATTATGAAAGAGTAAGAAATCTCCCACAGTGAAGAAAAAATTTAAAAAGAGGAAAAGAAAAATAACTCATACCAAAAAACCTTGTTGATCAGGAAAGGCTGCAAGACACCTTGTTTGATATTTCACGGGTGAAGCAATTCTCTTGAACTCAGTCTGTTAACGTTCAACCAAAAAACCTTTAGAAAGGGCTTGAGATGTAAATTAAAGAAAATAATATAGAGCTAAGTGCATCAAGTAAAATGGTCAGTATTCAGGTATAGTAAGACCAAACACCTCCAAAACCGTATATATAACATGGTAAGCTCAACCAATTTATTATTATCATAAACATGCTCCAAATGCACTTCTATCAATGGCAAGAACTAAAGATTTCAAACAAGGGAGTAAATTTTAACAATCTACAGCATTTAAACAGGAAAACTGGAAAACAATAGGATGTACGACTTATGGATCAATATCTTTGCATTAGATTTTTTAAACCTCAGTACCAACTTTAAATTGGTCAGACAACAGTAATGAGAGAAAAGTGCTTTGGTGCTAAAATTTAAGCATGCTTTTAGAAAATAAATTTATTAAAATAAGTAGCATAATTTCTTACTAAATATTTATTACCGAATAAATCAAAATTTCATCATGGCTTTAGACAAAATAAAGTAAGCTTAAGGAACTTCAGCCTGAAATCAGGAAAAAAATATCACCAAGGTTTCTTCAAAAGATTATCTGCGGAAATTACATTTTAGTACAGTGTTTGAAACTTGGTTAGAAAAAGTTTAACATATCCCATAATGAAGACTTCTAATGATTCTGCTGCAATTAACAGTTTACATATCCTTATAATTATGTTTATTTGATTATGGAACCACTAAGATTCAGAAATGAAAAAAAAAAAAAAAAGAACGAGAAAACCCGCTCAACTTCCATTATGTTGGCAAACCACATCACAAGCAGGATTTTATTATTAACCCCAACTCCACCACCAGAAAAAGCAAGTTAATGCATCTAACCACTCTAACAAAAGTTGTTGCCCTTAAGGTATTATAGTCATTCAAGTGCTTTTTATCTCTTTCTTTTTTCTTTTTTAAATTAAATGAAAGTATTATTATGCACAAGGTACCGAGGGGGTACCACCCAAATACAAACTAATTACATGTCAATCAAGTAGTCTATGACAACAGCAAAGTCAACCAAGTCTTTGATGTCATGATTTAACAAAATAAAGCCAAAAGTATGAATTCATCTATCCCTAATTTTTGTAAAGTTAGTCCCTATACCCTCAAAAACTCTCTCATTTTTCCTTCCACACCCAAAATATAATAAGTGGAATAAGGAAAAAATGATTTTCTTTTTACAAAAGCCACCCATGCCCGCAGCTCATTTCTCACACGACCAACCATAACCCAATTTAACTCTAATAGCCCAAAAACAGAGGTCCATATGTTGTATGTCACTGGGCAAGATAATAATAAATGATTGCACAATTCCTCAGCAACATGACATTAGTAGCATCTATTAACAAGCACATTTCCCTTCCTTTTTAGCATGTCCAAAGTCAAAATGCATTCATTAGTTGCTTCCCATGCAAAAAAAGCAATTCTAGGAGGGGTTTTAGATTTCCATATTTGCTTATAACGAGCTGACTTGCTACGACTGTTATCATTCTTAGTTAGAAAGCTATACAAAGATTTCACCGAGAAACCTTTCTTCTCATCCAGCTTCCAAAGTCTTTTATCATTTTCATTGTTCAATTCATGTCATTCAGGACGATAACAGGCTGCTATACTCATCATTTCCTAGTCGTGCAGACTTCTCTTCACTTCACATCCACAACCTTCCCTCCCCCACATCTCATACATCTCCTCCACCTTTGCATCCTTGTTGCAAGCAATGTCAAAAATTCTTTTGAATCTGTCCTTTAATCTGAAATTCCCCATCCATTCATCTTACCAAAACCTAGCCCCATTACCCCTGCCAACCTGTCAACCCACACAGCCCTTGATGCATTTTATCTCTTTCAAACAAAATTTCTGCCGAAACTCTGATGAAAGACGACATGACTAGTGAATCTACATTAATGCCCCATGATTAAAGCCCTTAAAAACAATTTGAGCATTCTAGTCTCTTCAATGAAAGTAGAATACTCTAGTTAGAGAAACGAATGACAAGAAGATTTAGATTCTCATGTCAGTGAATAATAGATGGACAAAAATTTCCTAGCTACAAAATCAAATATGGTCGAATTTGGCCACCGGTCGAAGTCTATAATCAACAACCAAGACTGCATTCAATCATCTCTCTCCTCATTATAACAATATTAATAACTTGGTCCTTACATAGAATCTTTTTAATTGAAAAAACAAAGAAATAGAAAGGAAGAATTACTTACCTGTGGGCTCTGCAAGTTAAAGACTATCAAATTTCTATCTGCAGTGCCAACAACCATCAGAGGATGTTTTACTGTCAGTGCATAGCAGCGTTCAGGAAGTTGTTGAGTATGAACTGGATTAGGCTGTCTGGTGTCCCAATATCTAAATATCAGTAGCAAACCAGTAAGAATACTTGTCGACTATCAGAACAAGGAGGTCAGAAGTTAATTTTGAAGATATCACATTACAACAAGTAATAAATGACATGCGAGGTTGTAGGAGTTACCATACAGAACAAGCATTGGGATTGTGGTGAAGCTCGAAACTTAAAGACATGACAGAACAATTAAGATACGAGTGATATTGGTACATAGAAATGAAAACATTAAGACATTACCAGAGACTATCAGGGGGGTAGTTATGAATTTTGAAAAGGTTCACAATAATTTGATGAAAGGCTGCCAGGGAAGTAACAAAAACATAGAAAAGGCCAACCATATATGACACTTATGAATACTTCCCATTTAGAAAAGCAGGTTTTAGTCCATTAAGCATATCCTAGTCATGTAAGTATTAAAACCAGTTGCTAAAAGTCCATATTTCAGTATCCTTCCAATCCCTTTACAACCACCAGTTACAGACACAATTAATCATATCAGAACAGAGAAAGCACCCACAACATAAGCTGCTAAACCTCCATGCCAGAAACAATAGTGTCATGACATCAAGGAAGATCGTATTCTGCTATCAGATGACTATACTTTCCTTGATGTTCATGTACTGACCCAGTTTACAAGAAGGTGAGGTTGCTTCCAGAAAGAATGTGGACTCATCACAACATGCTACGATTGAACCTAAAAATCCACAATAGCATTCAAAATGCACTTGCGGTCAATACATCTAGTTTAGTGCAAACATATTGGCAGATAAAAGATGCAATCGACTAAATTATCTGTATTTCTGAAGAGGAGGAAATAACTGTTACCTTAAAGTTTTGTCCCAGCTTCCTGTTACTAGGAGGCTCATCTCTGGGATCCAAGCAATCTCTTTAATTGGTGCGTCGTGCATTGCAATAGTCACAGCTTGACCACCCGAGAGTAAAGGCCACATCTTCACTTGCTTATCGCAGCCTCCAGTAAATACAGTTGTGCCATCATCTTTCCAGGTAGAGCATAATACCTTTTCAATATACAGAGCAAAGTGAGTAGTTAGTTACTGGCATGCAAAACTCATAAGCAAAGAGGTATATCTCCAAATACCAAAGAGTGCAGCATATTACCGGCTGATCATGTGACATTGATGTTTTGGGAGCACTTGCTAAAGCAGTTCCATTTTTTGATATTTCCCAACACCTCACCTGCAAAATTATTGCAAACAAGGTGTACTACTGGTTAATCCTACCCATCTATTGGAAACAAAAGAGTAAGAAAACTAAAGATACAAAACAGATATTTTCTAAAAAAAGGAGATACAAAACAAAAATGAACAAATTAGAAGAATAGATTAAACTCTTGCTAAAACTAATAAATATCCTATTTTGATTTCTTGAAAGAAGAGAAAATCATACTGTAACTGTCTTTTCTCGATAATTTATGTTTTTATACTTGTTTAAATAGGATTTCACGTCATAGGAGCAATGGTGGCAGCTAAANTAGAATCACCAGGAGCTGGAGTAACCTACAATCAAGTATTTACCATTAACCCTCGTCAACAAAATCAATAAAAAAAACTAAGAATAATGCATAACTATAGAAAGTTATAACTGAAAAAATCAAGGAGAAGTCAAATATCCAAATTCTGCCAGGTCGATTTATAGGTAAAATTCCACATAAAATATCGCAGTATACTAAAACTAGTTTGCAATAAGCAACTCTGAAACCCAATAAACCAGCAATGAAGAAAAATAAACACCTAATAAAGCCACTTCCCAGTCGTAACTGACCTCAAATGATTTATTAGGATTTGTATTCGCAGTAGCAGCCGCACCAAAAGTGGCCATTAAGACTGCCGAACAATGAATCCCAGCAGTAAAAAAATTAGAGTGGAAAATGTAAACCTGCAACCTAGAATGAATACAGAGAACACAGAGCGAAGCAAGAGATACCTTCCGGCGAGCGAGAAGAACACAGAAGAAAGAATTTTGATTCAAAAGGAGAGGGAAAGCAAAGTGTGCATAGTATAGGGAAAGAAAAAGAAGCTGTGCGGTATATTACGTATATATATATATATATATGCGGGAGAGCACACAGACAGGCGCGTCGCGTGGGAAAGCAGCAGGTTAAGGTAAAGGCGTAGCGTTAGATGAACGCCCGATGAGTGACCCGGGTAGTCAACTGTTTTCAAGAGTGGAAGAAAATCTCACGAGAAAATGAAAGAATATCGGGTAAAACCCATTTCTTTTTTGGAAATGGGCCGAGCCCATGGCCCATTTTGAAGCAATTTTTATAGGAAATGTTTTAATTCTTTTTTTAATATATATATATTTTTATTTTTTTAATACGGCACTATGGCTATGTTTGAACCAAGTTATAAAAAAAAAAGAATTTATTTAAAAATTCGTAAAAAAATTAATTTAAAAATAAAATTTTTATTAAAAACTTTTGAAAATTTAATTTATGTAAACCATAATAGTAGAATTTAAATTTTACTAATTTTAATTTTAATTTTATAAAATTCAACTATGTTCTTGATTATATTTTCTATATATTTGTAAATAAATTTCATAAAGTATTTTATTTATTGTAAACTTGGTTGACAAAATTTTAGGAGAAATTAGGATAATAAATTTTTATTTTCATTTTGGATTTAATTTTTATTATTTTAAATGAAATTTTATAAATTTTTAAATATATTTCTTAAAATTTCTTATTTATTTTAAATATAATCGGCTAATTTATTTTATTTTTTTTTATTTTTTTTTATCACATTCATTTATTTTTTTTTGTTTCCTTAATTATTTGTTTATGTTTTTAATTATTTAGTGGAAATATTATTTTATTGTTTTTTCTTTTTTTTTTAGAGCTAATATAATAAACAGCTATTTTCTTTCTTTCTTTTTCCTTTCAGTTTTTACATTTTACCGTCTGCTCCGGAGAGTACATCGTAGTACTAATAAATAATTCTCTCTCCTGCAAAAGTTTCTCTCTGGAATTTGGCGCTACGCATCAGCTTCTTCGAGCAACGAAGCTTCGCTCGTTCGCTCGAGGTGTTCTTTTTGCTCTTTTTCTCTCTCTTTTTGGTCTTTGTTCTTTTTAGTTATTGAATTCAATCTTGCGCTTTCCTGATGAATATTTCTGTTTTTGTTGATCAATATCTCTGTTTGTTCCTCTAATTCTGGCTTTGAAGATGCGTCGTTCTGCATCGAGGAAATCGGGTCAATCCAATTCTGCTAGTCCGATCACTGCTTCAGCCACGGATCTCTTTCGCTCAGGTGTTGGATCTTTCTCTTGTCAATTGTTGGTTTTGGGATTTTGTTTTCTCTTTTTGGTTTAATCATTTTGCAATTCTACTTCGTTCCCCCTCTTTTTTTAGAAAAAAGATCGAATTGTGATGAATGATTTTGTGCTTTTTACATTTTAAAGAATTGAGGTGCAAATGAATTTCTCTTCGCCCTCTCTCTCTCTCTCTCTCTCTCTCTCTCTCTCTCTCTCTCTCTCTCATTTCATTTGGATGCCATTGGTGGTGTCCATGTGTTTGATATTTCGGCTTGAAATTCACTTGCCAGTGTTGTATGTTAACTGAGACATTCTCTTTCATTTTGATATATTTTTTAAATACAACTCATGGTGAAAACCACTCTGTTGAAAGATACTTATAAGTATTGACGTCTCATTGTTACTTTTCCTTAGTCTATTTTTGGTAAATGAAAGAAGTTTATCTTTCTGTGTGGTGAACATATATTTTGTAATATGAGCTGTGGTTTTATGTGGAAGTGCAAAAGTAGACGTTGGATGACATTTATGTTTTAATTCTGAACTCAATGTGATTTTCAACTGACTACCAGTGAATACGTGACTCTACTTTTCTTCATGTTTATCACAAGGAAAATTTTCTGGCATGGGTTGTTAAGGTTTTTCCTTAAATTCTTATGTTTGTTTCCTGCTCTTTGTGCACTCATGGGTGCTTTGTTTTTTGGATTTACCATAAGTTACTGAGTTTCTATCATGTTAATAATTTGGATCTTCTGCACTTTCACTTGTTCAGCAGCGAGTAAGGCATCATCAAAAGACATGGAACGGATTGATAATCTCTTTTATTCATATGCAAATAGGACTGCCGGTATGATTGAGTAAGTGTTATAGCTGTTGCAAAAATTCAGTAGTTGCATGTCGACAAGTTTTCTGTCTTGTTTATTTCATAATTTTTTTTCAATGATATAAAATTTTAACTGATATAGTTATTATTTGGAGCATGCTAGTATCATTTGTTTATGTTTATTTTATCATGTGATAGTTATGCCTATAGAGTGCTTACCTAGATTGATGGGGTCCTTAAGTTACCTGTCCTGTTGTCTTGGATGTTTAGAAATTTCAAACATGAGATGGAAACACATTACTTCACAAGTGGTGTGTAATATGTCAAGATCATGCAATTGTATATAATTTATGAAAGCCACGAACTTCAGATTATTTTTCATGGTTTCTGGCTGGGAATTTTCCAAGGAATTTGGTGTTTTCCACCTTTGTATTACTTTATGCTGGAATTTTTCCAGGATTATGGCAAATATATATTGAAAATGGCATGTTTCCAAAGCTAGCCACTTAAGCAAGCTATTTCCCGAGGTAACTAAGTTCCTTAATGTAAATACATGATGCACCCAGAATTTTACTGGAGTCAGGGACAAGAGTACTTTGGTAAAATTTCAGTTATGTCCTGCCTTCAAGCCTTACATATTTTAACATGAATGAAATGAAACGACCATATTGCAAATGTAATTGAATGCTTCAATCATAGCCCTAATTTTGGAGTATGTTTCTATTCAAGAGTCAAGGCCATGGCAATCAATCAAGATTACCTCAAGGTTGGAGACGTTACTGCTCCATCAAGTCTAGATAGTCTTAATTTCTGAACCAATAAATAGTAGGTCTCCGCTACTGATGAAAATGAGCCAGAAATGAATGTAGTGGATCCTTTTTGTCAAGTTCCAATTGCAGGTTGGTTTTCATATAAGAAATTATGGATAAGTTTGGTAAAAGATGATTTTTGGATGCAAAACTAAGCTATATAATATATCATTCTCCTTGACATATTATTTTGGTATGTCAATGTTAATTCCTATTCTCAAAAGGAGGTTACTAGAGTGGAAAGAAGTAAGTCTGTCTTTTTGGATAAGATTGTGTATTCAAAGTGATAGTTGAATTATAGGGATCTTTACTTTTGGTTCCTTCATAAACCAGGTTTTAGCTGTTTGTTCTTTTTTTAAAAAAAAACTATGATATTATTAATCTCACAAGAATATTGAATACTTACACAGAGGATTTGGGTTGGAAAAGGTAATTTCCAACCTAATGGAGGGGGCCATTGGAATGGGAATGCTTTGGCATTATCTCAAGCGCCCTGAATAAAAAGTTGAAAAGGGAAATCAGAGGGATATAAGTAATGTGAGAACATTAACTGGGAAGCAATCCTGATCGATTATAGAATCTCGACAATAGTTGTCACAGAAGGTAGGAATTCAATATTTTTTAGAGAAGAAATTAGTATAAAAAAGGCTAGAGGGGTTACAACCCATGTATAAAAGAGATGTGACTCAAAGACAGAAGAGATCAAACATATTGAGATATCCAGTTCATCTAGAAAAGAATGATGCTTAAACAAAATACAAAGGGTCCAATATAGAAGAGAATGGACAGAGGAGTTATCAAGAGCTCCACAATTCCTTTCCTTTCAAGTGACTCAGAAAATGAAAAGGGGTTGAGGGTAATGAATTCTTCTTCTGCTTCATTATCGGGGTACCACTCCAAGCCTATATTTTCCCCTTGATAGACGGACTGACAGCCCAAATCAAGATGAGGAGATTGAGAGCCAAGTCCCAAGCTTTCTAGATTACGTACCACGGAAGAAGATGGCTAGGGGATTCACACTCAGGTCAGCATAAGAAACACCTATCCAACATCACTCTACCTCTTTGAGTTATATCCCTTCTCCCATCAACAAATAGAACTAACTGAATTCTAAGATAGAGGGTCAAGAAACTCAGAGCCACTATTTTTGAACAACTTGGAGCCGAGCTTTCCTTTCCTACAATCACAGATATCAAATAAAAAGAATTGAAAATTTTGAATTTAATTGGCAACTGCTCCCAGCAGAAATAGGATTGACTACGGCTTCGACCTATGGTATATGGTTTCATAAAATTGTGCAATTCTCCCAATCTAATTCAAGCTGGTTTTACATGAAGAAGATTTGGTTCAACATTTTCTATTCGATATAGGTCAGAGAAGTGGTATTCTTTTCTTAAAAAAATAACATAACCAAGTAAAGATGATAAGAATCAATCCCTTCTTCTTGCACCAAAGATCTGGTGTAAATAAAAGATCTTAGCATAGATCCATTATGGTCTTGAAATTATATAATAATGGAAACAACAACCATAGTCGCCTGTATATTGCATTTGAGCAACCCTTTCAGCAACTAAGAGACCTATCCGAAGAACATAGGGACTAGTTGAAGTAATCATTGGGAGGTTGTTTACTTCAATTAAGACGATGAAAGATAAATTTGTTCTTTTAGTTGGAACCTTAGGTGGTTCACGAAAAAAATAGTAAAAAAATAATCCCTAAAGTCAATACTAAGAGGAATAATAAACCAATACTCCCCCAGTTAAAGAAAGAACAAGAGTGAAAGAAAAAGCAGCAAACATCAGGTTGTCCAGTGGCAAAATTTTGTTCCAAACAGCCTCCCAGGAGAAAAGGCCAATCTTATTTATGTTGAAGATGTTCAATTAGATTAAAGTGTTTAAGGGTAAATGACAACCTATATAATTAATTGTAGTTAATTTTCTATTTTCTTTTCTGTCTTAAAAAACCTATATATATAGGGTTATAATATTCAATAAAATACATGTCAAACCATTCTTAACATAGTATCAAAACTTTAGGTGAAGAAATCTTGAACTCTTTTGTAAACACTATTTAGCTTTAATTACTGAAATAATAAAACCCTAAAGGGAGCCAAACCTTCATTGTCGGCCATCACAACCTTAGTTGCCAACCACCATAGACCAGCCATTTCCAGCACAAGCTAACATCTTACCTGGCCATCTCCACCAAGACCGGCCTTCATTGCTGGATCCAGTTCACCCAGCCCAACCGTGTATAGCCCAGCTGCACCTAGTCCATGGCACTGGCCATCTCCACCAAGACCGGCCTTCATTGCTGGATCCAGTTCACCCAGCCCAACCGTGTATAGCCCAGCTGCACCTAGTCCATGGCAGTCGCTCAATCGCACACAGCCCAGCCACAGACACACCTCAACCATTCTTCTATCAAGAAGGAATTCTTTATGAATCATCATGCATCTACACTCTACAACAAAATGGAGTAGCAAAACACAAGAATAGTCACTTTTTAGTCACCACCAGAGTTTTCTTTTCCTAAATCAATATTCTAAAACAATATTAACCATCTGTCATCTGCATTATTAGTCGTCTTTCCACCAGCATTCTTGATTCAAAATTCTTCTACACTTCAATAATAAGTGTCAAAAACCATTTGGTCTCTCGGATATTTGGGTGTATTGTGTTTGTTCATATCAATTCCCATTAAAGAGGAAAACTTGATCCTTGGGTCTTGAAATGTATATTTGTTGAGGGTACTCCTCATTTTAAATGGGGTATAAATGTTACCATTTGCACATACGAAAATTCTATGTGTTTATTGATGTTACATTTGTTGAATAAGAATCCTACTTCACTTAATTTTATTTTTGGGGGAACCTATATTTTAAGATAAGAATACGAAGTTTTTAACAAGCTTTACCCTATCACCTTTGCCACATAACCTTTTGACACACAACCCTTTGCCATACACCCCAACTCACCACTAGAGAACCTTCAAAAGTCACTAGAAAATTATCTACTCAAGAGATCATATCAGACCCTAGGTCTTCTTAGGTATATACAAAGAGGAATATGGCGGGTACTAAGCTAAGTTGGCTCAAGAATCTTATCTTAATCCTAGAACTGAGGTGAGTCTCAAAAAACCTATACAGTCTAATAATAATAATATACCTATTATATTTCGTAAAGGTACAATCTATTTATCCTATCTTACAATTTATGTCATTTGATAAGTGCTCACTATCCCATAAAATTTTTTTCACAAGTTTGAATATTGAGTTTATTCTTAACACAATATATGAGACATTATTTTGTAAAAAAATGGAAAAAAAAAAAAAAAAAGCTATGAATATTAAGATGCTAACACTTGAGAAAAACCAACATGAAAAATAGTAGATTTACCCAAAGACAAGAAACCGATGGAATGCAAATAAGTTTTAAAATAAAATACAATGTAAATTGGTCAATCGAGAAATATAGAATAAGACTAGTGGTAAAGGATTATACATAAATATATGGGATAGATTATCAGAAAATATTCGCACCAGTAGCCAAGATGAACATTGGACAAATCTTGTTGTTATTAGCTGAGCTGCTCACTTTGATTGGCAACTACAACAATTTTGATCTAGAAAATGTCTTTTTTTATATGGAAATTTAAAAGAAGAATCTACATGGATATTCAACCAGATTTTGACAGAGAAATAGGATCAAATAAGTATGTAAATTAAATAAAGCTCTGTGTAGAGTCAAGCAATTGCTAAGAGTATGGTTTGGCAAGTATTCAAGGATGATGATAGATATGAGATTTAAACAGACTCAGGGAGGTCATACTCTATTCATCAAACACCAAAAACTGGGGGGAGTTATAACTTTTTTAATATGCGTTGATGATATTATCATAGCAGGAGATGATGAAAAAGCTTATACGAAAAAAGTGTATGGGCAAAAGAACTTGAATCAAGGAACTTGCTAATTTGAAGTATTTTTA
>NW_019014682.1:1642804-1661995 GCF_000150535.2 Carica papaya | reverse complement strand
TTTTGTTGCATTTAAAGTTACAGGAAGAACACAATTGCAGAAGAAACCTTCAGTGAATTAACACAAGAGCCATGCTTCACTATTAGATACAGAGGAAAAAAAATGTAATCCCATTTAAATCAACTATGGTATTCATGCTCAGCAAAACTGATCCTACTAAAGAAACAGCCTTAATATGAAGCTAAATTAGAAGGACATCAATGTGATCCTACTTAAATGAGTAACAATAGAATTCAATCATGAAAAGATATTCAAGAAAACCAATCCGTTTTGAAGATGATGAGCAACTAAAAGAGAAGAATAGAAATGGGAAGATACCGATTCTTGCAAGGCGATTAACCCAACTGGGAATTGGATTTCCAGTCAATCTAATACAAGCATCATTGCAGAAATGGTTGCAGTTTTTGGTGATCAAATTATAAGCATTTCCTTTATAATGCTCTGCTAATTCCTCCATCACCGTCCTCACCTCTGCTGGCCCCAACTCTGTTTTCCCTATCAAAATTGTCTTTCTAAATGTAAATCCATCACACTGTTTTGGTTCTCCCTCAAAAATTCCTGTGGTTGAGTACTCGTGAGCTCCGAATGCATATTCAACGCCATGAACTGCATCAAAACAATTTCCTTAGAATTAAACCTCATCTACAAAAACACCAAATTCATTTTCAATTCTTTCCTTTCCTGGGTTTTTCCACAAATCCATCTCGATAATTGAAAATTGAACTTCCTTCAGTTTGATTATTCCATAAATTACCATACTCCAAAAACTGTAGAAAGGGATAACACATTGGTCTCCCATTTTCTGACCAACCAAACAGAAATATAACAAAACAGTTCCTTCTTCCTAAATCTGCAAATCAGGTCACTTGAAGCTCACTCAGCATATATATATTAATAGGGGTGGGTGGGTGTACAGTGATCTGCATTATTGAAGGAAACCCGGAACAGCAAAAAAACACTGAAACAAACTCAAACACAGATCTAAACTACAGTACAAATTTCACCCAAAAAAATTTCAAAAAAAAAATAAAAAAACAAACTCACTAAAACCCAACAGGGAAGAGAAAGAGAAGAAGAGTAATACAGAAATCTCTTGACATTAAAAAATGAAGAAGGTTACAAACCTTGAACACCCGAGTGATAAACACCGAGTCCAAACCAATAAGCGTAACCATTAATGGGTGTCAGATCATACACATTGAGGTACACCGGTACCGATCCCGCCACCTCGCAGCTCGAAGTTTTCCGACACAACATTTTAGAAAAAAAAAAAAAAAACTAACAGGGTAAAAAAAAAAAGAAAAAAAAGAAAAGAAAACGAAAGCTTCGGCGAAGTTAATCTATGATATCAGTGGTGTCATTTTCAACTTGGTTTCCATCAACAACTCCTCTCTCAATCAATGTTGCCCAGCAACAGATCGCTACATAACCCAATTCAACTTCTTTAAATTTTAGTACTCCCTTTTCCACAAATCGAATCCCACTATAGATTTTCTTTAAGTTTCTATTTTCAAAATCTGATTTTTAACCCCAACAAAAAGAGAGAAAATTAAAAAAGAGAACGAGAAAGAGGGGGGAAAAGAGAAGAAGAGAATCTTTTAAGCTTATGGGTACCACCGGCTGCAGGAAAGTGCCACACCCGGATTTTTAATTATAAAAATATTATGATATTACATAAATGGGCTTCGAAGTGTGTTAGAATTACAGAAATGCCATAATTTCTAATTATAAAAATAATTAAAAAGTGATTATTTAGAGAAGAAAGGCATGATATGATGGTGGCTGGTTGAGTTGGGAGAATTAAGATATAATTAAGAATATGATTAGTGGGGAAAAAAGGAATTAGAGACGATCATGATTTCAGGAGGCACACATGAATGGTGGGGCCCACTCCATATTTATTTTAAAATGTTTAATCACGGAAAATTATATTTTAAATATTTCTCTTCTACTTTTCTTACTACTTCAAATTAATAATTATGCTTTAATTAAAACATTTTTTTAATATTATTATATTTAAATATTTTAATTATCAGGCTTTAACAAATGATTATTTTTCTTCTCTTTAATGTCTAAATATATTCAACTTTAATTTTTATATATCTAAATAATTTATTCATTTTTTTATAGTAAATCGGATAATTCAATTGATAGAAGATAAATATATATATATATATATATGAGTGATTGACCATGAGAATATATCTATCCTTCAAAATTTTTAAACATAAAAGATATACATACATGGTATATATTATAGTATATTATCTTCTCTTGAAAAATTTTGATGTGAAATTATTTGAATCTCTCTAAAAATTTTTTATTTATTAATATTTTAATAATATCTTAGTGATAAAATTAGATATAAATTTATAACATTTTTAAACGAATAAAATATTTACAAAATAATAATAATAATAATAATAGAAGTATAAAAATAATTTATTCTTATAAAATATTATTAAAAATATAATTACTTTAATTATATTGTATTTAAACTCCACGCCTAAATTTACCTCAAATGTTTTAAACGAAGGATGAAGGGCTTAAAGTTATTCCATCTTCGCTCCATCTTTCCTTAAACCCTAGCTCTGCAACCACTCGCCGTCAATGGCTCGCGTTATCAGAGCCCTGAGTAGAACCCTTCGTTCTCCTTATCCTAGATGTCCAGTTCCTCGACAGAGCCTTACGGAAATCTGTCTACAGAAAAAGCAGCTTCACACTTTTTTATTTAATCCAAACTCTTTAATCTCTACTAGGAATTACGTTTCAGAAATGCGCAAATCCGCCTTTGAAGGTAACATTCTGAGACTTATCCGTAGTGAGATCAAGTACGAACTTGAGCAGGACCCTCCCAGACAGGTAATCTTAAATCTGTCTCTCCCCCACCACATTTTTTTTTAGTCTCATATAACTTCTTCTGTTTTTTTTTTCTCTTGGTGAACTGATATATATATATATATATATGTATATATGTTGGAAAAGTTAATCCCTTAAAATGCACACAATCACAACAATACATTTAACGCGGTTTTGTAAGTATGCCTACATCTACAGAGTAACATCGAGAAAAAACGTTTCCACTGTGATAAGTTGAGAGTGTTTCACCGATAAGGTCGTAATAGGCCCTTATATAAAGAAATTACCAGAGTTTTTCTCTTAAAATATTTTTTAGAATAAATATAAAACATCCCTCGAGATACATATAAAATATTTTCACAAGTCCACATCAACAATATGATAATGTGGTAAACTTGTATAAAAACTATGGTTGTTGGTTACTGTTTCTATGAGATAGTGCTTGGAGAGGGTGTCGTTGGGTATTAAAGACTTGCCAGTGTATTTTCACTGTCACTGATGGTTTCTCTGTTTGAAAGTTGAAGCTGTAGACTTGCTTCGCTAAACCTGATAATATGTCTAATCTGCTGAAATGGAGTAGGCTGTCAACTGATTTAGAAATTAAAATTACAGGTAATGTGTGTACTTATAGGTTTTACCTTTGAGAAAATTTTATTTTCTTTACTGAAGGAAAAGAGATAAAGAAACCAGGTAATACAGATTTTAAGGTTTGAAATATAAATTACAGTACTAGAGTTAGAATTGAGGATAATTCAAGGTCTTTATCTCATTTCTTCAGGACCCTTCCCATCAGATATCCTTTATAATCTTGACTATACTAACCACCCAACCATATAAAATGGTTTTCTGCAAACAAAATGTTTCTCCTTTTTCTTTTTCTTTAAAAACCCAGAGGGAAAAGTAGATATTATCAAGAAGGTTATATCCTGGTTGGTTGGTATTTGACATCATTTTGAAGAAAATTCAACTGAGCTTTATTTTCATATATTGCTTTAGCTGTATAGCTTACATTATTTGGGACCTGTAACTAGAGAAAATGCACATATATGGCTGGCTTGCTTGGAGCATAAACTTACAATTTGTGAAGTATAAAAATGTATTTAGAATTTATTTTCTTAATAGTCAAACACTACAGGAAGTTTTTATGTGTACTTCAGTCAAGGAAAACTAGAAACAGAAGCTTGAGAAAATTCTTGACAAAAGTCTATTGTGGACAGAGTGTGGTGGTGCTTTTGAGTTTTGTACTCTGACCTAATCCTAATTTGCTTGCAGTCTATAACCAAATTTGGTTCATTCACAGTTGATGACCGGCCAGGAGAGCAATGGATTAGTTTGAATAGAAAATTTGGTCGGACTGAGGATATTAAAATTGAGGCGACCATGTTTGATGATTCTATTCCTGTTCCAAAATCTGTTGGTGATATGGGGGAAGACGTTCAGCTCCACATTACATTCATTGTCAATATCTCTAAGGGTGATGATGGTGAAGTCATGGAGATCATGTGCTCAGCTTGGCCTGATAGCATAGAGATCACAAAGCTTTACATCCATCAGCATGGCAAGATGCTAGCAGAGCCTTATTTAGGACCTGAGTTCAAGTATGGTGATTTACATTCAGTTGGTTTTAGCATTCTCGTAAAATATTAAAAGTAAATTGTGTCTTTCTAATTTACTGGCATTTGACAGACACTAATTTTTCTTAAACACAAGTAATTTGATACTTGCATTGGTCCAGTTTTAATTTTGACATCTAAAAGAAAAAATAAATAAAAGCTGCATCCCATGGGATATATCCCTTGTCAAATTCCTTATTCCTTTCAAGATTTTCAGATCTTGTGGTAATTCTCATTGGGGTCTTGTTTGGTTGCTTGCAGGGAACTGGATGATGAATTGCAAAACTCACTTTATGATTTTTTGGAGGAAAGAGGTATAAATGATGAACTTGCTGTTTTCTTGCATCAATACATGAAGAACAAAGATAAAACTGAGTTTATTAAAT
The DNA here is from genome assembly GCF_000150535.2 of Carica papaya. The sequence goes on along the minus strand of NW_019014682.1, from coordinate 1,657,137 downwards.
GGATGGAAACTGTGAAATCTTATATTGAGAAGAAATAAATATTCCCTTTGCGAATGTTTCGTCTGGCATTTTTGTTGTCTTAACCTGTTTTGTGCATTGGCTATCTGATGCAGGGGCAAAAAAAAAAAAAAGTTTACTGTTAATTAAAGTTGTAGATAAATTTGGCAATTTATTTATTGCTGGATTAATAGTCCCACTATTTAGGAGTATTTTGATTTTGTTCTTGTTAGGTTTTATTTGAGTTTTGAGTTAGTATTTATTTTGAATTTATTCTGACTTAATTGTTTATAGGAGTAGGATCCATGGAGGTCCATGTCATTATATATATCCATCTAATTTTTTATGAGTCAGATTTCAGATTTGAATACACAGCATAGAATTATTCAAGACAAATTTTTTCCTGGATAAACTAGAAATTTGATCCAAATTTTCCATATTCTAATTCATAAAATTATTTTCCCAATTTACCCGCTCCCGACATCAATTTTTATAGAATCCATCATCTCATATATTCATCATAGGTAGGAATCCATTATTCTCTTATAGGATATTCCATGTATATAAAAAATCTCCTTAGTTGGGATATTCAACATAGACAGGTGGTAAGCTCCAATCTAGAGAACTCATAAAAAATTTACATGAACATATGTATAGATTAAGATACAAACACCAATCCTACTGCTATTGATATAAAGACAGGATAACTTCAAAATAAATCCCAAGTAAAAGAAGAGAAACATAACCTAGACAAAATAGTGTTAAAACAACCTAAGCAAAGAGGTTTTTTTCCTAATGTGAAGTTAATAAAATTCCAGGACCTAAACACCTAAATCTGCAAATTGAACAACCCTGAATGCGAAAGCTGCTTTTTCTTTAACTCTTCTCTTGTTTGTTGGAAAACCGACATTGCTGTTGGAATAGCTGGTTATGTAGCTTTATGAGGAATTGGATTGGCCACCAGAATATAAGTTTAGTTTGTCTATTCTAATCATCTATACTCCGCAGCAAAGTCTTTTACATTACATTAGTCTTTTCCTATGTGTTAAGCTACTACCAGAATGAGTTTCAGAGGTAAGTTTCAAGTTGTTTCATAGCTGTGAATGGTCACTGAGGTCCTCTGATGTAGGGATCTGGAAATCCAAATTGCTTGATTTAAATTCTTCCTAGAAATTGAAGAGATTCTTATTAACTATTTTTTCTCTATGTTATAAAATATGATAAGATTTTTAACAATGTGTAAAATATGATAATGCTTGGTAGAACAATTTTGAAATACAACATGATTGGTTTTGCTATCTCACTTAACTTGGACACACTGTGTTCTGGTCAAGTTCATGTTTAATTATGAAATTTTTTTTCTTCTTTGATCTGGTACTCTTCATACATACATATATCTATAAGCTGAAGCATTAAACTTGAGTTTTGAGTTTATATGTATGTATATAAACTTAATGGAGGAGGGTTAACTTGCAAATTGCATAAATGCGAATAAAATTTATGTTTTTGAATCCGAGTTTGGAATAGGTTCAAATTTATATATTATAATTACGGGTTAAGTTCATATTTTATGAAATCGGTTTTAAACTCGATTCATTGTCATCTCTAAGTGAAACAAATATATTGATGGTTGAATGAAATACCTCAAAAAGCTTACATTTTTATTCACTTACATAACCTATGGATAAAAATATAGCAAGTGCAATAAATTATAAGTTATAAATTTATCCAATAAGATGTTGTTTCTATATAACTATTAGATTTCAAATATATATATTTATAGTAAATATAAGAAATACTTCATTTACATGTCATAGTCTTTTTAGAATATGATGAAATATATTTACGTATCTTGTAGTATTTGGTTGCAGCTTTTGACTATAGTTTTTCTGAATACTAAAATACTTTGTAACAAAACATAAAAAATTTTAATGTACTTTCAATCAAAATTAAAATATGCTTTTAATATATATATATTATTGTTTAATTTAAGTCCCAATTTTTTTTTAAAAAAAAACAAAAAACAAAAAGAAAAGATGGGATAAAGCCAGTGCAACACGAGAAAAAATGACAGGCTAGCGCAATTAACACGTGGCAACAACCCACAGTGTCCCGATTCACTTAACTGGTGACAGGCCTGTCACCTATTACAATATTCCTTAGTTAATCTCTGATTTTGTAGTTCTAGGTTAATTAACTGTCATCATAATATGATTCTGATTAACTTTATAATCCTGATTCCACCCAAAAGCTTATCGGATTAAATGATTAATCTGATTTTTTTGATGGGACCCAACAAACCCACATGGACCCCACTCATTCAATATCTCTTTAGGTAAGAAATCAACCCTACACAGATCTTTCCCACAATTTTTAATTGGGAAAATGATGTTGATGTCTTAGCTTAGACTTAATGTATGCATCACTCATCTCCTCTCTCATATACTACAATATATACATACATACATACATACATACATATATATATATATATAATCTCTATCTTTCCAAACATAAAACACTCGATACATACATGTGAATTAATAATTTTATAGTATAACAAGTTGTTTAAGTATAATACAATAAGTCATTTATATTTGTCATCGTTAACATATTATGTTTATTATTTAAACAATACTTACTTAATAAAATATATATTTTTATTAAAAAATAATATGTAAGTATCTATTAGAATGATAATTTGATATTATAAAAATTTATTATATATATAACATCATGATTTTTTTTTTTATATAAAATAAATTTTAAAATATAAATATTAAGTTTTATGTTTTAAGGAATTCATTTAAAATGTTTATAAAAACAATTTGTAAAGAAATTATTCAAATATTTAATATTTATCTAAGGTCTATTTATTCAACCACAAGTGGATCAAGGATGTTGGCACGAGGACAAATCACAACCATCCGATTGGTATACATTGGAATGGCATGGACCATATGGTGTTGAACGACGTACGCAACACTTTCTCCGGTTGTATGAAACGACAATGGAAAAAGACCAAAACGCAGTACTGTGGACCACGTAAGGGAAACGTGCAAGACTTTGACGAATCGTACGTTTGATTAAAATAGGAAGTAACGATCATCACTCTCTACTAAACATAATTAATTAATTAATTGATTAATTAATTAATCCTATCCATATTAATATCCAGCATGAATATTTATTCCCACTATTCAAAATTTGAAATTTAAACAGCAATTAATTAACAAATTAAATTAAATTGGAAATGGAATTAACCCATTAATCAAAATTAAACGCACGCAAATTCCTCGCTGTAAATAATCACTTGGGTGTGAAATCAGTATTCGAAGGCCTTTTTTAATTTAAAATTAAAAGGGTTTCAAAATTTTTGACTGTATTATTTAAAATTTAAAATTTTATAGTACCAAAACTCATATAAAGAAAATGTATTTGTAATTCATTCAATACTTTAGTTGTAATTAAGATTTATATATATAATATTCTCTAATCAGATTAGGTACAAACAAGCCAAATTACATTTACAGGCGATCATAAATAATATTCCAACCAAATACAGAAGCTGAGGAGTCACTTAATTGAAATAATCAAGAACAATTTAGAAATTAAAAAAAAAAAAGTAAAAAAAGGTAATAAACAAATGTCGAAAAGAAGAAAAGAAAAAAGTTAAATTTACCAGAAAAAGTTAAAAAGTAAAAGAGAAAAACAAGTAATTTTCAGAGCTTGAGAGACAAGTCAAGCTTCTTCAATTCATCTTGCTTAGTCTTCAAATGGTTATCCCACCGATACCCACCAATTATTTCGGTCCCTGAAGAAAACCCATTTAATGATCTCCGAAATCTTGCAGTAGATGGAACAATATTCTGTAAATTGCCTAGCCGGCCGGTTGCCGGAGGTCTCGCCGTCGACGGCCATGCTACAGTGAAGGTTGATGACGAAAATGATGGCTTGTGGATGACGGAGTGAAGCTGAATTCCCAGTGAGCCATGCAGAGGAAGAATGGAGTAACTATTAGGGTTTCCGAATGAGAAACCGGCGGCTCCGGTGACTCGGTTTCCTCCACGTTTTGCCAGCGTCCTTTCTCGCTTGTGAGCGTTTTGGTGACCGCCTAATGCCTGTGAACTGTAGAATTTCCGGTGGCAGAAGTTGCATGAGAAGACTCGAGGCTCAGCCGTTTGATTATCTTGATCATGAGGAGGAGTTTCCGAGAAGTTCTTATCTTGATGATCGAAAGAATCAATGAGATTGAGTTCTTGACTTGAATATTCTTTACTGGAGTAGAGACTTAGATCCAGTTTAAGATCAGCTTCTTCGTTAACCGCATCGTCTTCTTCGTGCGGTAATTGTTTTGTCCTTTGGTTTGTCTCAGTGTCCGCCATTGAAGGGTTGAAGCAGGAGGCAGGGATTACGTTTGAAGTTTCGGAGGAAGATGGCTTTGGTTTTGGAGGATCCATGAGGAGAAATAATAATTTTGGGGTCAGAATTTTCCTCTTCGAGTAGGGACGACATATATATATATAGATAGATATATGGATTTAAATACCAACAGATCCACTAGTGAAAAAGTACAGTACTATATCAATACAAGACATGCATATGTATACATATATGTATATGGGTTAATAAATGCTGATTTCTGCTATCTTAAGAAAAAAGGGTATCCACCACTGCTTTGCAGTGACTTATCTTGATGAATCCTAGGTAGTATATACACACACATTTATATATATATATATATATATATATATTTGTAACAATTAGAGAGGGAGAGGGAGAGTTAGAGAGAGAGAGAGAGAGAGAGAGAGAGAGAGAGAGTTGTTGAGCAGTGTGAGGGAAAGTCATGAGGAACGCCATATATATCTTTTTCTTGCAATATATGACCTACATAATATATATATATATATGTATACATATGGTACATTCATGTTTTACATCTGATTAACAAAATCTAAATAATATAAAATTCTCATATCACCTTTAGGTTAGGATTCCAATATATATATATATATCTATTATCAGCAGCCGTTTTTGTTACGAATTAATTAGCTATATATATATATATATATATATGAATTCCAAAGAAGGAGGAGGATCTTTACTGTGATATCTTCACAAAAAAAGACCAGCATCCATATCCTCCATTAAGACATACACATACATATACACTTGTATTAGTCGTACAGACAGTGACTTGTCCTTGGACCAACCTTGTATATGTATATATATAGCTCAATAGTTTCCAGTGTACTGATTAAAATATTTAATATCGTCTACATGATTAATTTCTTTCTAGTTTAGGCGACCCACCAAATACAAGAGTGCTAATTTTGTGTGTATATACATATATATATATATATAGCTCAATCTTAAAACCTAAAGTCTTAATAAAATCCAAAGCCAAGCCTTTTAAATCAACTCAAATCCAATCAGGCCCAACTCAAGACAACCCGTAAACCAAACCCCTTTGGAATTTTTTTTTTTTCAATCTTTTTTAAAACCCTTTTAAACCAACCCTAAAAAATTTCATAATTTGGCTTTTCCGGTTCAAAACCGAACCGACCGATTAAGATTAATTAGTTCACTTTTAGTTTTGTTGCATTGGTTCGTCAATTAATTTGGTTTTGAGAATCTTTTTACCTATCTGACTGAAACTAATCAATACTTTTCTTTAAGCGCAATAGTTAAAGAATGAGAGAGATTGATGAAGGCAAGGGAAATTGTTAGGATGATAGTTTCTATGAGGCAAAGAAATCTTGAAATTTTGTATTATATTTGATATATATATATATATATATTAATTATCGAAGTATATAAAATTTAAATTTAATTAAAAAAATAATGTAGAAAGAAATCATATTACTAAAATTGGAATAGTTTCTTTATTATTTCCTCTTGGTCCCATTGTGTTTCTTCCTTGACTCTCTCTCTCTCTCTCTCATTTATGATTTCTTTTCTTATAGAAAAGAGTCTTAAGGCCACAATTGAGAGCCCCCATCAATTTGAACTTTAGAAATAGTGGCTTGAAAGAAGCTTCCTTATACTTTCCAAATTACTAAGCTCCACTTGGTAAGCATAAAAAGATTTGCATCATGTCTATTACATCCATTATGTATGGCATAAAAAAAAATACAATATTAATGGATAGTAAATGCCAATGACCCTATATATAGTTTTGAAAAAATTAAATAATATACTATGTAACGCATTGTGAAGTTAATAGAACTTAAGATTATTATTAAAGAAAATAGATAACAACTCGAGTATATCACCTACTAGAAAATTAATAAATATTATTGATGTATTTAAATTTATAATATATAAAAAAACTTATGATTTGAATTAACTTAAAAAGAAAGTAATATAGACAAAAGTAGTTGTGATCACATATAAATTAGATACATTTCTTGGACAAATAAAAGAAGAAAGATGTCAAAGCAATAGACTTACATATAGTGGATGAAGGAATCCCATACTTTCCTTTTTCAAAAAACCCATTCAAGAAAGGCCAAAAAGTTTGCACCACCCATAAACTACATATAACCTCTCCTACCCCCGAGCCATTCCCATCATCACCTATTACTCCTCCCAACCTTAGTAGTTGTGTAGACAACGCCATGAGGTGTACCAGTAAAATAGTTGTTCCTGGAACGAAATATATAGATTCATCGAACGTGAACTTAGTTGCATCAGAGTCTTCAATACTTGAAATGGACGATATGTCCTTTTTTGTAACTACAAAGATTGTGTTAGACACCCCTAAAAGCTTAAGTACAACATCATATATCCCAAATAACCATGCACTTGTTTTTATTATTCTTGACATGTTCTGGTTAATTAACCAACATCGAATTGACATCCCCAAATTTAAATATTCTGATATAGTATATAAAATATAAATCACCAAAATCGAGACAGGAATGCACATTGCTATATCATCCACCTGCATGATTCACATATAAAAACACAAGATTTCAAGTTATTCATTATTTCAAACTTATATATGAAAAGTGTGAATTAGTAAAATCCTTTATAACATCTCGAAAAGAAAAGAAAAGTACCTTGGGTAAGAAATTGGAGTTGATAATGAGACAAAATGCAGGGAGAAAAACATAGGAGAGTTCAAAAATAGAACGTAAACCCCACGAAAGTAGCCATAGATAAGTTAAGCATTGCCTGACATGGAGCTTTTTATTGACAACTCCAAGTATGGGATTGTTTTTACTAGCTAGGATTTCAAGCAATCCCGTTATCCACCTTTTTTGTTGGCTCATTGCCCTTGGTACATCCTTGGGAGCACAACCTAGAAATGCTGGTGGCTCTGGGCATAAATAAATACTTTTCCAACCTTTTTCATGAATCTTCAATCCTGTGTTCACATCTTCTGTAATAGATCCATAAATCCAACCAAACTGCATAAATAATAGAATAAATTCAACGTGAATATTTTATTTGTTTTCTTTTTTATAATCGAATAATCTAATATTTCTTTTTAAACTATTTTTATTTACAAATATTTATAACTCTATTTTCTAAATAAAAATATTTTTTTATCTTTCATTTTTAAATTTACATATATTTTATACATATCAGCATACAATTCTGACTATTAAAAGGTGGGATGTCGTGTGTTTGTATATTAATTATTAAAAAAAAAAACTATAATTTTCTTCAAAAGCTCCATGAGATACATCTAAATTTCTCTACTTAAAAAAATTATACAAAAATTACTTTCTTTAGAAACTATTACATAAAATTTTTTCTCACTAATTTTATTAAAAACAATTGGCTTATATTATACTATTGCTATTACGTACGTATCATTTAATTAATAGAATATATAAAATTTCGTTTAAAAATTATTCAAAATACGGAATAGAATATACTTAAAAGGAAGTCGTAAGAGAAATTAAATCAATGATACTAACATTTTTACCCCAGCCAGTACCATATTCATAGGTACTGTCTCCAAGTCGATGTGCTTCCTCGAGAAAATTCAAAAGATTGTTGGAACAATTTGTCTTCCCTTTCAAAGCCTCCACCACTGACTTCACAAACTCCTTTGACTCTCCAAATTCGTTGCTTAGTCTATCTTCCCCCAACTTCTCTGCACATATACATGTATACACACACACACACACATGCGAGGTGCATATGTCGAGTCAATCATCGTTTCATGGGGGTGAATAAGTAGAAATCTTGATTCATAAAACATAAAGAAAATGGCCAGAAATCTAAAGAAGAACTATATATAACCAAGTACATACATTAATACACACACACACATATATATATATATATCATACCATTTATTGGAGACGAGAGAGAATTTTCTCCTCCAATTTGGACATCATCTGGCCATAAACCATATATGACTTTTCGTCTATGGAAGCATCCTGACCCCTGGTAGACAGGTCCTTGACTTCCTTCTAATCCCGGCATGAAAGCCTGAAGATATAGATTATACATATATATAGCCCAGCTGGCTATGTAGTAGTAACAATTTGTAACTAAAACCCAAAACTTTCCATTGATAAAATTTAAGTAATATTTTTGCTTCTTTCTTAAACTTATGCAATTATTAGGAGGTATAAATTTTTAACTCATTTATGGTATAAATAATTGATTTAATATGTAATTTTTTCTCTTTTAAAATAATTGGTCATGAAGAAATTATTTATTTCTCATTAATTAATTACCATAACAAACTAATTAAGAAAAATTAAGGACTTAAATAATTAAGATTAAATTAAATAGAAATTTTGGAGCACTCACTTTCTGCATAACAAGTAATTCATTTTCTGGACTATCATGGAACAACTGTGGACTTTGAACAAATGCACAATCGATCTCAGAAGTCGAACCAAGCAATAAACACATCGCAAGACGAACAATCTCTGGATTATTGACAAACATGTCGCAGTCTACGTTCAACATAAATGGTGCATTTGTCATCAACCCGGATACTCTTGTCTGCTCATTAGATTAATTACGAACCAAAAATAAAATTAGCAGATAAAATGAATAAATTTAATAACAAAATTTCATGATTTGTAACGAATATATATTATTCTAGTAATTAGAGCAAAAACTTATTAATTTCTTTTTTTTTTTCTGATCTTTCTGAGTTATTGTATGAATTAGAGTGATTAAAGAATGTTACCATCATGCTAATATCAAGATTTTTTTGCTTGTTTACTCCATTGTTGGGTTTTGTAAAGATTTTTCACCAAGTAGCTGAAGGGTCCCTCATTTGTTCTTTAAAGATTTAAAGATTTAACTCTTGAAAAATGTTTCAAGGTGTTAATAATTGGTCCATACTCAGTGATTTGTATGAGATTACAAGACTAACGTGATTTGATGAAAGTTGGAAGTATAAATAATTGGTTCATACTTATTTTTTATATGTGGATTAAATAGAATTTTAGTATTAGCGCGAGCACACGTGAGATAATAGAGTTCGAGGGTGATCTTTCCTATTGTAGCTTGACTTCAAATCTTAGTAATTCATCCAAATATCCTTGGTTAGTTTGGAAGGTCTCTCACAAGCTGAGCACTGATGGTTCTATTCTACGTGACACTGAACCTGTGATTGCTGGCTACCTCATCAAGAACGACTAGGAGAATTAACTAACTTCATGAGTAATTCAGATACTATCCGAACCTTATTTTTCGAGTCTCATGGTGTTTTTATGGGTCTAAAGCTCATCTTGAGTGTTGTTATTATGAAGTGCAATATCGAGGCTGACTTCATCCAAGTCAGACGCCTCCTCTAACAACCGGTCCTCCACCACTTTGATGACATTAGTGTAGAAAATCCAATCAGGAACATGTTTTGTTTAGGTTGTGACGTTCAACTCTTCTATATTTATCTTGAAGGTAACACTCTGCATAAATTATCTAGTCCATTGGGTTCATTACATCCCCTTAACTAGCTCGATGTTTCTGAGGCTCTGATAGATTTTTATGTTTATTTATATTGGATCATTTTGACATTGGATGAGCCTTTCTCAATAGATGTTTAATTTATGAAACAATTTTTGGCATAATTTCTAACATTTTCTCTAAAGAAAGTTACTCTATAAGAACAAATAGGGAAACTTATACTAATTTTTATCGCATGTTAATGATTTGAATGGTTTTGATATAAACATTAATGAAAGTATAAAAACTAAGTTGCATATGTTTTTCAAAATTCTTATATAATTAAAGAGTTTAAGAAAGCGTTCATAATAAAAGTACTTGATTAAATATCTTACCAATACATTCATGGCGCCTGCTTTGTAGTTGTGTGGATGATTTGGTCGCTTTTCACGAGATATGTAAATTAAATGTGGCAACCCATCAACTACACCTTCCTTGTTTTCCCATATCACCTGCATCCGGAATACAAATATATATATATATATATATATGATAATATAAAATTATCTGTAATATTCTCCTTTAAAAAGTTATTTGTAACATATATACACAGCATCAATGCGTATACAAATATAAATTTTAGTAGAAATACCATATTAATATGTATAACTTTAAATATATGCATATATTAAATCAAATGACAAATAGTGTCAATACCTTAACTATAGTGGGATGGTTTTGACGTTGAATGCCAGAGAAAATAGCCAAGTCTTCATCAAAATCAGGTGGAAAACCCTTCTCAGCTGCAGCTTCTAATTTCCAACAAAGCTGCTCATATTCCATCTACAAATCAACAAAAACTAATCAACAACATATATATATATATATGTCATATAATTTATTTATGAAATATATAATTTTTTATTATTAAAAAGTACATAAAAAATAATAATGACCTTCATTCTCTCCCATTCTTGTTGAAACTGGTCTGCTTGATGAGCACTAAATGGTTGGGATAAACATGGAGAGTTAGAGGTGGAAAAATGCTTAAAGGGAGCTCTGACTTGAAGATTATACTTCTTGCAAAAAGGAATCCAAAGCTTTGCAAAAGGGATTGTTTGGATGAGAGAATAATAGATGAGAGGTGAGCAGCCATCATCAGACACATACAAACAAAGCTTGTTTGCTGGATAATTCACCGCCACTAAAGACAGCACGGTGTTTATAGTGATTATTGGTGGTTCCAGCTCTGGGTCTGCCGTTGTTACAAACATGTCCACTCCTGGAAATTCTCCCACCCTTTATGTATATACACACACACACACACACATCAACAGAAAAGAAAATTATTAGCATGTCAACTTACGTAGAGGCAAGGAAATCTAAAGGAAGAAAAAGAGAGAGAGAAAATATAGTATGTTTAATTATTTACCTTTGGTCAAGGTTCTGCAAGTAAGTTTTATGATGAGCAGGAGTCCATTTGATGGTGGTTGTGAGAAACCAGAGGAAGGTGAAGTATGACTCACAGAGAAAAGCAAGAAGCCAAGCAACTCCATGGTTTTTTATGTTTTGAAGACGATAGAGAAGGAGAGAAAGAAGAAGAAGGAGGAGAGTCAGATCCACACATCTTTTTATCGTGTTCTTCTCGTAAATCTTTTCACAAAGAGGCAACATACACCTGGTTTTCTCCATTACTCAAATCCAACAAGAAGAACAAGAAGACGACGACGAAGAAGAAGAAGATAGATTTTCAGGCTTCAGGCCAGCCTGCTATTGCATGATAATAATTCAGTGGCTTAAGTTGCTCGTGTATCTGTAGACATAAATACACATATATAGATATATGTCTGTGTGTATGATAGAATGATTGTCATCATGAAGCTACGGATGTGATTACGCAATAGAATATTAATAAAAATTTAAAAGAAAATTATTAAACAAAAATATATGAAAGAATTTACAAAAATGAATCAAGTCTAATATACTTTAATATTGTACTGTTAACTATTTATGTTTTTTAAACATAAATTTATTTGTTTCATAATTAAGTGGTATACACAAATTTATTATAACAAATCTCTTATATTAAGGTTAAACATATTAATTATCAAGTTAATAAAATTTATTAGTACAACTAACCACTTGTTAAATATGTGGTGAAGGCTTCTAGTATATTCTGACTTCTATATTTTTTAGGGAGTTTCATAGAAGATTACATAAATATGGAATAATTTGTCTCTATACATGTGTGTATATAGGGTCTATACAAACATATGTAATTAAGACTTGTAAGCTCGTGATGTCTTAATAGCTTGGAAGAACACGATTTTAGTCGAAAAAGTTTCAACACCAATAGTAGACTGATGTGACAAATGAATGGTAACAATAATTTTTGTAATATAATAATATATGATAGTAGACTGATGTGACAAATGAATTTCATCTTGTATTTCCCCACTACTATCATATATTATTATATTACAAAAATTATTGTTACCTACTCACTAAGTTAAACTAAAAGTAATGTTGATAATTATGTAATATTATTTTTTAAATTTATAAATTATATAATAAAATTTAAATATTATCAAAATGTATTAGAATCAAAAGCCAATATGATTTTCTCACCAAGAAAATTTTCTCAATTGAGGTAATTTTTAGATATTCATATTATTTAGTAAAATTTTTAGATATACAAATTATATTTGAGTCTAAATTTAAATTCAACTTTTAAAATAATTATATATTTTATAATTAAATCTAACTAAAAGTTATACTATATAATTAAGAATTCTTCTGAAATTTTAAAGTTCAATTAATAATTTATTAATTATTTAATTAAAAACTCTACTAAAAATTAATTTAATTCATAATAATAAATGATATAATTAGTGATAATATAATGTATTAAATGTCACGCTCCGACACTCATGTTAGACAGTATGAGACAAATACAATAGTGATGTTTCAATGCAAAATTCATTTATTATTTTCACTTCACATGTTTCTGATCGAATTTCTGAATTTATTTAAATATCATATGCAATTTTCAAATGTATATCCGCATACTCTCGAAAGAATATATATACATTCGAATATCAATCATTATATCGAAACATAATTACATACACATGAAAGATCACATATACACTTGAAATGTCATTTCTATAGTTTCATCGCACGATGTCGTTAATGTCGTCATTGAGGAGACCCTATCGCATGGATAACACACACACACAAATTTTACAATGATAACAGCATGTACGTTTACTAGGTGATCTACGCTCACAAATATTTATCCACATCTGGATTAAGTTTTAGACTCTATCTATGTACAGGTTCATCATGCCCACTGAACTTCAACCACACACACATACTCTCTTCTTCGATTTAGACTAAACGAGAAGGTATACAGAGTCCCTACCCTATTCATTCATATCATTTCATTCTAAAATTCTTATCTACTTACATCTTATTCTATTTTTCTCTAAATTTTATTTAATTGATCATTTCACAGTCTCAATTATTTTTTTTCCTTTTTATTTTTACTTTTTATTTTATTTTATTTTATTTTTAATTTTTCACTTAATTAAGAATTTTCTTAATTTTTAATTTCGTATCTTATCAAGTTCTAAATAAATTCTCAATCTTTTGGGTCTGTTGTCTGAGTTCGTTTCCTTATAAATTTTCAATTGCTTAGGTTTACTAGTTATAAATTTTAGTTCTGTTTTTTATCGAAAATTAGGTCAGTGTCCATTCAAATTTTAAAATTCATAATTTTTATAAAATAGATGTACCTTTAAAAATTCGAACTCGGTTGAGATTTAAAAATACTTACACTTCTACACATTTTTTGGGATATGTTTAAATGTCTTAGTTTCCTGTATGCACACAACATAAATTAATTAATATACTATGAAATACTAAAAATTAATTAAATCATATCACAGGTTTCAACGATCACTTAATGGAAAACCGAAAATTATTGGGATTTGTACTTGAAAAATCTTTCAGCTCCCAGTTCAGCGAATCAGATTTTTATTTTCAGGAAAAGACTTTTCAGCTTCTTGAACGGCGAATCAGAATCCCAACAGGTGATTTCGGTCACCATTCCTGCAGAAGACCCTTCGACTTCTACGGTGGGTGGATTTTCCCATTTTCGAGAAAACCTTCTCAGTTCCCGCGCAGGTGGGTGACCTGGCCAAGCTTATGCGGCCAGCCCGACACCGTCCCACTCCACTGCCACTCAAACCACCATCAAAACTCGAAAATATAATGGTTTTACCTTCAGTGTGAGTGATTTAACCTCGGTTTAGCTCCCGGTCGTTTTCCCTCAATCACCCCGTGTCTTTTTAATTCCAAAATCTGCACACACACACACATATACGAACACCAGTTTGGTCAAAAATACAAATCGAAAGAGAAAAGAACCCACCTAGCTCGGGTGCGGTGCTCGCAAAATCCAAACA
>NW_019014682.1:1629320-1640662 GCF_000150535.2 Carica papaya | reverse complement strand
AAAGATTGTGTAGACTGATAATGTATGATGGGGTCAGCCTGACTAGATATCTGGGAGATGGTGGACGGACCGGGTCCGTAGGGAACCCTACCGGGATGGGGTCTCACATGCCGGACGGGGCATGGAGATCTTATGTGTTTGGCGCCCATACCGGACGGGGTATGGGGACGACCCGTTTCACCCTCATACCGGACGGGGTATTGAGGTTTATGGTTTTGGCGCCCATACCGGACGGGGTATGGGGACGGCCCGTTTCACCCTCATACCGGACGGGGTATTGAGGTTTATGGTTTTGGCGCCCATACCGGACGGGGTATGGGGACGGCCCCGGAAACTGATTATGAATGTTAAAGGTTAACGGGTAGCGGGACCCCTAGGGACCCCCATGGATACTAGTAGGCTGGAAAATGAGAAAATGATATGTGGTATAATGATTGAATTACAAAAGGCGTGATAAGTGCTATGTTTTACAACTTATATTATTCCATGATTGTGATAATGTCATTGTTTTTCTTATATTGTTTCATGAATTCCACCGAGGTAAGTGGATGGTAAAGGTTTTATCATAAATAAAAAGATTTGTTGTAAATCATGCTCCATTGGTCTTTTGTGTTTTTCTACCCACCTTTACCTCCGTGACGGTGAGATATCGTGATGTTCTTACTGGGCTAGTGTAGCTCACTCCTTATTTAACCATTTCAGATCAGGAGGACATGGTTCCCGAGCCCGTTCCGCAGGAGGACGACGAAGGGGATGCTTAGAGATTCTGTAGTCATACTCATAGTTCTATTTTCGAGTTTCTCTTTTAGTTAGTTTAATCTTTTATATTTTAAGTACGTTTTTTGTTTTCGTGTAAGGGATGTTAACTGAAATTTTGATCTCGCTTCCGCATTTTATGTGTTTAAATACTCATTTCATTTTCACATTTTCGGGGTCGTTACAGTTGGTATCAGAGCCGCATTTCCTCGGACCTATCCCTTACACGATAGTGCCTTAGATAAATACTCACCGATATATCGTTACTCAATCATTCCTTGTGAATGCAGGTACACGGGAATGAGGAGAGGAAGGCCCCCACTAAACCGAGCGGCTCAGGATAATTCGATTCGGGAGGATCTTGACAGACTGTATGAGATGGTGGAGGCTCTCGTAGCTGCCCAGCGAAGGCAAGAGGAGAGAAGGGAGTTACCGGGACCTCCTCCGCTAGCGCAGGTTGAGCCCCCGCTATAGCAGGCTGATCCCGTACCACCCCGGCAGGAGCCTGTTCCTCCACAGTACCAACCGGCACCACAGCCACAGTACCAGCAGGCGCCGCCACAGCACTTTCCAGTGCTCCCACCACATCAGCAGGTTCCACCACAGGGTCCCCCAGTTCACCCTCAGCCCGTCCCAGTCCCTCTACCCCGGGACCCTGCTCCTTCCTTGATCGACCCCGACTTCATAGAGAGGTACAGGAGACTGAACCCTTCTACCTTCTCAGGGAGATCCTCGTTCGAAGAAGCCCAATATTGGCTGGCAGAGACTGAGAGAGCTTTCGAGACCTTGGGAGTAATTCCTGAGCAGAGGACTGCCATTGCCTCCTACATGCTGGTAGGGGAAGCGGTACGCTGGTGGGAGCTCAAGCGGGCCACGCTGCCTGTACCAGTTACTTGGGAGCAGTTCCTAGCGGCCTTCCATGCGAAGTATCTCCCTAAACACATCCAACATTTAAAGGAATTGGAATTTGCTCAATTGGTCCAGGGTAATATGACAGTGTCGGAGTATGCCCACAAGTTCTTGGAGCTGGGCCGACATGCCCCGGAGACATTGTTGGATGAGGGCCTAAAGGCCAGGAAATTCCAGTGGGGCCTCCGCCCGGCGATCAGACAACACTTATTGGTGATGGAGCTCGAGACATATTCGGCAGTCCTGGCAAAGGCGCAGATCATAGAAAGGAGCTTCGACACCCGCCCTCAGTTAGCGGGAAGTTCCCGACCCTCAGCCCCGCTCTGCAGGCCAGCGCCTACCATGCTTGTCCAACCCAGTAAGAGGCCCAGGCCTGCCGTTCAGGCCCCTCCTCAGGCTATGGGGGCAGCACGTGGGAAGATCTGCCAGTACTGCGGCAGGGATCATGGGGACCGACCCTGTTACCGCCTCAACAACACCTGTCGCATATGCGGCAGTGCCCAGCACTATGCGAGGGAGTGCCCTAGAAACCAGAATCAAGGGAGGCCTCCAATCAGGGCAGAGTTTACAATCTTACCCAGAAGGATGCCGACGCAGACCCGGACGTGGTACATGGTATGTATACTATCTCTGGCCACATTGCTCATATTTTGTTTGATACTGGTGCATCACATTCTTTTATTTCACATGTTCTTGCTTCCAAAATTTGTGTATCACCTGATAGACTTGATTCATTATTGCTTGTATCTACCGCTGGGGGGGGAGACATTGCTAGGGAGAGGTTGTCTACAGGGCATGTGCCG
This sequence comes from Carica papaya, assembly GCF_000150535.2. The sequence goes on along the minus strand of NW_019014682.1, from coordinate 1,638,194 downwards.
TGGAGATAGCAGATAGGAAATTGAGGGTAGACCTGATAGGGTTAGACACAGGGGATTTTGATGTAATCCTAGGAATGGATTGGCTGGCGGCGTATCACGCCACCATAGACTGCTTTAATAAAAAGATTGTATTTAATCCTCCCAACGAGGAGCCATTTACAAGTTAATAAAATTATTCGGTACTGATTCTCCCTAATGACAAATTCTTTTCTTCTTAATTCCCAGTGCGTTGATATTGTATTTTCCCTAACTAGGTAAACCCAAGAAGGAAGTTTGTATCCAAGAGATTCCAGTAGTCCGAGACTTTCCAGACGTATTTCCGGATGAACTGCCCGGTCTACCAGGGGACAGAGAGGTCGAGTTCACCATAGACTTACAGCCAGGAACCCAACCCATCTCGGTAGCTCCTTACCGAATAAGCCGCATCGAGATGGAAGAACTAAGGAAACAGATCACTGAGCTACAAAACAGTGGCTTCATTAGACACAGCATTTCCCCATGGGGTGCCGGGGTTACTTTTGCAAGGAAGGGAGATGGAACGTTGAGACTGTGTATTGATTACAGAAGGATAAATAAGGTAACAATCAAGAACAAATATCCTCTTCCTCGGATTGATGACCTTTTCGATCAGTTGCAGGGTGCACAGATCTTTTCTAAAATAGATCTACGATCAGGTTACCATCAGGTAAAGGTAAGAGCGGAGGATATCCCCAAGACGGCATTCCAAACCAGGTACGGACACTACGAGTTCCTGGTTATGCCGTTTGGGCTAGCCAACGCCCCGGCCATCTTTATGGATCTAATGAACAGAATCTTCAGAGAGTTCTTGGATCAATTTGTCATCGTGTTCATCGATGATATCTTAGTCTACTCAAAAAGTAGAGAAGAACATGCTCGTCATCTTGCCCAAGTCCTACAGGTACTCAGAGAAAAGAAGTTGTATGCAAAGTTGAGCAAGTGTGGATTTTGGCTCGAGCAAACCGCCTTCCTAGGACATGTTATATCGAAGGAAGGGGTGTCGGTGAACCCCGAAAAGGTTGAAGCGGTACTTGGTTGGGAAAGGCTGACAACAGTTAAGGAAATTCGCAGTTTCCTAGGGATGGCAGGTTATTACCGCCGATTTGTTGAAGGGTTCTCTAGTCTAGCAGCTCCTCTAACCCGACTCACAAAGAAGAATGCAAGGTTTGAATGGAATGAGAACTGCGAGAGGAGTTTTTCAGAATTGAAGAAGGACTGACTACTGCACCCGTGCTGGCTCTACCGAGTGGATCAGGAGGGTATACAGTTTATAGCGATGCCTCCTATCTAGGTCTGGGTTGTGTCCTGATGCAGCATGGAAAGGTTATAGCATATGGGTCTAGACAGCTAAAGAATCATGAGAAGAACTATCCTACCCATGACTTGGAGCTTGCCGCAATCATACACGCCCTGAAAATCTGGTGCCATTATTTGTATGGAGAGACCTTTCAGATCTACACCGATCATAAGAGTTTGAAGCACATCTTCACTCAGAAGGATCTCAACATGCGTCAGAGAAGGTGGATGGAACTCCTCAAGGACTATGATTGTGACATCCTATACCATCCAGGTAAGGGCAACGTAGTAGCCGATGCCCTCAGCAGGAAAAGTGCAGGCACCCTGGCCCATCTGATGGTTTCAGAATGCAGGTCCATTGGGGCCACGCAGCAGGTTCGACTGCGAGATCTGAAGAGGGCCACATGTTTGAGCCATCTAGCAGTCCAACCCGAGTTAATCCAAAGAATAAAGGGAGCCCAGTCAATCGATCCCGCCCTAGTAACCCGCAAGAAGGATGCAGAACAGGGAGTGAACTCAGAATTTCAGATCTCTGCCGACGGATTGATTCGTTTCAGGGACAGAGTGTGTGTCCCAGACGACAGTGAGTTAAGAAGAGACATCATGACAGAATCCCATAGTTCAAGGTTCGCCATGCATCCAGGAAGTACGAAAATGTACCAAACTATGCGACCTCGGTTCTGGTGGAATGGGATGAAGAGAGATATAGCCGACTTTGTATCTAAATGTTTGGTATGTCAGCAGGTCAAAGCAGAACATCAACGCCCGGGCGGGTTACTTCAGCCTTTACCGATTCCGGAGTGGAAGTGGGAACATATCACCATGGACTTCGTATCGGGACTACCCAAGGCACGATCGGGACATGATGCTATATGGGTAATTGTTGACCGACTCACTAAGTCTTCCCACTTCCTGGCCATCAAAATGACTGATTCCTTGGACAAGTTGGCAAGGATGTACATCCGGGAGGTAGTCAGACTACATGGAGTTCCAGTAACAGTGGTATCCGACAGGGATCCCAGATTCACTTCTCAGTTTTGGAATAGTTTCCAGCAAGCTATGGGAACAAAGCTGTCTCTTAGTACTGCCTTCCACCCCCAAACCGATGGACAATCAGAGAGGACAATTCGTACGCTGGAGGATATACTCCGAGCCTGTGTCCTTGACTCCGGGGGCCATTGGGACGACCACCTACCCCTGATAAAGTTTGCTTACAACAACAGCTACCAAGCAAGCATCGGCATGGCCCCATACGAGGCGCTATACGGGCGTCCGTGCAGGTCGCCGATCTGTTGGGAGGAAGTGGGCGATAGAAAATTGTTTGGCCCGGATTTGGTAGAAGAAACCACGTCCAAGATAGTCAAGATCAAGAAGAACATCCAGACAGCTCAGAGTAGGCAGAAGAGTTATGCTGATACTCGGAGGAGAGACCTGGCCTTTGAGAAAGGCGACCGGGTGTTTCTTAAAGTCACCCCCTTCAAGGGAATTAGTAGGTTTGGCAGGAGGGAAAAATTAAACCCCAGATATATTGGACCCTTTGAAATCTTAGACAAGATTGGTACCACTGCCTACAGACTTGCACTGCCTCCTGAGCTCTCCCGGGTTCATAATGTGTTTCACGTATCTATGCTACGTAAGTACAATTCGGACCCTTCTCATGTCTTGGCTCATGAACCGCTTCCACTCCGAGAGGACTTGTTTTATGAAGAAGTACCGGTCAGTATCACGGACCGAGAAAGTAGAATACTCCGCAACCGGGATATATCATTTGTGAAAGTCATGTGGCAGAACCACACGCCCAGGGAGGCGACTTGGGAACTGGAATCAGAATTTAGGGCCCAATATCCCCATATGTTTGATCAAGAGTAATGAGGCAAATTTGGGGACCAAATTTCTTTATGGGGGGGGAGAGTTGTAGCGCTCGGACCAAGGGGAAAAAAAAAAAAAAAAAAAAAGCCACGTCGACAGCCACGTCAGCAAGCCCGGTCAGCAGTCCCGGCCAACCGGGGCCTGCCACGTGGCAAGACCACGTCGCTCCTGAACGGGCCACGTTGGCGATCAGCGTGGGCGCGATCGGACGGCCCAGATCAATCGCGCAATCGGACGGCCCAGATACAATCGCACGGACGGCCCAGATTTAATCAAAAACGGACGGCCCAGATTAAAACAAAATGGACGACTGAGATCAAAGGGCAAGGGGTTATAAATAGAACCCCCACACCAGACCACAAACCCTAGCCGCCTGCCGCTCGCCGGAGAAGACGAACCAGAGGCCGACCACCGCCACCCGCCGCCGCACCGGGGAAATTTCCGACCGCCGATCGAGGTAAATTTCATACCCCCGACTCGTTTTTCCACGCTGATTCCTCCTATGGCCAAATCGAAACCAAAATCCCGGCCAAACGGCCGGAATACGCGGCTGAAGACTAGCGGCGCCGCCGCGCCCCCTCTCGGTTTTTGCCTCCGACGAGGCCCTTCCCGGCCTCCGTTTGATGCAATTTTTATATCACCGTGATCACCATTCTTTTCTCTACAGGTTGACCGGAGCCGAATCACCAAAACACGAACCTCACCGGAGAGCCGTCGCACCCGAGAGCGCCGCCGCCGGTAAGCTCCGTTTTTCTGTGATTTTTTGGCCCCCCGAGGGCCCTAGGGTTGTTTTCTCACAGGGACCGATGCGAGTGTGGCCGAATTCGGCCGAAAACAGCCAACCCGAGGTGACTCGCCGCCGCCAGCGGCGGCGCCGTCGCCGGAGCACGGCGGAGCCGCCGTGCCGGAGTTGCGATTTGGGCCGAAAGAGGCCCTGGGCCTAATTTGGATTTTTTTGGAACACGTGCAGGTACCGTTAATGTGTTTCAGTTCCCTGGAAAAAATTCAGGGAAAATTAGGGACGGCCTGTAGGCGCACTGTGAATCGTATTCGGATCCCGAAAACAAGTAAGGACCCCTCACCCTATTTCCTATCACGGTATTAAAAGTTCAAAATGATAAAACGGTATTTCTTGAATTAACGAATGTGTAAAATTGCTTAAGGTTGCTAATGGAGCCCGAGTCTAGTGTGATTGATGATTTACTGTTATTTGGCCTGTTTTACAGCTTTAAATGCAGTATGAGGTTTGATGTGTTTATTTTATAGTCTCGTGTGCATATATTACGTTTTTATTGGTTATGGGTTGAATGACTGAAAAACTGATACCGTATGTTGTCTGTTTGGCATGAATTACGATTTGCTTGTTTAAAATGTGAATTGATAATGCTTACTGAGGAAGAGGAAAATGAAAGATTGTGTAGACTGATAATTGTATGATGGGGTCAGCCTGACTAGATATCCTGGGAGATGGTGGACGGACTGGGTCCGTAGGGAACCCTACCGGGATTGGGGTCTCACATGCCGGACGGGGCATGGAGATCTTATGTGTTTTGGCGCCCATACCGGACGGGGTATGGGGACGGCCCGTTTCACCCTCATACCAGACGGGGTATTGAGGTTTATGGTTTTGGCGCCCATACCGGACGGGGTATGGGGACGACCCGTTTCACCCTCATACCGGACGGGGTATTGAGGTTTATGGTTTTGGCGCCCATACCGGACGGGGTATGGGGACGGCCCGTTTCACCCTCATACCGGACGGGGTATTGAGGTTTATGGTTTTGGCGCCCATACCGGACGGGGTATGGGGACGGCCCTGGAAACTGATTATGAATGTTAAAGGTTAACGGGTAGCGGGACCCCTAGGGACCCCCATGGATACTAGTAGGCTGGAAAATGAGAAAAGGATATGTGGTATAATGATTGAATTACAAAAGGCGTGATAAGTGCTATGTTTTACAACTTATATTATTCCATGATTGTGATAATGTCATTGTTTTTCTTATATTGTTTCATGAATTCCACCGAGGTAAGTGGATGGTAAAAGTTTTATCATAAATAAAAAGATTTGTTGTAAATCATGCTCCATTGGTCTTTTGTGTTTTTCTACCCACCTTTACCTCCGTGACGGTGAGATATCGTGATGTTCTTACTGGGTTAGTGTAGCTCACTCCTTATTTAACCATTTCAGATCAGGAGGACATGGTTCCCGAGCCCGTTCCGCAGGAGGACGACGAAGGGGATGCTTAGAGATTCTGTAGTCATACTCATAGTTCTATTTTCGAGTTTCTCTTTTAGTTAGTTTAATCTTTTATATTTTAAGTACGTTTTTGGTTTTCGTGTAAGGGATGTTAACTGAAATTTTGATCTCGCTTCCGCATTTTATGTGTTTAAATACTCATTTCATTTTCACATTTCCGGGGTCGTTACATGATCTCCTCAAGCGATCTGATTCGGGCCGTCCATTTTTCTTGATTTTCTTTGTCCCTTTCTACTTTCACTTATTTATATTTTTTGCCCCTTTTTTCTCACATATTTTCATTTAAATTTTAATTCTAATTTTATTGATTTATTTTATATTTCTTTTGTTTTTTCTGGGTAGATATTATATTAAATATCATCTTTTACTTTTCTAAAACATCCCAAAAAATATTATGACGTACAAAATTGAAATGAATGATATTCTCTAATAAAGAAATTTTAAGAAATTAAAGTTCAAACTCAAATTGTTAACGATGATGAATTTAACTCTTAAATAAAAAATAATGATTACATACTTTTTATGATATAGCATGTTCTCATATCATTTGTATCTTATCATATGGTTTATGATGAATTAGAATTAGCTCATACAATTCAAACAATTCTATGTCATGATTATAGAAAAGTCAATGTTTACTAAAAAGTCATACGACATTTATCTTGTATAATTGTATGTTCACTAAAAAGTCATAAGACATTTATTTTATATAATGGTTTCTTTATGTCATGTCTATTGAAAACTTTTTCTTCCCTATAAATTAAATTTAGTAACTCACATAATTAAATAGATTATTAATATAAATGCTATACGACGCCAACATTTACTCGTTATACACGAAAAAATTTATTATTTTTTTAAAACCACCTTAATTATGACAAGAAGTAAACATCTATCCTTTATCAATCAAATATACTTCAAAATATGAACTATTCACGAGATTAATTTAGAATTAAAAAATAATTTTTAAAAATATTAGAATTTAAAAATGAATATATTTAAAAGAGTTAAAAAAATTAACACTTTTTTTTTTTTAATAATAATTATGAATCAACACAATAAAATATGAAAATATTATTTTAAGAAATTATTATTTTATATTTTAACTACGCTAATAAATTTGTTTCAAAAACAAAACAAATAAAATCAAATAAATGTTGTTATCTTTGTAAATTCTATTACTACTAACACAATAAGATTTTATTTTCCTTTCACAAATCATGGCTAAAAAAATACTTAATTAATTTTATTTTTATTTAAATAAATTACAGTTAAAAAATTAACTAATATAGAAAGTACAAAGACTTTTTGTTGTCATTTTATTTAAACTAAACATAATAAATATGAAATATTACTAGAACATTATTTTTATTTTTAGTATATATGAGATACTAATATTTTATAAAAAAGGGTAGGTGTTTAAATTTATATTGTCAATTTGTCACATTTCAACTTTAATCTGATTTATATAAATTAAGATTATTTACTTTTTAACTTGAAAAATATAATTTTAGAAGTACAAGAATCAATTGACTATTTTTAGAAAATATAATTAGCATATTATTATTAAAGTATTTATAATTAAATATATCTAGTTTTAATAAATATGGTAAGATAATTTTATGAGAAGGGTAGATACCAATTTCCCTGAGTAAAAGAAAATCTCACTCTCCAACCTGTGACCAAAATCAGATAAAAGAAGAGATGAAGAATTATTATTTCCACTAAAAAGCTCAAACACTCTGATACCAATTACATGACAAAGAGAGACACACACAGGAAATACGAGGAAGAGATGAGACAGATGAGAAACAAACTGGGTTTCATGTTCGGAATGCCTGATTACACATGTTAATCGGGTGTTTTTGTACCCGATTCGATTCAAAGACGAAACTCAACTTAATCACACATAACTACACAATCAATCCCTAATTCTCAATTATTGGCACGCTTAGTATCCCAATTTCTCTGTTTTACACATATCACAGTCCTGTGCCAGTTAAATATCCATCACTATTCAGTACTTTGGGAATATGTTTTTTGGCATTATATATAAGATTAATACTTCTTCAGATTATTATCTTTTAACTCTTTTAATTTTAATTATTTAGCCTAACTTCATACATGTTCTTGCTCAAAAGTCCCTTATTGAGTATAAATATTCAGTAATAAGACTAACAGCTTCACATAAAATGCCCAAAAAAAATCAAACTGTCAAGTATGAACAGCCAGAAAACAAACGACAAATACTAAACTGCTGATAAACTAAATCAGAAAAGTAAACTGTAATTTTCCTTTTAAGAATACAAGACAAAAAATTCTAACCCCGACAATAGTGGGCCAACCCTCTTTTGTAAATGCTGCGCTTTATGAAGGACAAAATAATTCAAGAACAAAGAAACAGAAGAGACTAGTAACTGTCAATCTGCCAAGAGTCCTGACATCAATAATGCCACTACCACACGTTGAATATCCTTCATTATATACTAGCGATTTCAAAATTTTGATAATGGAAGAAATAATTTAAAAAAAAAAATAGAATCCACTTATTTGATCTGATTCTGAGAGCACTTGATGTACAAGCAAATGAAAATTTTCCACCACATTTTATTTCGTGTTCCAGATTAACCTGAGACTGCTAGGTACAAAAACAATGATATGTCATTTATCATGAATGATATAGGATCTTTGTGCACATATATTTGTAAATTAACGATCACTAGATATATTCTGTATCACATTGTACAATGTAGAACCCTTGCAGATAGCCTAAACCCACCCGACAACCCTGAGGTAAGGATGAAGGCGATTAAGACACAAGCACCCAAAAGTAATACAAAATAACATCCTTACTTGCTCAACCAGTAGATAAAAATGAGAAACGTGCACACTGATGCAACAAGGGAAAGTATGATTGTGTCCATGGACTTTTTCCTCTTTATTGCTGAAAGAATATGATTTACCTGCACCACATCAAGATAGCATTCTGATCGATATAACACAAACCAGACCAAGCAGAAAGAATAAACATGTTCTTGAAATGATCATCTTGCTCAATAATTTAGCATTTCGATCAGTCTGCGGATCTATTCATTCTTAGAGATTCATGAATGGCAACAGCATTTCTTCTAGCATCTTCTTAAAAAGTGCATAGGACATGAAAAGATTGAAAGGTAAACTGAGCAACTGAAGAGATGACACGTATATGTGCAACAGAGACCAGTGCAGTACGCCAAAAGCCATCGGACATAAAAGTTATTTATATATTGAAGAAAGCTGTAAATTTTATTTTATGGTTCTTTTCTATATTATTACATAACTTATAGGGTTGGATACTAAATCAGTATTCTCCAAAAATGAAATAAAAAATATACATCTAAAAGGTTTAGAAAAGTTTCCTCTATTTAGGATTCTAATATCAAATGCAGATC
>NW_019014682.1:1618394-1628843 GCF_000150535.2 Carica papaya | reverse complement strand
TTTCTAAAAGATAATCCTTTCTATGATGTCATTTTTAAGTGTCGTAGAATTCGATTCACAACCTATAAATGTTCTTCAGTTCGGTTATTCATAAATTAACTTACAATACTTACAACAATATTCGGCCTAGTGTGTGAGAGAGAGATCAGCTTTCTAACTATCTCCAATACTGCCCCTTGTTTACTATAGGACTTTTCCCTTGTACTTTGAACCTGATATTTGGTTCCACTAGGGTGTTTGCTGGTTTACACTTACTCATCTTGTCTCCTTCAGTACGTCAATCACATACTTTACTTGTGCTACAATAATTCCTTTCCTAAATCCGTGCTACTTCCATCCCAAGGAGGTACTTCAAATTCCTGAGATCTTTGGTCTTGAAGTTTTGTATTTCTTAAGTTTTGTACTTGAATTTTGAACAAAATATCATCCACATAGACGATAAGTAAGACAATTTTGCCCGTTTGGGAGTGCTTCACAACAATGTGTAATTTCTTTGACACTGTATAGATCCGCACAATTGCACTGCTATATTGAATTGGCCGAACCACGCTCTAAGAGATTACTTCAATATATAAAAATGTTTTCTTCAACTTACAGACCATATTCATATTATCCTGTGTCTCAAACCTAGAGGGTTATCCGTGTAGACTTCCACTGCAAGTTCCCCATTTAAGAAAACATTATTCACGTCCAGTTCGTAAAGTGGGTAATCAAGATTTGTTGCTAACGATAACAGTATCTAGATTGTGTTCAACTTCACAACATGGAAAATGTTTCATGGTAGTCAATACCATATTATTGTGTGAACTCTATCGCAACTAGCCGAGTTTTTAACCTGTCAATTCTGTCATCGGCTTTATACTTCACAATGCAGACCCACTTACAACCTACTGTCTGTTTTCCTTCTGGTAATGTTGTGAGTTCCCATGTTTCATTTTTCTTTAGGGCCTTCATTTCTTCCAACACAGTTATCTTCCAACCTGGAATACTCGAGGCTTTGTGAATTGTGTTGGGAACATCAGGATTATCCAGACTTGTAACAAATGCCTAAACTTGAGCTGAATTGTCTTGTGTCAAATTTGCCATGGTGTTGCAAGTGACTATAAACAAATGCAGTGCACCCAAAGATTTTTAGTGGGATTGATGAAATGGTTCTGTCATGTGGATAGGGTGTAAGCAATTTTAGTATTCAAGAAGACATTCTATTGATGAAGTTAGCAACAGTGAGTATGGCTTCCCCACAGTCTTCGGGTTTCCAAGTTTGGTATTTTGGGTTGTTTATGGCTGGCGGATCATGCCTCCTGTAAGATAGTAATCATTTCCCTTTCCCGCACACGAACTCGTGACAGACTGCAACCGAGATAGGTAGTTTGGTCATTTAACTTGTGCAGTGATGGACATCATCAGATTATCCATCCCTTTAGTTTCCATCAAACTGTCGATTGCACAACTTCTGTCTTTGAGGCTTGAAGATGGACAGTCATGCAGTACTTCGGCATTCTAGGTATTCTAGGTTAGATGGAAGAGAGAACCATGCTTTGATATCAAGAACAAAGCTGCAATTTCCTTCGATACTATTACATTACTTAAGGGTTGGATACCAAATCAGTATCCCCAAGAATAGAAAAGAAAATTTACTTCTAAAAGACTTAGGAATTTTTTCTCTAATTGGAATTTTAGTATCAAATTTAGATCCAATTTTTCTCCTAGTTTTCTCCTAATATTTTTGCATATTTCTTCTATTAGATTTTCTCCAAATATTTCTACATATATGTATACTTTTTAAATTATAAAAAAAAAACAAGTATTCTTACCGTGGGCAGGCGGCTGCTAACATTGCTAAGCTTTGAATTGATGCCCCCAAATGTTGAACGTTGAAGCATAAGTGCCCCAAGTGTTGACTGAGCTTGTGATATCACAGTATCCATCTGTAACACCACTCATAATAAGAGAAATTTCAGCATAAAGCACTAAGGATTTCTTCTTTTATTTGTTTTTTTTTTTGTTAGTAAAAAGCACCAAGCAAAATAGAGGAATTTAATACTTGCCATCAGTTAGAAAAAGTTGCGGATGTTTCCCAGACATGTCATAACAAGTAATAATTCTCACTTCCAACATAAATGAAAAACCTAATACCTATGTTACAATTGAAAAGAAAATCCCTGAGATTCAAAAAACACACACAGAAACTACATAAAAAGCCAAGTCCATATATTTTATCTTGACATGAACAGGACTATCCTCTTGGAGGATGGCAAAGATGTGAACGAGCACTTTTCAGTTACCTCTTGATGTTTATATAAACAGAATTTTTTCCTTGAGAGAGAGAAATGTTAACGAGCACTTTTCACGACCACATAAAAAGCTATGTCCATATATTCTATCTTGACAAGAACAGGACTATCCTCTTGGAGGACGACAAAGATGTGAACGAGCACTTCTCAGTTACCTCTTGATGTTTATATAAACAGTCTTTTCCTTGAGAGAGAGAAATGTTAACATTTTTTAAAATAAAATAGTATGGTGTGATTCATTACATACACGAATAGGGTGGAAACCCATGTACAAAGATATTCACATGTTGATCAAAACAATTACAAGGTTCCCAAAGTGCTCAAGCGAATAGAGAGGATGACCCATAGAGTCTGGAGTCATCCATCTTTTACCCTTCAAAATCATCTTCCACACCCCTAAAAGCTCTCTTGTTTATCTCTTTCCACACCACCAAAAAGGTCGCAAGAGCAATGAGACTAACATGTTTTTGCACTCTACTAATGCTCTTCCATACCCAAATTTATTCCTCACTGAACCACCCATCACCCAATTGATATCCAAGAGTCCATAAGCAAAGCTCCACAATTTATACACAAAAGGACACCATAGAAGAATATGATTACACAGCTCCACCTTCTTTTTACATAAAAAACACTCATTCACCAGAATAAAAATGCATTCTACCTACAAATGAAGCATCTTTCTCCTACCACAAGCATGTGCCAACCAGGCTGGTCGCAAATGGATGGGGCCTAGAAAAGCTTTGCATAGTGCAGAGATATTTTGGATGGCAACCTGAATAAGTGATTTCTCTGATCATCCGAAATGTGCTCAAGATTTTATAGTGGATTGACACACTGAACTCTTGTTCATTGGAGAACATTGAGTTACTTTGACACAACAATCATATTTAGAAATGTCATGTAAAAAGTTTAAATACTTCAGACTCCACTCAACTTGAGATTCAAATACTAACTAGCATTAGAGTTGTATATAAATATACAGATAGAAAGAATTTTGGTCCAAAATGAAAAAACAGAACAGATGTACCTGCCCTGTATTTCGGCTAATGGCTGCATGCTCTTTGAGAAGTAATTGTTGCTCCGTGGATCCAACACCATCTTCCAAGTCTATCCTTGACCGATCAAACTCCCTAAAATCCTCAAGAAGCGAAGCATGCTCCTGTTTAGCTCTAAGACTGGAACGGAGACGATAGAACTCCTGCATTTAAACCATGGCTAACATTACATCATTACCATTCAGAGTATCTGCAGTGGTTCTTAGCAAAAGAATGTAAAATTGATGGAAAAAGGTCAGAAGTTAGGGTGTATAGACAACCAGTTCAATATCCTAACAATTTTCTCAAGAAAAATAAGAAATGCATTCACAAAAAACCATGGAGATACCACCCAAGTAGGAAAGGGATTCACAAGGAAGAAAAAGACAAAATATCAATAAGGTCTCCTGAATCAACTCCACCAACGAGAAGATAATCTCAAACAAAATATAGTTCTGGAACCAACAACCTCTAACCTATCAAAAGGACTGGAATTGTCTTAAAAGTTTCTTTTGTCCTTTACTTCAAGTATTCTAAAGCTTTAAAGCAAGCCTCTACTATCTCAGAGGAAAATTTTACGATTAAGCTAAATGCTACTTCAACATGGTAATTAACTAATGAACAATAGAGTGCTCAAACTAATGCTGCTTTAAGAGGAACAATTCACAACCATATTTATCGATTTCAGTCCAGTTCCCTAAGAGGCGTTAATAACAGTTAAATACATCGCATGCGTCAATTTTATGACTGTTAAATTATTAAAATAAAAGCAAGATAATAAATACTTTACTTGAAAAAAAAAAAGCTAAGGTTTTAGTTCATATGGTGAAAAAAAGCAACAATGAGGGTGCAAGAAGAATGAAGGGGTGCACAGAAAATTATTGTTTAAATAATTAATTAGAAAATAATATTCTAGTTTTTGAAAGGATTAGATTGTTACTTTCAAAAATAATAAACTCAGTTCAAATTATATCAAAGATTAAATACCTCTATGTAACTTAACCTTTTAATAAACAACTTGTGCTCATCCCAAAATATTATATCTGCTACATGTGGAAGTTCATGGAAGGGGATCATTGATCAACACATGGCAGGGGAATTTTATTGGTTTAATCAATTGGTCCAGCACGTTGTTTTTGCAAGAACTTTTGTTTCATTTGTACTGTTCTGCCTCCTTTTTCTCCAACTTTCCCCAACAGCACCTGCATTTTCCTTGTTTAATGAGGTAGGTCTTCATTTCTACCATATCTTTCTCTAAGCTCACCCACTTAATCCTCTACCTCACTTCATATCTCATCTCCCCCTCTTATTGATTGCTTCAGTTAAGGGTTGCCTTACAACCATAAAAGAAAACAAGTAGGAAGCTCCCTTTATTTTTTCTCTTTTTACAAGAGCTGTGAAGAGATACAGGATGACAGAGAGAGATGAACCATGAGCTGAGAAAAGTGATAAAGTAGATGGCGGATGCCAGCAATACTATGTTGAGAGAGAGTGAAAGAGAAACCTGAAGAATGGAGATAAGAAAATGTAGTCCGATTGCCAAAGGGTGAAAAGGCAACGGAGACTAGCAAGAAAACACTGACCTAGAGGGAAAGGTAAGGCTTACATGAAAAAAACCTCAAATCAAAGAGTAATTTGAGTTATCTGATTTGATATCTTTCACACTTAAAGCAGTAACATCAGCATTACTGTGTTCTTCCAAGAACCATCTCATTATAAATAATCGAGCATCCACTCCAGGGTGCAGAAGTTATGCAGTACCACAACTCTGCCAATTACTTTCCCTTAAGGCATCCTCATAAAGCCATAGTTTGACTAGATAAGATATGTCATCACATGCATACTTCAGTAGTATTTTTCAATTAACTCTTAACTTTTAGTAAAGTTATATTGACTAATTTCTTATTTTGATAATCAGAATTATAGAGTCTGCAGGTTTTAATTTATGTTAAGGGTTTCCTTAACAATGTGGTGTTATTTTTGGTTTTGTCTGTTATGTTGTATGTCTCTGTTTTGTGGAGTTTGACTGTGGAGCAAGCTATGAAATTTGAGTTTATCTGATAATGGATTCTTTTTGTTAAAATTGTATCTGTTTGAATGTTAGATGAACTGTATCTGATTGGTAACTTTTCCAATTAGAAGAAATTGCATTTTGACATTAGGTGACTTATCTGATTATTGATCTTTTTACTTACATGATTGATAGATATCTAACAGGAAATTTCTGGACAGTTTCTTTCCTTATCTTTTGTTTGTTCTTTCACTTTTGAAGGACATCCAGTCCTCCTTTGATATGTTTAATTTCTTTTGTAATATATTTATTTTTCTATCAAAAAAATCTTAATAGAAAAGATTATGTCTGGCACCAAGTTTGATCTCTTTATTCTACTTCGACTTTGTGGCAAGAAGCAATTTTTGTAATCTAGCAAAGATTGGTATGGCTAGATACCTTCTGAATTTGCTCAGTTTGGCTAGAAGAATGATTTTTGATTGAAAGATTATTTCTTTACTTGGCTTATCAAGGTCCCGCCACCTATTGTAGATTTTGTGGTTGATTTGATACTAGGTTATTGTGTGAGAAATAATCTATCCTAGGTAAGAGCATTTTTATGTTGAGTTTGTTTAAACAAGTCAAACCATGTGGCCTCGATAGTTCTTTTTTCTTTTTTGTATAGAACATGTGCCATGCATAGTATTGAACAGTTCTTAGGGGGGCAGTTTTTATCCATAAGATGACAATGTCAGAAGCCTTTAACATAGCTATCTGATCTTGAGAAAGAAGGAGAGGAAGAAGAGAGAAATAGAAGAGAAACAGAGAGGGAAATCTGAGAAATAATTTTATTCTTTTTCTTGATTGATTATAATATAAAAATTGAACTTTTTATAGGTTATAAACAATTAAAACAGCCATTATCATGGCTGGAATCAATGCAGTGGTGGCTGCTGTGAAATAAATTCAAAACATTAACTCTAATTTTAATCTTAATTGATACTTGTAAAAACCTAATTTATCCTTTTTATTATTTCTCTTTTTTTTTTACTCTTAATGCCCTGTCTTTTAGCATCAACCTTATCCCCAAAGTTAAAATATAATTTATTATTATTATTATTATAGATACATATATATTTTTTTAAAATAAGTTTTTTTTTTTCTTTTTCATATATATAAAGTTATATATATATTGATTATTATATATGTATACATATATATTTTTGCTGAAGCATTTTTCTACTACTTCCACCCGGTGAAAATTTGATTTCACGGATTGGGCCCCTCCACACGACCGATGCAGCCGCTGCCAGGCAATATAATCTTGCTGCTGAAGTAACACCTTCTTCCACCTCTTTTCTCGCTTCTCTTCTTTCGCTTCTCTTTTCGGATCAAACCATTGGAGACGAGAGACTGCAGTTTCATCTGACTCGCACGGATTAAAGCAAAACCCGAGTAGAGCTTCTGGGAGGTAGCTCTTTCTAACTGGTTGGCTGCGGCCAACGAGGGAGAGACCTCTAGGGTATTCATTCCCAGCCGCTATTGCTTGAGATAAAAAGAGAAGGGGAACAGGTGAACCAGTTCCGTTCAAAATGTTGGCTGGACCAATTCGAATCGGATAAATTAGCGAAACTGGTTCGGTCTGTATTGTTTGGCCCAGTTCAATAACTGAACCGGTTTCAAGATTTATTTTTTTATCTAAACCCCAATTTTTTTCTTCTTCTTCATCACGCAGAAGAGGGGTCGGCTGTCCCTCAGGTGCGGCCCCTTGAGCCGTCCTCGCATCTCCGGGAATGCCTCCGCCAAGCGTGCCAAGCTTTCTTCGGTCCAGTTAGCAGATCTGCCACAGATAAGATCCAAGATCATGCTGAATTGCCGCCGCGATTCTTTCTTGAAAGCGGTGAGTTTCAGGTCGATCTCCTTCACAGTGATTGCTTCCGGATTCTCCGGTTCTGATACCACATTGTCAAAAGCCTTTAATATGACTGTTTGATCTTGAGAAAGAAAGAGAGGGAGAAGAGAGAAATAGAAAAGAAACATAGAGAAAAATCTGAGAAATAATTTTATTCTTTTATTTGATTGATTATCATATAAAGATTGAGTCTTTTATAGGTTATAAACAATTAAAGCAGCCACTATCATGACCGGAATCAATGCAACGGTGGCTGCTATGAAGTAAATTTAAAACATTAACTTTAACCCTAACCCTAATTGATACTTGTAAAAAACTAATTTATCCTTTTTATTATTTCTCTCTTTTTTTATTCTTAATGTCCTGATAGCTAGTTAATCTGTAATTAACAGATCTATGTACTTTGGTTCTATGATATGCATGCAGAAAATTTGTCTTAGAGTTTCTTAAGTACTCAAGGAGATCTTCCAATTCTCTTTTAACGAGGCCTAGTATTCATCTCCATTCATAGGTTTAAAAGGAAGAAGAGCCCGAAAAACTTTGCTTTAACTTTAACTGACTTCAAACTCCAAGGATCCATAACCAGATAAAGGGGATTGGAAGATACCAACATCACACCTAACAACTAGTTCTGAAGCATCACATGACAAGACATGATTGCATAATAATCAGTTAATGAAAATAAAGTCAGAATAATTTACCAACCAATGGCTTAATCTCAAAAATTGAAATTACAAAAAACTTAAATATAAAATCCTAATCTAACTATATCAGGCAACTCACAACTTGCAAAAATTTAAACTATAAATAATATCATAAAGCTAGCAGAGTCCTAATACCCATATACTATAATATATTGGTGACAAGATAAAAATAGAATTCATAATCTATTTACAAAATCTAGTTCATATCTATTCTGCATCACCAAAATATCACACAATTACAAAGATATTTCTTATCACCAAAAACGTTACGTTTTAAAATCTTCTCATTCTACACCATTCTCCCCCACTTTGTGAAAACTTGGCTTTGTTTTTGAATGAAGAAGCATAAAGACAGCAAGGTTGGGACATTCCATTCAAGAACATCCAAAAATCATGATTTAGTGACTAACAATATCCATTGGGAAGATTAGTTCGTCAGAAGCATAGATCCGTTCCATTAGATTATGAAAGCAAACAAGACAAAGCAAAATCACCAAAAAGAAATCGCTCAACTTGATTACTGATAAAGGAGCAACTTCAGAAGATGTCAATGTTTCTTCTACAGTGATGGTGATTTGGTAGAAACATCAAGCTTCCTCATTTTCCAGAGCAGTAACAGCCAAAAATTTTAGCTCATCATTCACATTTTGCATGTTCTATAATCAATTTTTTAACTTTTTGAGTATAGACTTAACTCGTATATATATTTAGTTTATACCAATTATTTTAGATCCAAGACAATTTGAGAAAATTTTTAACACAAACAGCTTCTCCAAGATATTGATACTAATACAAGCTTGATTAGTTACGCTATGTTAATGTCAATGCTTTCTATTATTCCATGTGCACCAAAACTTGATGTAAAAACATCCTCTGTAATCAGATAGGTAACATGATAAAACCAAGAGTTGTGTTAGAAGCCTTTGACATGGCTGTCTGATCTTGAAAAAGAAAGAGAGAGAGAGAGAGAGAGAAGAGAAATAGAAGAGGAACAAACAAAGAAATATGAGAAATAATTTTATTCTTTTTATTGATTGATTATAACATAAAAATTGAACATTTTATAGACTATAAACAATTAAAGCAACCACTATCATATCCGGAATTAATGCAGCAGTGGGCTGTTGTGAGGTAAATTCAAAACATTAACTTTACCCCTAACCTTAATTAATACTTGTAAAAGACTAATTTACTCATTTTATTACTTCTCTTTATTTTTTTACACTTAATGTCCTGACAATACTTTCTCCTTCAACATCAACCTTGTCCCCAACGTTAAAATACAGCTTATTATTATTATTATTATTATTATTATATATAGATATAAAGCATGTTTTTTTTTCTTTTTCATATATATATATATATATTTTAAAGCAGTTATATATATATGTCTTAATTAATATATATGTATATATCTTTTTTTTCTGAAACATTTTCTACTACTTCTACCTCATAAAATCAAATTTTTTTATTATTATATATAGATATATATATATATTTTTTAAAGCAGCTTTCTACTATTTCCACCCCGTGAAAATCAAATTTTCACGAATTTTCAACACCGCTATGGGGCGTTGTAATCACGCTGCTGCAGTAACGCCTTCTTCTTCCACCTCTTCTTCTTCTGCTTCTCCTTCTTCCGCTTCTCTTTTTCCATATCAGAACCCATCTGGAGAACGAGAGGCCTGCAGGTTCCATCTTCACCTTGTGCGGATTAAAGTAGAACCCGAGCAAAGCTTCTGGGAGGTAGCTCTTTCCAACTGGTTAGTCAAGGTGAACAAGGGAAAGACCTCTAGGGTGTTCATTCCCAGCCGCCATTGCTTGAGAAAGAAAGAGAAGGGGAGTAGGTGAACCGGTTCAGTTCAAAATGTTGGTTGGACCGGTTCGAATCGGATAAGTTAGCGAACCTGCTTTGGTCTGTGTTATTTAATCCGGTTCAATAACTGAATCGATTTCAGGGTTTATTTTTGTATCTGAATCCCAAATCTTTTCTTCTTCTTCATCACGCGGAGAGGGCTCGGCTGACCGTTAGGTGCGGCTCTTTGAGTCATCGGCCTCGCATCTTCCAGGAATGCCTTTGCCAGGCGTGTCAAGCTTTCTTCAATCCAATCGGCGGATCTGCCACAGAGCAGATCCAGGATCATGCTGAACTGCCGCACGATTCTTCCATGAACATGGTGAGTTTCAAGTCGATCTCCGTCACGGTGATCGCTTCTAGATTCTTCGGCTCCAATACCACTTTGTTAAAAGCCTTTGACATAATTGTCTGATCTTGAAAAAGAAAGAGAGAGAGAAGAGAGAAATAGAAAAGAAACAGATAAGGAAATCTGAGAAATAATTTATTTTTTTCCTTGATTGATTATAACATAAAACTCGAGTTTTTTATAGGGCATAAGCAATTAAAGCAACCACGATCATAACCGGGAATCAATGCAGCAGTGACTGCTGTGAAGTAAATTCAAAATATTAACTCTAACCCTAACCCTAATTGATATTTGTAAAAATACTAATT
>NW_019014682.1:1567732-1581248 GCF_000150535.2 Carica papaya | reverse complement strand
ATGGGATGTGATCTAATAAATGGATAAGATGACAGCCTCACTAGATATCCTGAGAAATGGTGGACGGATCGGATTCATAGAGAACCCTACCATGAACGTTGTCTCATACCAGACGGGTTATGGAGACTTGGTCATTTGGCGCTCATACCGGAACGGGGTATTGAGGTTTAATGTCTTGGCACTCATACCAGACGGGGTATGAGGACGGCCCTGGAATTAAGATTATTAATGAAAATGGTTCACGTGTAGCGGGGACACCCCTATGGATTCCCATGGATACTACTAGGCTGGTGAAATGAGAAACGGTGATGATTAGTTATTGTCAATAAATATGAATTTATGATATATTATATGTTACTGATTGTGCATGAAGTTATGATTTGTATGATGTTATTGTCTTTATAGGTTGTTTTCACATGTTCTCCAAGGGTAAGAAAAAGGAAAAATGATTTTAATTTTAATGAATGTATTGGTTTAAAATTTGTACTCCATTGGTTGTTTTTCATTTTCTACCAACCTTTACTTCTGTGACGGTGATATATTGTGATGTCCTTACTGGGCTAGTGTAGCTCATCCCTTATTTAACCATTTCAGATCAGGAGAACCCAATTTCCGAGCCCGGTCCGCAAGAAGGCTACGAGTAGATGCTAGATACTTTATAGTTTCTTTTATTTTTTCCATTTTTTGTATTTCTTTCAGAGAATTTGTTCTTTGATGTTTGTTAGTACTTTTGAGTTATCGTGTAAGGGATGTCAACCTTAACCTTTATTTCGCTTCCGCACTCAAATTATTATATGCATTTCTTTTAAAATTTTCGGGATTGCTACACTCTTGATCTGAAATGGTTAATGAAAGTGTAAGATACATTAGCCCAGTAAAAAATATCACACTACTCACCAATATAGAAATGAAGGTTTAAAAATCATAAAAATACTTAATGGAGTTCTTAAATTAAGTAAATTTATTCATCATAAATAAAACTATTTATTGTGTACTTACCATTGCAAGATTTCTAAAACCGACTTATACAGCCAATAACACAAACAACATCTTAATCTCATACTCAAGTGAGCAAAATAATAAGTTTTCTTTTTTATTTGTTTATTAGTATCCCTGGGGGTCAATAGAAATGTCCCACTACGAGTGAACCTATATCAAACCTTGTTAACTAACCAACCGTACCCCGTCCGATATAAGGGTGAATTGGGCTGTCCTCATACCCTGTTCGGTATGAGCACCAAAAGTACTATCCCTCACTACCCCGTCCGGTATAAGAGTGAATGGGGTCGTCCCCATACCCTGTCTGGTATGAGCACCAAGAATACAATTTCTTGATACTCCATCCGGTATAAGTCAACGTTCACGGTAGGGTTCCTTATGTATCCAGTCCGTCCACCATCTCCCAGAATATCTAGTAAGATAATCATTTACTCATTCACTTAACCAATTAATTTTTTGTTTATATTTTAAATTTTTAGTTTCACAATTTAATCGTAAATTACGCAAGAAAAGTAATATACGCATCAATGAAATAGAATTGAATCATCTTTACCAATTTCAATATATTTTTATACATTTAAAATTGTAAAATTAAACAGTCAGTTAAAACAGGACAAACAATAATAGACAACCGGTTCTGCCTCCATTAGTAACCTGTAATTAATTATCGAAATTTTCTAAATTACGCAAAATATCGTATTATTTATAATTAGACTTCAATTCCATAATAGGAAATAAGGTAAGGAACTCTTACTCGAATTGGTGTCCTAAATAGAGAATTTTCTATTGTGCCTACTGGGGGTCCACAGGTTTTCTAATTTTTTTTGCAAAAATCAAAACACATTTAACGTACCTAAAAATACCTAAAAAAACTAAAATCGGTGTTAAAAACAAATTTTGGCAAATTTCCAAATTCAGGCATGGTGGCACCGCCGTGCTCCGGAGACGGCACCACTACTTGAAGCGGTGGTTTGCCATGGTCTGGCCTTTTTGGCCGATTTTGGCCAATTTCGGCCGATTTTATACTCATCCTTGCGAGAAAACACGTTAGGGGGCTTCGGTTGGCCGAAAAAAGTTAAAAAATAAAACCTACCAGCGGTGAAATTTTCCGATGTGGCGGCTCTGCTAGCTCACCTTTGCGGCTGGGTGTTTTCCTTTGTTCAACATGTATAAAACAGAACGGTAATCACAATGGTGAAAAAATCATTCAAAACAGAAATCGGAAAAGGTCTCAACGGAGGAGGTTTCAAGTTTTTCTTACAGTAGTACCGTCGAGCTTTGCTAACAGTTTTTAGCTCATCCACTGTTCTTTTTGCTCTGATTTGGCCATGGGGTATTCTAAATCAAATTCCAAATGGATATGAGAATTTTTACCTTTTTTTGCGGTTGAATGTGGCTCCGGCGCGGCGGCATGCGGCAGTCAGCTCTCTTCTCCAACAACGGGTTCTTCTTCTCCAGCGGGATGCTGGCGGCTAGGGTTTTGGTTCAATGTGATGCGATATATTTATAGTTGTCTCGAGTCAATCTGGGTCCTTCATCACGTTTGATCTCGACCGTCCGATCGTATTTAAAGAGGAAATAAATCTGGACCGTTTATCATGATTTGATCTCGATCGTACGATTGCGTTTAAAGAGGGAACGAATCTAGACCATCTGCGCGCGCAGGAACGCTTCTAGACCTTCTGATCGCGGGGCTCGGGATTACTAGCGTGGCCTCCCGCGTGGCACCAAGTCAACGTGCCTTGCCACGCGATGCACTCCAGTTCGTCGAGACTGCCGTCCCGGCAGTCCTATGTGGTGCAATTTTTTAAAACTGTGTTCTTAGCCCCAGTTTCTGATTTTTCTTTCAAAAACACATTCCAATCCCAAATTTTTACCTATTTTTTTAAAAATTATTTTTAATTTTGTTCTCAACATATTTTTTTTCATAATTCACATTAAATTAAATTTTATTAATTTTAAAATTAAATTTTTATACATGTTTTGAATGTAAAAATTAATCTCAAGCCAAATTTTGGGACCAGGTAATACAACTCTCCTCCTCTTAAAAGAAATTTATCACCCTCATGCTTAATCAAACAGTTGGAGATACTGAGCTCTGAAGTCTGATTCTAACTCCCATGTGTCCTTTCTTAGTGTCTGATTCTGCAATAGGACCTTAACGAAGAGAATTTTTCAGTTGTAGAGTACTCTGATCTTTCGGTATATAATACCCACTGGTACCTCCTCATAGGATAAATTCTCTTGTAGTAAAAGAAGCTCATGGCCCAAGACATGAGAGGGGTTCGAGTTATACTTGTGTAGCATGGATACATGAAACACATTATGAACTCTAGATAGTTCTGGAGGTAGTGCCAGTCTGTAGGCAGCGGTACCAATTCTGTCTAAGATCTCAAATGGCCTAATAAATTAGAGATTTTATTTTCCTCTCTTGTAAAACCTACTAATCCCTTTGAAATGGGTGACCTTGAGGAATACTCGATCATCTTTCTCAAATTCCAAATCCCTCCTTTAAGTGTCTGCATAACTCTTCTGCCTACTCTGAGCCGTTTGGATGTTCTTCTTAATCTTAACTATTTTGCTTGTACTCTCCTCCATAAGATCTGGGCAGAATAATTTTTTATCACCCACCTCTGTCCAACAAATCGGCAATCTGTAATGGAGGCCATATAACGCCTCGTACAGAGTCATGCCAATACTTGCTTGGTAGCTGTTGTTGTAGGTGAACATTATTAAGGGCAAATGATCATTCCAATGGCCCTTGAAGTCAAGAACATAAGCTCAGAGCATATCCTCTAGTGTGCGGATCGTCCTTTCTAATTGTCCATCGGTCTGATGGTAGAATGTGGTACTAAGAGATAGTTTCGTTCCTATGACTTACTGAAAATTAGAGCAGAACTGAGAAGTGAACCTGAGGTCCCTATCGGATACTATTGTCACCGACACCCCATGTAACCTGACTATCTCCTGGATATACATTCTTACTAGCTTGTCCAAGGGGTCGATCATCTTGATGGCCAAGAAGTGAGAAGATTTTGTGAACCGGTCAACAATTACCCAAATGATATCATGTCTCGAGCGTGCCCTAGGTAATTCTATCACGAAATCCATTGTGATGTGTTCTCATTCCCACTCCGGAATCGGTAATGGTTGAAGTAGACCATCTGATTCCTTAAAATCAAATTTTGAACAAAAAGGAAAGAAAAAATTACCTCCTTAATGTCGACGGTGGCTCTGGTGCGGCTGCGATAGTGCTTAGTTTTCTTTTCGACCGCCCTTCTTCTTCTCCGGTGAGGACAGGTGTGGCTAGGGTTGAATTTTTTAGGATGCGATGCATATATAAATTTTTTGCGTCTATTTGATCGTCCGTGCAGGCACACGTGGCTCATTCCCCGCCGTTAGATCGCTCTTATTTGGAAAATTAATCTGGATCATGCGATCTAATTGAATCTAGTCATTCAATCACACCAAAAAAGAGAACGAATCTGGGTCGTCCGTGTGTGCGGGAAGAGATCTGGGCCACTGGATCTGTTAGCATGTGGATCGCCCATATGGCTTTCCGCGTGGATGCATGTCCACATGTCTGCCACGCGACTCACGGTGACTAATCACGTTACTGACATGGTAGTCTATCTGGCCAAATTTTTATTATTTTCACTTTTATCCCAATTTTTCAAATTTCTTTTCAAATAGGTCATCCCTTATTTATACTCGGTCCCTAATTTTTGGAAATATTTTCAAATGCACCCAAAAAACAAATTTTCTTCAAAAAATCCAAATAAAATTTAAAAATAAATTTTTCTAATTTATTTTATTATTGCGATTTAATTATATCTGTAACGACCCCGAAAATTTAAAAGGAAATATATAATAATTTAAGTACGAAAACGAAATAAAAGGTTAAGGTTTACATCTGTAACGGCCCTGGAATTTTAAATGGAAATATATATATATATATATATATAAGAAAAATTCTAAATGCGGAAGCGGAATAAAAATTTTGATTAATATTCCTTACACAATAATCCAAACGTACTAAATGTATGAAAGAATAACTAAATAAAGTAAATACTAGAGATGAATGTTATAAATAAAACTAGGAAATCTTTATACATCTACTCGCCGTCTTCCTACGGGACGGGCTCGGAAACACTCCTAGGGCCTTTGGTGGGCCAATAAATTACAGAAAACCAAGACTTACCGGCGGCAGAGCTCTCAAGCGCGGTGGCTCCTCCGGTGCAAGTTGCGATTTGGTGTTTTGCTCCGGTCAACCTGTAGAGAAAAGGATGGTGGTCACAGTGGCATAAAAATTACATCGAACAGGAACCGGGAAGAGTCTCATCAGAGAAAAAAACTGAGGAAACCTGCGACGGCGCCGCTGGATTTTGGCGGTGTTTTTCGGCTAATTGGCCGGTGGTTTGGCTCCAATTTGGTCACAGGGAGGTTCAGCATCGAAAAACGAGCTAATGGGAGAAATTTTACCTCGTTTGGTGGCCAAAAAATCCTCCAGTGCGGCAACGGGTGGCGGTGACCGGTTCCTCCGGTGGCTGGGTCGTCTTCTCCAGCGAGGGTTCTAGCAGCTAGGGTTTGGGGTTGGGTGTGGATGCAATTATTTATAACCTTCTCCTTTTAATCTGAGCCGTCCATCATGATTTAATCTGTGCCGTCCGATCGCGATTAAATTAGAAATAAACCTGGGCCGTCCATTACGATGCGATCTGGGCTGTCCGTGCGTGATCAAATCTAGGTCGTCCGTACGCGTGAGATCTGGGCCGTCTGTGCGCACGGGAACAGATATGGGCCGTCTGATTACGAACACGCGGATCGCCCACGTGGCTTCGTCCCGCGTCAGTGTCCCTGCCACGCGGCGTGTCCTGGTTGGCTGAGGCTGCTGACCGGGCTGCTGATGTGGCTGCTGACGTGGTGCAATTTTTTTTAAATTACATTTTGACCTCTGGTTTTCAATTTTTTTTCAAAACACCCCCAAAATCCAAATTTTCACCCATTTTTTTCAAAATCAATTTTAATTAAATCCAAAAAATAATTTTACCCCATTTTATTATTATTATTATTTTTATTTCTATTATATTAAATTAAATTAAATTAAAACCCTATAAATTAATTATTAAAATAAAATAAGATTAAACAAAATTTCAATAAAAATTAAAATAATAAAAAAAAAAGTTTTTGGTGTTACAACTCTCCCCTCCTTAAAGAAATTTGGTCCCCCAAATTTGCCTATTACTCTTAGTCGAACAAATAGGGATACTGGGCTCTAAAGTCTGATTCTACCTCTCAGGTAGCCTCCATTGGCGAGTGGTTCTGCCACACTACCTTTACAAATGATATTTCCCGGTTGCGAAGTATTCTGCTCTTTCGATCCGTGATACCGACTGGTACTTCCTCATAAGATAAGTCCTCTTGGAGTGGAAGCGGTTCATGAGCCAAGACATGATAGGGGTCCGGGTTGTACTTACGTAGCATGGATACATGGAACACATTGTGGACCTTAGAGAGCTCTAGAAGCAGTGCTAGTCTGTAGGCGGCAGTACTAATCCTGTCTAAGACTTCATATGGTCCAATAAATCGGGGATTCAGTTTTCTCCTCCTGCCGAACCTATTAATTCCTTTGAAAGGAGTGACCTTAAGGAACACCCGGTCGCCTTGTTCAAAAGCTAATTCTCTCCTGCGGGTGTCCGCATAACTCTTCTGCCTGCTCTGAGTCGTCTGAATATTCTTTCTGATTTTAACTATTTTAGACGTGGTCTCCTCCACCAACTCTAGGCCGAACAATTTTCTATCGCCCACTTCTTCCCAACAAATCGGTGATCTGCATGGGCGCCCATATAACGCCTCATACGGAGCCATGCCAATGCTCGCTTGGCAGCTGTTGTTGTAGGCAAATTTTATCAGGGGTAGATGGTCGTCCCAATGGCCCCCAGAGTCAAGGACTCAAGCTCGAATCATATCCTCAAGTATACGGATTGTCCTTTCTGACTGTCCATCAGTCTGATGATGGAAAGAAGTGCTGAGAGACAGCTTTGTTCCATGGCCTGCTAAAAGCTACTCCAAAACCGAAAAGTGAACCTGGGGTCCATGTCGTATACCACTGTCACTGGAACTCCATGCAATCTGACTATTTTTCGGATATACATTCTTGCCAACTTGTCCAAGGGATTGGTCATTCTGATGGCTAGGAAGTGGGAAGACCTGGTAAGCCGGTCAACAATTAGCCAGATGGCGTCATGTCCTGAACATGCCTTAGGTAATCCCGTTACGAAGTCCATGGCGATATGTTCCCACTTCTGCTCCGGGATTGGTAAGGGCTGAAGTAACCCGCCTGGGCGTTGATGGTCTGCCTTGAGCTGCTAACATACCAAGCATTTAGATACAAAGTCAACTATGTCCCTCTTCATCCCATTCCACCAAAACCAGGGTCGCATGCTTTGGTATATTTTGGTGCTTCTAGGATGCATGGCAAACTTGGAGCTATGGGACTCTATCATGATGTCTCTCTTTAACTCACTGTCGTCTGGGACGCACACCCTGTCCTGAAACTGGAGTAACCCATCGGCAGAGACCTAAAATTCTAAGCTCGCTCCCTGTTCTGCATCATTCTTGCGGGCTACTAGGGCGGGGTCGACTGACTGGGCTTCCCTTATTCTCTGTATTAACTCGGGCTGGACGGTCAGACGGCCAAAACATGTGACTCTCTTCAGGTCCTGAAGCCGAACCTGTTGTGTGGCGCTAATTTGTCTGCGTTCTGAAACCATTAAATGGGCTAAAATACCTGTATTTCTCCTGCAGATGGCATCTGCCACCACGTTGCCCTTACCCGGATGATACAAGATATCACAATCATAGTCTTTAAGGAGTTCCATCCACTTCTCTGATGCATGTTGAGATCCTTTTGAGTGAATATATGCTTCAGACTCTTACGATCGGTATAGATCTGGAAGGTCTCTCCGTATAAATAATGGCGCCAGGTTTTCAAGGCGTGTATGATTGCGGCAAGTTCCAAGTCATGGGTGGGGTAATTCTTATCATGATTCTTTAATTGTCTGGACCCATAGGTTATGACCTTCCCATGCTGCATCAGGACACAACCCAGGCCTAGATAGGAGGCATCACTATAAACTGTATATCCCCTCGATCCACTCGGTAAAACCAGTACGGGTGCAGTGGTCAGCCACTCCTTTAATTCTGAAAAACTTCTCTCACATTCCTCATTCCACTCAAACTTGGCATTCTTCTTTATGAGTCGGGTTAGGGGAGCCACTAGACTAGAGAATCCCTCGACGAACCTGCGGTAATAACCTGTCATTCCCAGGAAGCTACGGATCTCCTTAACTGATGTCAACTTCTCTCAGCCAAGTACCGCTTCAACCTTTTCGGGATTCACTGATACTCCTTACTTCGATATGATGTGTCCTAGGAAGGCGGTCTGCTCAAGCCAGAATCCTCACTTACTCAACTTTGCATATAGCTTCTTTTTTCTGATGACCTGCAAAACTTGGGCTAGATGGTGAGCATGCTCTTCTCTACTTTTTGAGTAGAACAAGATGTCATCAATGAACACAATAACAAATTGATTTAAGAATTCTCTGAAGACCCTGTTCATCAGATCCATAAAGATGATTGAGGCGTTGGTTAGCCCAAATGGCATGACCAGGAACTCATAGTGTCCATACCTGGTTCGAAATGCCATTTTGTCTTCTATTCTTATTTTCAGCTGATGGTAACCTGATCGCAGGTCTATTTTGGAGAAGACCTGCGCACCCTGCAGCTGATCGAAGAGGTCGTCAATTCTGGGAAAGGGATATTTGTTCTTGATTGTGACCTTGTTCAATCCTCTGTAATCAATGCACAGTCTCAACGTTCCATATCCCTTTCTGGCAAACGTGACTCCAGCACCCCAAGGAGACACACTGTGTCAAATAAAACCACTGTTTTACAATTCAGTGATTTGTTTCCTCAGCTCTTACATCTCAACGCGGCTCATGCGGTAAGGAGCAACCGAAATCGGCTGGGTGCCTGGTTGTAAGTCTATAGTGAACTCAACTTCCCTGTCCACTTGCAGTCCGGGCAGTTCGTCCAGAAACATATCTAGAAAGTCTCGGACTACCAGAATCTCTTAGATATAAATTTTCTTCTTGGGCTTGCCTAGTTAGAGAAAATAGCAAGGTTAAAGTACTTAAAAATTAAGGAAACTTGCCATCAAGGAATAAGTATCAAATGATCTTATTAATTTGTAAATGGCTCCTCATTAGGAGGATTAAATACAACCTTCTTGTTAAAGTAATTTATGGTGGCGTGATACGTCGCTAGTCAATCCATCCCTAAAATTACATCAAAATCCCCCATGTCTAACCCTATTAGATCTACACTCAGTTTTCTATTTGCTATCTCCACGGCACAAACCCTGTAGACAACTTCCCCTAATAGTATTTCACCCCTAACAGTAGACACAAACAACATTGAATCAAGTTTATCATGTGATACATTAAGTTTGGATGCAAAAACATGTGAAACAAATGAATGTGATGCACCAGTGTCAAATAAAACATGAGCAATATGGTCACAGATAGTGTACATACCCTGTACCACGTCCGGGTCGGCATCGGCATCCTGCTGTATGAGGTTGTAAACCCTGCCCTAAAAAGGAGGTCTTCCTTGGTTCTAGTTCCTCGAGCATTCTCTCGCATAGTGATGGGCACTACCACATATGTGACAGGTGTTGTTGAGGCGATAGCATGGTCAGTCCCCGTGGTCCCTGCCGCAGTGCTGATAGATCTTGCCACGTGCTGCCCCTGGAGCCTGAGGGGGAGCCTGGATCGCCGGTCTGGACCTCTTATTTTGTTGGACTGGCACAGTAGGTACTGGTCTGCGGGGTGGAGCTGAGGGTCTGTGACTCGCTGCTAACTGAGAAAGGGTGTTGAAACTCCTCTCCACGATCTGCGCCTTTGCCAGAACGGCTGAATATGTCTTGAGTTCTAGTACCAATAAGTGCCACTTAATCTCTGGGCGAAGGCCCCACTGGAACCTCCTGCCTTTCTACCATCATCCATCAATGTTTCAGGGGAGTATTGGCCCAGCTCTAGGAACTTACGAGCATATTCTAAGACCGTCATGTTTTCCTGGACCAGTTGAACAAACTCCGTCTCCTTTAAATGTCGGATGTGCTTGGGGAGGTACTCCGCATGAAATGCTGTTAAGAACTACTCCCAAGTGACTGGCGTAGGCAGGGTGGTCTGCTTGAGCTCCCACCAACGATCTGCTTCCCCCACCAGCATGTAGGAAGAAAGAGTAACCCTCTGCTCATGAAACACTCCTAAGGTCTTGAAAGTCTTCTCTGTCTCCGCCAACCAGTACTGGACATCTTCAAAAGAGGACTCATCTGCAAAAGTGGAAGGGTTTAGTCTCCTGTACCTCTCTACATAGCTTGGGTCAATCAGGGAAGGAGTTGGGTCCCGTGGAAGGGGGACTGAGCCAGGCTGCGGATAGACTAGGGGGCCCTGTGGTGGCACCTGCTGATATAGTGGGGGCACCGGATTATACTGTGGCGGTGCCGGGCAGTACTGTGGCTGGGGCACCAGATTATACTGTGGCGGTGGTACCGGGGGGTACTGTCGAGGAGCAGGCTCGTGCCAGGGTGGCTTGAGATCTACTCGCTGTAGCGGTGGCTCAACCTGTGGTAGTGGAGGAAGGGTCGGGTAACTCCCTTCTCTCGTCTCGGCCTTGCTGGGCAGCAATGATCCTTTCTAGCATCTCAAATATTCTATCCATATCTTCCCGAAGCGAATCATCCAGGGCTGCTCGGTTTAGTGGGAGTCTTCCTCTCCTCATCTCTCTGCACCTGCATTTCACAAGGAATGGTTGAGTAATGATTAATCGATTGGTATTTCTCTAAATATTATTATGTAAGGGATGAGTCCGAGGAACGCGGCTCTGATACCAAATGTAACGGCCCCGAAATTTTAAATGGAAATATATATAAGAAAAATTCTAAATGCGGAAGCGGAATAAAAATTTTGATTAATATCCCTTACACAATAATCCAAACGTACTAAATGTATGAAAGAATAAACTAAATAAAGTAAATACTAGAGGTGAATATTATAAAAAATACTAGGAAATCTTTAGACATATACTCGCCGTCTTCCTGTGGGACTGGCTCGGAAATCAAGTCTTCCTAATCTGAAATGGTTAAGTAAGGAATGAGCTACACTAGTCCAGTAAAGACATCACACTATCTCAGTGTCACAGAAGTAAAGGTTGGTAGAAAATAAAAACGACCAATGGAGCATAATTTATAACAAACTCATTTATCAATAATAAAAACTTTTACTGTCCACTTACCTCGGTGAGATTCATGAAAATAACTTATGAGAAATAATAACATCATAAACATCATAAAATCATGCACACTCTGTAACATAACACATATCATACTTTTATATTTCAATCATCAGGCAACAAATTTCCTCTTTTATCAGCCTACTAGTATCCATGGGGATCCATATGGGGTCTCCGCTATACGTGAACCATTCACATTAATAACTTAATTCCAGAGTCGTCCCTATACCCGTCCGGTATGGACACCAAAACCATAAACCTCAATACCCCGTCTAGTATGAGGGTGAAATGGGCCGTCCCCATACCCCGTCCGGTATGGGCACCAAAACACATAGAGTCTCCATACTCCGTCCGATATGAGAGACCACGTTCTCGGTAGGGTTCCCTATGGACCTGGTCCGTCCACCATCTCCCAAGATATCTAGTGAGGCTGTCGACATTATCCATTTATAAATTCATATACCTTTTTCTATTTTTCTTAATCTCAATTATCCAATCAATATAAACACGTAAACCAGTAATGGACACCAAACAAGGCAACACAACATCGGGTTCACAATAATTCAAACCATAATAAATAAAATCGTGATTCATACATATGAAACCATAGAATAAACACATCAGACATCATACTGCATTCAAAGCTGTAAAATAAATCAAACAACACTTGATCGAAAAATACATCAGATTCGAGCTCCATTAACAACCTTAATTAATTATACATATGTATTAATTTAAAACATATTATTTTATCATTTATTAAGCTTTAATGCCGTAATAGGAAATAGGGTGAGAGATCCTTACTTGTTTTGGAGTCTGAAATCGGGTTCTCACTGTGCCTACGAGCAGTCCCTAGATTCCTTGAATTTTTTCACGGAAACTGAAACACACTTCTGGTACCTACACGTCCCCAAAAAACCCTAAATCAGACCCAGAGCCTTTTTGGCCAATTTTAGAATCTCGGCACAGCGGCTTCGTCGTGCTCCGGCGACGACGCTGCCACTCACAGCGGCAACCCGCCTCGGGTTGGCTGTTTTTGGCCGAATTCAGCCAAACTTGCATTAGTTCCTGTGATAAAACACCCCTAGGGCCCTCGGTGGGCCAAAAAATTACAGAAAATCGAGACTTACCGGCGGCGAAGCTCTCGGGTACGGCGGCTCCTCCGGTGCGAGTCGCGATTTGGTGTTTTGCTCCGGTCAACCTGTAGAGAAAAAGACGGTGGTCACAGTGGTATAAAAATTACATCGAACGGGAAACGGGAATGGCCTCATCGAAGGCAAAAAATGACGAAACTCGCGACGGCGCCGCTGGACTTCAGCAGTGGTTTGGCTCTGATTTAGCCACAGGGAAGTTCAGCATCGAAAAACGAGCCAAGGGGAGAAACTTTACCTCGTTTGGCAGCCGAAAAATCCTCCGGTGCTGAGGCGGGTGGCAGCGACTGGTTCCTTCGGTGGCTGGGTCGTCTTCTCGAACGAGGGTTCTAGCGGCTAGGGTTTAGGGTTGGGTATGGATGCGATTATTTATAACCTTCCTCTTTTAATCTGAGACGTCCATCATGATTAATCTGAGACGTCCGATCACGATTAAATTAGAAATAAATCTGGACCGTCCATTGCGATGCAATCTGGGCCGTCCGTGCGTGATCAAATCTGGATCGTCCGCACATGTGAGATCTGGGCCGTCCGCACGCGCTCTTGATCTGGGTCGTCCGTGCGCGCAGGAACGGATCTGGGCCGTCCGATTACGCGCACGCGGATCGCCCACGTAGTTCCCCGCGTCAGCGTACCTGCCACGCGGCGTGTCCTGGTTGGCCATGGCTGCTGACGTGGCGCTATTTTTTTAGATTACGTTTTGACCTCCAATTTTCGATTTTCTTTTTAAAAACATCCCCATAATCCAAATTTTCATCCCTTTTTTTCAAAATCAATTTCAATTAAATCCCAAAAATAATTCTACCCAATTTTGTTATTATTATTATTTTTATTTCTATTAAATTAAATTAAATTAAATTAAAACCCTATAAATTAATTATTAAAATAAAATAAAATTAAACAAAATTTAATAAAAATTAAAATAATAAAAAAAGTTTTGGGTGTTACAACATTCCTTACACAATAACTTAAAAATACTAAACAAACATTATGGAATGAATTCTCTGAAA
>NW_019014682.1:1535236-1567655 GCF_000150535.2 Carica papaya | reverse complement strand
CCAGCACATAAGCAAAGGTTAGTAGAAAATCAAAACAACTAATGGAGCACTAAATTTAGCAAAATCATTTACCAATCATAAAATCATTTACCATTCACTTACCATTGTGGAATTTATGAAAACAACCTATAGAGACAATAATATCATACAGATCATAACTTCATGCACGATCAGCAACATAGAACATATCATAAATTCATATTCCTTAATAATAAACTAAATTATAATCGTTTCTCATTTTACCAGCCTACTAGTATCCATGGGGATCCATAGGAGTGTCTCCGCTACACGTGAACCCTTTCCCTTAACAATCTCAATTACAGAGTCGTCCCCACACTCCGTTCGGTATGAGTACCAAGACATTAAACCTTAATACCCCGTCCGGTATGAGGGTGAAGCGGGTCATCCCCATACCCCGTCTGGTATGAGACAACGTTCATGGTAGAGTTCCCTATGAACCCGGTCCGTCCACCATCTCCCAAGATATCTAGTGAGGCTGTCATCTTATCTGTTTATTTGATCACACCCATTTCCTGTTTTTCCTTAGTCTCCGTTACCAAATCAAATATAATCACATAAACAAATGAACATGCATCCGGTAATGCAATCATATCTTAAATCCCAAAATCAAACAGTGGTCAAGTAAAGCAGTAATACATGCATTTAAACCATAAAACAGATAAATCAGATACCATCATACTTTTAGACTGTAAAATAAATCAACAGAAATCAACAGAGAACAATGTCCGGATTTGGTCTCCATTAGCAATCCGTAATTAATTATGCACATCTATTTAATTTGTACAAAATATCGTATTATTATTCATTCAAACTTCAAATCTATTATAGGAAATAGAGTGAGGGGTCCTTACTTGATTTGACACTGAAAAGCTAAATGGTTTACTGCGCCTACGGGCAGTCCCTAGGTTCCCTGAATTTTTCTCTGAGAATTAAAACACGCTTATGGTACCTACAAATGTCCCAAATAAACCCAAAAATCAGTCCCCAAGACCTACTTGGCCAATTTTAAAAATTAAGCTGTCGTGCTCCGGCGATGGTGCCGCCATCCGCGACGGCAGTTCGCCTCAAGTCGGTCGTTTTCAGCCAAATTCGGTCGATTTTATATCGATTCCTGCAAGTACACACGCTAAAGGGCCTCGGTGGGCCGAAAAAATACGAAAAACTGAAACTCACCAGCGGTAGGGTTCTTCGGTGCAGCGACTCCTCCGGCTCACGTTACGGTTGGGTTTTTTACTTCAGTCAACCAGTAGAGAAGAAAACGGTGATCACAACAGTGAAAAAATTACACGAAACAAGAATCGGGAAGGGCCTCATTGGAGGTGGTCTGTGAAATTCTCCGCAGCAGTGCCGCTGGGATTAGGCGGTGTTTTCCGACCAATTGGTCGATTCTTTCACACCAATTTGACCATGGGTGAGTTTAAAATTTGATTTCGTGCAAAAGGAGAAATTTTACCTTTTTTGGTGATCGGAAAGGGTTCCGGTGCGGCGGTGGGTGGCGGTGGTCGGCTCCTCAGCGGCCGGGTTGTTTTTTCCAGCGAGGGATTCTGACGGCTAGGGTTAGGGTTTGGGTGCGGATGGGGTTATTTATACCCATCCACTTTTGATCTGGGTCGTCCATCGCTTTTGATCTGAACCGTCCGATTGTGATTAAATAAGGAGTGAATCTGGGCCGTTCATCGCGATTTAATCTAGGTCGTTCGTCCGCGATTCACTCTGGACCGTCCGTGCGCGCGAGAACAGAGCTCAGCCATTCGATCGCGTGCATGCGGATCACCCATGTGGCTCCCCCCACGTGGTCTCCTGCGTCAGCGCCTGTGCCACTTGGTGCGTCTTACTTGGTCGGGGCTGCTGTCCAGATGTTTGACGTGGTGCAATTTTTTTAAATTGCGTTTTGACCCCAAATTTTTACCATTTTTTTCTAAACTTATTTTCAATTTAATCCTTTATCAATTTATCTAATTTTTTTTATTAAATTAAAATAAAACAAAATATAATAAAATAAATTAAATAATTAAAAAAATTATTTATTAATAAAAAATAAAAAATAAAATTTTAGTTGGGTGTAACAATATCATACCTAAATTTCAGACCCGGGTGTTACAATTAAAATAAATTTTTTTAATTTATTTTTTATTTGAATTTGTTTAAATTGGTCAAAATTAAAAAAATATATATTTTATCAACTGTCACATGATTAAATCTAATCACAGAATTTCTAACAAGTAAAATTTGGTCATAAATTTTCTCTTTCAATACATAAAATAAACTTAATTATTAATCTTATATATAAATGTTAATTTTCACCATTTCAAGTTATATGATTAAAAAAATATTAGCTACTTTTATAATTAAGTTAACATATGCATATTGTGTGTAAAATTAATTTAATTATTTTTCGTTTAATATGATTTAATGAATTTAAACATATTCAATACATGCATTGTATATAATGTTTATAAGATGTTTATTAGTAACGAAAATAAAATTTTGCAATTAATAACATTTTAATTTCATGAAATACAAATTTTCATTTATTTGTAGTGGTCTTCTCTCAAGTCTTTTTTCTTTTTTTAGGGTCTTTGTTGTCATTGTAATGTATCCATAAACGTGTGTGTGTGTGTGTGTATATATATATAGTAATGTGTTATTTTATTCAAAATATCATCTTAGTTTTTATGTAATGACCAAATTCTTGATTATCAGATAAATTATATTTGGGGATCACAAAAAAAATCTATATAATATATTTAATGATCATATTATTTGATCTTAAGTTGAGATTTTTCTCATTAAATCCAAGTAAATAAATATGTTGAAACACGATAAAATGATAAAATCATTAATAAACTATAAATGATAATTTATATAGATTAGATTGATCATTTTTATTGGTGTTATTAATTATATAGTTTAAATAGTATTATTTAGTAAATAGATACACAATCATAAAATTATGTTATTTAGTAGAAAAGAAAATTATTGAATAATATATTATATATATGGTTTTGAATTAGCGAGCGTTTTGGATAGACCCTTATGAATTCGGAGAAGAAGAGGAAGAAGAAGAAAAGCGAGAGAATAGTTTAGGAGAGACACTTGTAAATTAGGAAAAGAAGAAGAAGAAAATCGAGAGAATAGTTTAGGAGCTTATAAAGAAAGAAGAGGGAGTGAAGGAGGGAAGAAGATATAGAGAGCTTTTAAGGAAAAATCAAAGGCTTATTATAAACTATAAAAGTAAGTGAAAGTCATTTCGAGATTTGAAAATGAGATTGAGAACTTGGGAAAAAAATGTTTAGAATGTCAGAAAAGAAAAAATAAAGGTTTAGGAAAAAATAAAGCATACAACGAGCAAACAAGAAGAAAAAATAAAGGTTAAAAAAAAAAGAAAGATTAAAAGAGGGAAGAAGATTTTGAGAACTTTTAAAGAAAAATCAAAGACAATTATAAACTACAAAAGTAAGCAAAAATCATTTTGAGATTTGAAAATAAGATTGAGACCATGAGAAAAAAAAAATGTTTAGAATGGTAGAGAAGGAAAAATAAGGGTTTAGAAGAAATTAAGGTATACAACGAGTAAATAAGAGAATGAAATAAAGGTAAAAAAAAAACAAAAAACAAAAGAATCACGTCACATGCAAAACTCCGCAAAGAAAATTCTATTTTCGGTGCGAAAATAATTCGAAACAAGAAAGAGATAAAGACAAAATAACCAGTCTACGACTACTGTTCCACGAACTCTTCCTCACTCTTAAACCATTAATTGAATGTATTATTCTAAAAATTTTAAACTAATAACAAATAGTTCAATCAATTATTCATACATTAACACATTCATTCGTAAATAAATTTTTTAAATTAAAAACGTAAATTAAATACAGACCTATTAAATATTGTACAAAATTAATTTTTAATAAAAATAACAAAACTATAATATTAACACTAAAATTTAGAATACCAATGGCCAAGCACAAAAGCTAATTTGAATTACTACTATTTTCTATTCGTTAACAATAAATATAAAATTATACCTAATAAATATATAATTTCATCATTAAAAAAATAAACAAACATATAATGCGGTGGTTATTTTATTGCAATTTACAAACCCAATGGAACCACAAAAACACTTTTAACTGTGAGTAATGGATAATTAATCCAAGCACTCGCTGTAAGTGGGTTGGTACTCGGTAATGGTAGGTGGCCGGTTGCCGGTGTCCTTTTACACGTCGCCATCGCACCGGCTTTCTTTATCCTTTTTTTTGCTTTGTTTGTTTCATGTTTTCTTCGTCTATTTTCAATAATGCTAAACAAGATTTTAACTTTTTCAACCTCCAAAAACGTCAAATTTCGAAAATCCCAATAGTTTTGGACACTGGTTTATATAAACTACACACCAAACTTCTGCACCTGCAATATATTTGTCTAGAAACCAAAAACACAGGTCATCCGCCATCTCTGTTTCTCGTCTTCCTTCGACTCTTCCGGTAACTTCATCCTTTCCTGCTTTTGGTTTTGTTGGGTATTGTTACTTGTCCACTTGGAAATTGTTATATCAGAGCATGGGTTTTCTCATCAATTGAAGATAGAATTGGCGACGGCTTCTCTGGTTTTTGGGAGCCGCCTTGTGTTGATTGATGGGAATTTCGAGGAAAGAGAAAAAGAAAAAAATTGGGAAGTTGGGTTTTTTTTTTGCTGGGTTCTTCTATGTTGACTTTTGGTAATAGCTTTTTTATTTAGTCAAAAGAAGCGACCGGTGACTGGTCAAGTCCACAAATGGGTTCTTGTAATTAATTGGTTGATGGTTGCTTGTTAGGTGCCTGTTAATTTATATTGGGTTTTTTTTCCTTTTCTCCTCTTCAATTGAATCGTTTTCCAATTTGTGTTTTGACTTGGTGGGTATTGTTTTGATCATCAACAACTTTGATTATTCGATGCTGGTGGGTATTGTAGAACTCTAAGGTAATTATTCTTTCTTCATTTGCCTATTGGAAATGGAGAAAAAGATAGATGAAATGTTGTTGGGTGAAAATGACTTGCTCTCCGCTACTTTTGGAATTATTCTTTTCTCTATGTTGTTTTCTTTTAATTATTATTCGTTGTCATGAGGCTTAGTTAGAAATTCCTGATTGGCTCCTTGGAAAAAAGTTTTTTGTTCTTATTGAAATTGGGTTGGAAAATCAGAGACTTTCTGGAAAGTTAAACTCTCAGTTTTAAGAAAAGGATTTATAGGTAAGGTGAAGGTTTCAAGTTTATCACGTGTTTGGGTGTAAGGAATGTTTTTCTCTGGTTCTCAGGAGGAGATGGATAATGGAAGAGTACACCCGAATTGTGTTAATGCTTCAAATCCCTACCATGAATGTGGTGTTAGCTGTATAGAGAAAATTTCTCAAGGCAAGGGAAGAAAAGATGTCAAAAAGACTGGTAATTGTCTTTCTTTTTGTTTTTGTTTTGTTATCTTTCGATTTCTGTACTTCATATCATATTCCGCTTTCATCCAAGGCCTATGAGTAGGTAGTTTCTGGAAGTATTAGATTGGTGCATTTTGGATTTTTGTTTTGAACCTTTTGATAAGTTTTCTTAGACCCACCCATATAACTTACAGTTTTATGGATTGGCCTTTTCTCGTTTTTTTTTTTTTTTAAAATCAAAATACGTGTTATCTAAAATGCACGAGCCTTTCTAATGTTTCAGTTTAATATGGGGCTGATCCTGCATCAATTCAATGTATTTTCATTAGATATTACATGTAATGAAGACAAGCAAAAGTTTGGTCCACTTTATTTGGTTCATAGCCTTCCCATGTCCGTGTCACTTACAAGGAGGAAACTGAATATATCGGGTCTATTGCAGATTATAGAATTAACACAATATGACAACTCATTTGTGAAACTAATTGATCAAACCAAGTCATTGGAACTGGCTTGTAAAGTACTCCGGCAATTGATTCTCATTCATTTTTACCTTCTATTAATTGAAGTAGGTGTTATCAAAAAGTAACATTTTGCATCTTTTCTTTTTCTCTTCATTTAAGTACAAGTTCTTGGTAATTATCAAGCCTTAGTCTAGACTGAGTATATTGGATATGTTGGTAAGTCCCGTCAAAGACTTGAAATTGATTTTGTTTTAACTCAATCCTAGATATGTCTCGAGTAATAATTATCCAAATAAATTTGTTCACATAGAGACTGTCTGAACTTGTCTGGGTTTCGTTGACTTGTGGACACTCGTGTAAATTTTTTATTTTGTAACTTTTTTAGACAGTAGCAGAGGTAAAAAAGGTGAGCTTAGCAAGGGGAAGGATGAGGAGAGAAGAGTGCGCTCGTCTTGCACCAGGGCATCTAATCCTTACCATGAATGTGATGCCAATTGCTCCAAAAGAACTGCTGGATCTGATACTCGGGGGATTAAAAATGATTCAGGTCCCCGCCACCCCTCTTCTTTTCATGTTTGCACCCATGGAAATGCTGGAAATAACTATAAAAACACCAATTTAATTATTTTCATTGGGAGCAACCTACAGTGATTATGAGATTAGAGATAAGGACAGGCAGTTCATGTTAAAGATATAGCATGAGGAAAGTGAAAGTAACTGTATTATAAAAATAGAGGCATTATTGAAACAACCTTGACATGTTTTTTTCTGAGATTCAGCTTTAAAAGTAGTCGTAGACTGAGACGTATTAGGTTTTCTGTTTCAAAATGACATATCCACCTTGGTGATATCTAGGAAATATAAAAACTTCATACTCATGGCTTTCTGTGGTTAATATTGATCTCTCGACTCACTTTTCGTAGCATCCAGATTAGGAGACTACAGTTATCTAGTTCATATTGTGGTTGCATGACAATAGGGAGGATACAGCTCTTGCCTTAAAGATGAAATTTCTTAGGGAAAATAAACCAATAACCATTGGTTTATTCTGATTGAATTTACGCTAAAATTACATATATGGATAGTATCTATATCAGTAAATCATTTCCTACCCATTTATGGGTCTAAAAACAATATATTTCTCAATTTAATTTGTAATTCACCTAGCTTTGGTACCTCACTGTTTCAGGCTCCAAGATTCTTGAGATCTCAAGAACCTTTGGTAAGAAAAAGAAGGAATCTGAATCTAATTCGAATTCTCATCACTCATCAGATGGCAGCCATGAATCAAGTGTGGGACACCCTGCAAAAGCTCCATCACCTCCATCACATTCTCCTGCAAAGAAAAATGTTGAATCAGGGAATTACGAGTCATTTTCCTCGGCTGAGCAACGTGATGGAGACATCTATTCTCGAGAACAATCTTTTGACAAGGAGCAGAATCAAGCTCCTGAAACAATTCCTATATATGCAAATGGCACGGTATTTAGCTTAAATTCTGTCTTTCATTATCTTCATTTCATAAAAATATCCTTTTTACCAATTTTGAGTATTCCTTTGGCAGCCTGATCATCATAAAAGCTCTCCAAAAAATAGTATGAATGGCATTCTTGGTCAAACACCAAACAAGCTAGAGAAGGATGAAAAAAAGCATTATGATTCACCTGTGGTAAGCGACATAGCTAGGAGCTTTAGTTTCTTAGGCCTTCTCCGCTCACAGGAGGACAGTGATGACGAAGAAATCCAATCCGTGATTTCCGATTCCTGTGTCTCGGTTGGAAACTACCATGTCAGAGCAGGTGTCTCTTCCATCCTAGAATCCATCTTTGATAAGTACGGAGACATTGCTGCAGGCTGCCAATTGGAATCAGTTTCCATGCGGGGTTATTATCTAGAATGCTTGTGCTCTGTGGTTCAAGAGCTGAAATCCATTTCGTTTAACCAGTTAACCAAATCTAAAGTTCGGGAAATGCTTGCTGTTCTTAATGATGTAGAATCTGCAAAAATTGAAGTTGAATGGCTTCGAGATGTTCTCAATGAACTCTTGTTAGCCACAGAACTCAACAGTCAGTGCCAAATAATGGAATCAACAAAAGCAAACTGCAAACATGATTTGGAGTCAACCAAGAAGGAACTCGAAGATCGGATGGAAGAGTTGGCTCAGAAAGAGAAGGCGGTTGAGGAAGCTCGGGAAAGGGTCACAGAGACCAAAGCAAGCCTGAGGGAGCTTGAGCTCGAGTATTCTCGGTTGAACAAGAGCATTTTGACTTTCAAATCCAAGGTTGAAAAATTCCATGGCAAGTCCCTTGTAGATGAGCTCTTATAAATGATAAAGCATAATATAGTACTTATATAAGTTATTGTACTTGAACTGAATCATTAAACTGATGAGAGAAGCTGGCTTGATATGAATTATAAGGCTTAAAAGGGTCTTGAAATATTGCAGCAGCAATCTGATCTGTGTTTGAGGGTTGGTTATTTTTCTTTTTTTTTTTCTTCTTTTTTCCCTTTAACTTTTAATTTCTACACTACAAGATGAAGCAGTGCTTTAATTTTTTAAAGCGGCCAGTTATTTTTTTATTTATCTTTTGTATACTGATATAAGTATTTGTTAATATACTTATATGCAGCATTGAGAATTTAATGAAACTTTGGCAACCTCCATCTATTCATATGTTAACTATATATATAATATCAATTAGTTTTATATTATGTTGAGATGTTAATAATTCATGTAACTACTAATTTTGCAGAACCCAACTTTATATCATAATATTAAACTATTAGTTGTAAAAGTTATTCAGTTTATCTCGCATAAAAATTAATTAGCAACAACGGACGAAATCAAGAATCACTAACACGGCAAGCTAGCAATTAAAATTTTTACGCTTTTCTTGAACACACGACTTTAAACCTAACGGAATAAATAGTATTTATTACTTTATAAATATATTATGAATTGACAGCTGCCGATTTATAATATTTAATTTAATAATATCAATGACTTATAATAAATAAGAACTTTTCTAATTAGAAGAAATTGAATCGGAGTTAGAAACAATTCAATTGTCGGCCATCCCTTTTCATATTTGAGTTTGATCTTAGTCCAACCTAATCCAACTCCAAACAATTGAATACCCTAAATATAAAGCAAACTAATTCACTTTAAGAAAAAAATTGTATATGATTATCTGCCAGCTTTATTCAACCATATAAGAATTAACAAATCATTGTAGAAGCCTTTGTCCCCCAGTGCAGTAAGACAAATGAAATTCTAACATAATGAGCATATAACTCAAGAAAATAATATAATCAAATAATATTTAATTAATATTAAGTTTATATTAGTTATAATCATAATTCATCTCAAATTTTTAAACTACTTCAACTAAAAAATTTAATTAACACAGAAGTTTTTTTTTTTACTTAAAAATATAATAAATTTGTTAAAATGTAAGTCAATTTTATTACTATAATTCTACTAAATGTATATAATTATTATAAATTAAATATTATTATATTAAAATAAATGATAGGACCCATGGAAAATTCAATATATTCACACATTGGTTAACAAATTTCACTATATTGTCTAAATATTAAAGCTTTCAAATATTTTATTGCTTTTAAGTAAATTTTGTCCACATGTATTTTGTAACACCCACCAAAACCTCTTTTTTTTAATTTTTTATTAATAAATGTAATTATTTATTTATTTATTTTATTTTATTATATTTTATTTTATTTTAATTTAATAAAAAAATAAGTAAAAATTTATTAATGATTAAATTGAAAACAATTTTAAAAAAAATAGGTAAAAAGTTGAGTTCGTTGAGTATTTTTAAAAGAAAAATAAAAAACCGGAGATCAAAACATAATTTAAAAAAAATTTGCCACGTTAGACGTCCGAATCAGCAGCCCCGACCAAGCAGAACGCGCCAAGTGGCAAAGGCGCTGATAAAGGAGATCACGCGGGGGGAGCCATGTGGGCGATCTGTGTGTGCGCGATCGAACGACTGAGATCCGTTTCCGCGCACACAGACGGTCCAAAGTAAATCGCGCACGGACGACCAAGATTGAATTGCGATGAACGGCCTAGATTCATTTCCTATTTAATCGCGATCGAACGGTGCAGATCAAACACGATGAACAGTTTATATCAAAAGCGGATGAGTATAAATAATCTCATCCGCACACAAACCCTAATCGCCAGAACTGACCGCCACCCCAGAATTTTAAACACACTCATGGCCAAATCGAAGTGAAAGAACAGGCCAATTGGTCGGAAAACACCGATGAAGCCCGATGCCACCGTTGTGGAGAATTTCACAAACTGCCTCCGATGAGACCCTTCCTGATTCCCGTTTCGCGTAATTTTTCTACCATTGTGATCACCGTTTTTTTCTCTACAGATTGACCGAAGGGAAACACCTAACCGCAATGTGAGCTGGAGGAGCCGTCGCACCGAAGAGCCCCGCCACCGGTGAGTTTCAATTTTTTGTATTTTTTTTGCTCATCGAGGCCCTTTAGCGTGTGTGCTCGCAAGAATTGATACAAAATCGGCCGAATTCAGTCAAAAATGGCCAACCCGAGGCGGACCGCTGCTG
Source organism: Carica papaya (assembly GCF_000150535.2). The sequence goes on along the minus strand of NW_019014682.1, from coordinate 1,557,155 downwards.
GAGCACGACAGAGCCACCGCTGGCAGCAGTGTCGACGCCGGCTCCGTGCTGAATTTTCGAAATTGGCCGAACGGGCCCTGAGAATGATTTTGAGTTTATTTGAAACATTTGTAGATACTATAAGCACGTTTCAGTTTCCAGAGAAAAATTTAAGGAATCTAGGGACCGTCAGTAGGCGCAGTAAACTGTTTAGCTTTTCAGCATCAAATCGAGTAAGAACCTCTTACCCTATTCCTTATCATAAAATTAAAGTTTAAATAAATAATAATACGGTATTTTGTACAAATTAAATATATATGCATAATTAATTACGGATTGCTAATGGAGCCCGAATCAGACACTGTTCTCTATTGATTTATTTTACAGTTTAAAAGTATGACAGTATCTGATTTATTTATTTTATGGTTTAGATGCATGTATTACTGTCTTACCTGACCATTGTTTGATTTGGGATTTGAGACATGATTGCATTACCGGATGCATGTTTATTTGTTTATGTGATTATATTTGATTTGGTAATGGAAACTGAAGGAAAACAGAAAAGGGGTGTGATCAAATAAACAAATAGAATGGCAGCCTTACTAGATATCTTGAGAGATTGTAGACGGACTGGGTACATGGGGAACCCTACCGTGAACGTTGTTTCATACCGAATGGGGTATGGAGACGGTGTAATTTGGCACTCATACCGGACGGGGTATGGGGACGATCCACTTCACCTTCATACCGGACAGGTATTGAGGTTTAATGTCTTGATACTCATACCGGACGGGGTATGAGGACGACCATGTAATTGAGATTGTTAAAGAAAAGGGTTCACGTGTAGCGAGGACATCCCTATGAACCCCCATGGATACTAGTAGGTTTGTGAAATGAGAAACGGTTATGATTTGGTTTATTGTTAATGGATATGAATCTATGATATGTTATATGTTACTGATTGTTCATAAAGTTATGATCTGTATGGTATTATTGTTTCTGTAAATTGTTTTCTTAAATTCCACTATGGTAAGTGAACGGTAAATGATTTTATGATTGATAAACGAATTTTCTAAATTTAGTGCTCCATTAGTTGTTTTGATTTTATACCCACCTTTGCTTCTGTGCGGGTGATATAGTGTAATATTCTTATTGGGCTAATGTAGTTCATCCTTTATTTAACCATTTCAGATCAAGAGAACCTGATTTCAGAGCTCGATCCGCAAGAAGACTGCGAGTAGATGCTAAATACTTTCTATTTTCTATTACTTTTCTTATTTTTCGTGTTTCTTTTAGAGAATTCATTCCGTAATATTTGTTTAGTACTTTTAATTTATTGTGTAAGGGATGTAAACCTTAACCTTTTATTTCACTTCCGCACTTAAATTATTATATTTTTTTTTTGAATTTCCAAGACAGTTACATATTTGTCTGTGATTTATGTATACATTATATGAGCAAGTACATAAACCATTACTAAGTTAGAGTCAGAATTTCATTAAATATGTAGAGTTCACACTTTATAGATATATTATAAATTGCAATAACTATTTCATAATACTTGTTTTAGTAAAATCAAATACTTAACTCACTAGTGTGTTAGTGATATTATCTTTACAAAATTGAGTTAAGTTTTAATAAATTTATTATACTTACAGACGAAATGAACATTACGTGAAAATTATGAACATTATGTAAAAATTAAATTCTTTTAATTAGGATAAACACAACATTAAAAAAAAAAAAACAGTTGCTTTGACAAATAAATTTAGAAGCAGTTGGGATAAAGATGACTAAATTGATTTGTTTAATAAAAACTATCCTTCTTAAATGGGTGAAAGTACCTAAAAGAAAATCAGTCTATTTTCAGACATCAGCTTTTTGGATTTTAATGGCTGGATTTAAGCTTATAGAAATTGAACCTTCACTCTGACTTAAGAAATTTTTTTTTAACGAAACTAAGACAATCTTAATTATTTCATACCGACCAATATTTTATCAGGTTGTCTAGACCAGAACCAAGTAATCAAGCAGAGCCAGAAACAGAAAGAAAATGAGAGAGATACCAGATATGACTGAGTTCACAGATCTGCAAATAATATAATGGAAAATTCATCAATACATATCTATTCATCTAGAATATAATAATGGAAATATAAGTCAACTATATCTAAAAATGTCTCAAGCTCAAATATCTAACATTAGCTCATCAAAATCTATTTAATATTAGATAAACTATGTACATATAGTAATAAAACTAAGTGCATTAGTTAAGGGGTATATTTAATAACTTCAAGCTTACAATATTAACCATATATTACTAGTTTTTTAGTTGTAAGATCTGAACATTTAGATAACCTAACAGTTATAGCACTAGGGCGTACAACTAGTATTATAAACTTACAGTAACATTATGCGTTAGTCATTGAGTCAACTAGCTGACTATTTGGGTGCCAAATATTCTGTAGTTCCTGGTTTCCCATGGTTTCTGCTTATCAAGGTAGTAAGATTTAAGACAAATTTGCACCCATGGTGGATTTCTAGGAGCATTCTCACTTTCCTGTTGATTGTTACTCCCTGCTAATCCCAACAATTTGTCTCGCTTCTTCCTCAAGTCATCAACAGAGGGATAACCATCAAATAGCCTCTCCTACCAAAGATGCATGTCAAATTTAGAATCATGACCCAAGGAAATTAATAGAAAGAGAATCAAAAAGGAAGGACACGATGTCTTCGTAAAACTGTTGGAAAATGGACACCGCACTGACAAATTGAAAACAACAAATCTAGTAGCAGCTCTTACCCCATCTTCACCATACACATAAGCATGGATTCTGGCAGTTGGATCCTCTAGGGTAAACCTAATTCTGTAAATCCCACTGGGAGAACGGAAATCTTCTGCTCGCCATGGAAATGATGCCACAACCCGAGCCACACACTTAAATTTTGCTGTTACCTGTACAAAGCTCATCAATAAATCTACTCAGCTCAAAAACAAAAAGCATTTTAAGCACTTAAATCTTCTTTTAATGCCAGTTATTTTCTCATTGAACAGCATCCTAACAATCAAATTTTTTTTGTCTAGGGATGCAAGGCCCCACCCACTTTCTCATAAAAGAAATGCTTTTTTGTGTAATTGGTGACGCAAAACCACTTTTAATTGAAGGCTTTGCATGATTAATTACAAGGAGTTGGATACCTGGGCAACTTTCAGAATCATGAAAAAAAAAGAAACATGCAGGATGGCATATGAGTAATTAGTTTGAAAAAGAGAAAATCTACTGCAAGAAGAAGATACCAAACAAACAGCAGCTTAGATCCTGTGTATAAATCTTCATCGTAAATATGTGTCCGTACATGCTAAAAACCATAAAATCTACACACCTTAAAGTTTAAACCCTGTTTTCTAAAATGAAAAGAGAGAACCATATTTTTACTTAAACAATTAAAACCTTGAAATTTACAACCTGGAACAAACAGTTAAACCTTCAATTCACTTTAGGATTGTAACAATACTCGAGCAGCAAATTAGCTGGACCATGACCATTAAATTATTCTTATTCTCAACTACATTTTTTGAGCACCCTTGCCCCAATGGTCAATCAGAGAGGAAGATTTGATGAGAGATAAACTGCCACGTCCTGGCTTTTGATGTTCTAATAACTATCAAATTTCGAACCAATTTGGCAGCATGACCATATACCTAAACCTTTTTCTTTTCCTGAAGTGGAAAACTGTTGCCAGTTTTCTTCCCAAAACTAATGACAAATTGTTAAATGTCAATACCATATCATCCCAGAACAACCAGGCAAACTTTCAATCAGGGGCTGCAAAACAAGCAAGCAAAAATGATTGAACCTAAAGGACCCCTAACTAATCCCAGTCTCCTTTGTCAAAATTTCTAGGACATACTCCACTCTGACCATTGAAGAAATTTAAAATCCAGATTTATGTCAAGATTTACAGTATTAAAGGTAAATAAATAAATAAATTATCGAAAATATAGACCATTCATGCTATAACAGAAGTAGTAATTGTACAGGTACTGAAAAAATATTCAAGATGATTTTCTTACCTAAATTGGGATTAGGTTGTTGAGTCTGATGATAAAAAGTACAAGCGGTAAACACAAACTATATGGCAAATATAATAATAGATTAAATATAAGAGTATATTTATCCATTTACCAAATATAAGTTGTTCAATATAACATGCGTAGATGGCGAGTGATTGAATCTTGTCAAAGAAAAGCCCTTGGTGAAAATATCAATTAACTAATATTGACTGAGAACATATAGTACAACTAAATGTACTGCTTGTATTTTTCATCGAACAAAGTGCATATCCAATTCAATATGTTTGGAATTGATCAGGTTAGCAGCCATATGAGTAGTGGTAACATTATCATAAACTAAGATAGAAAGTTTTGATGAAGCAAAATGAAGCTCCCTAAGCATGTTATGGAACAAGGATATATTAGAAACTAGCCATTCTGCCTCATGCATTAGAATGAGAAACCATAGTCTGCTTCTTGGAACACCAAAAGATCAAATTGGTGCCAAGAAAAATGCAATACACTTTGGTGGATATTGGTGTCAACTCATTCTGCCTAGTTTGCATCCAGGCATCCTACTAAGTGTGTAAAGGAGTCAAAGATTGAAGCTCATAATATAGAGCATCCCACATCTAGCATAATAGTTTTTTGAAATAAAAGTATGAAGCTTGTATTGGTATAAGGTGCTAAGGGAGCACCACCCATGTACAAAATTTACAACTCAGTTAGTATATCTACAATGTCAACTAGATCATCAAGACAATCAAGTTTATGCCCCAACAAGTTAGAACCAAAGTAATGAAACCAGTTGTCCTTAACTTTGTTGAAATCAGACTCAATCCCATCAAAAGTCCTGTTGTTTCTTTCTTCCCAGATGACCCAAAAAATAGTAAGGGAAATGAGTCTAATAGATTTATTCTTGCTGCCTAAACCCTCCCAGGCCATCAGTTCAGTACAAACATTTTCTACTATTGCCCAAGAAACTCCCAACAGTCCAAGAATCATGTTTCAAAGATTGTGAGTAGTCGGGCATCGAAAAAGAAGATGATTGCAGGTTTCCAGGGCATTTTTACATAGGAAGCATCTGTTTGCAATAAAGTGACCTCTTTTCATCAAATTGTCCAAGGTGAGAATCCTCTTGTTGGCGGCCTCCCAAGTAAAAAAAGAAATCCTTAGGGTAGCACCAGAATTCCAGATGATCTTGGAGGGAAAGGTTATAGGAACATTCTAGTTGTGGCCATCCAGAAAGTAAGATAGTGATTTGACAGAGAAGTGGTCATTCTTCTTGAGGTTCCACAATAGTTTATCATCATTGTCATTAAGAAAAATTCTGGCCAAGATGAGAAGTAAAAATTCATACTGTTCTAATTCCCAATAGTTAAGGTTCCTCGCAATCGGGATATTCCAGGAAACATAGCCATCAAAACCAGCAGCTTCTCTAACAGTGGCAGATTTATTTATAGCTAAGGCATAGATAAGAGGGAATCTGTCCATGAATTTCTCTGTACTGCACCAAGTATCCTCCCAGACACGAATTTTTGTCCCATTGCCGATAGACCATTTAGAGCGGCCCAAAACAGTACCATTCATGTGATGATATTTCTCCACAAACTCAAACCATAATTCCTGATTAGTAAGATCATGGAGATTGTTGTTATATCACTTGCAATTGATAACCTTTTTCCATTACAGAAAAACTAGTAGTTGTGACACATGTTTTGATCCATTTTCTCCATTTGCTTTCAAAACCCATTCTCTGAAGCATGTAATCAAGAAATTGCCAGTTAACATGATCAAATGCTTTTTCCATATCTAATTTGCATAAGATACCTTCCTTATTGTGTCGGAAGATGTCGTCCACCACCTCATTAGCTATAAGAATGACATGCGTGTTGGCAATTACTGATGATGTGATGAAGCATCATGGACAACCTGTTAGCCAGTACCTTTAATAGCAATTTGTAAATGCAACCAATGAGATTTATAAGACAGTATTCGTTGATGTTCCTGACTTGAGCTTTCTTTGGAATCATCACTAGGAAGGTAGAGTTGAGAGATCGGACAAAAGAACCATGAGAGTGAAAGTCACTGAAAAACTCAAGAATGTCCAGTTTGATTACCTCCCAAAAGGTTTAAAGAAATCTGAAGTTCCGGTCCCGGAGCTTTATCCCCCTCACAGTTCTTTAGGCAGGACCAAATTTTCTCCTCGGTGAAATCCTCTTTAAGTTGAGATTTTTGGGCTTCAGTAAGGCTGTTGAAGGAAAGGTTGTCAAGTTTAGGTCTCAAGTCAAAATCTTCCGCAAATAGCTTCTGGAAGTAGTCTTTAGTCCCCTCTCTCAAAGCCTCATTACTTTGAAACAGTTGCGTTGCATGACCAGTTCTTCAATAAAATTCACTCTCCTTCTGTGATTAGCTAACAAATAGAAATACGTGGAGTTTTTATTTCCATCTTAAAGCCATTTTTTTCTTGCTTTTTGCTTCCAGAATATGGCATCCATATGCAATTTTTTGGCTAGGTCAGCTTTCAGGGAACATTTTCTTTCTCTACCCGTGTCAATAAGATTACCACATTCTTCTTCTCCGTCCAGGATATCAATTTCAGAAATCAAATCAGTAATACTCTCTTCTTCTTTCCGACCAGTTTCCTTAACCCACTTTTTAATTTCCTGCTTTATGACCTTGAGCTTGGTAGCAATTCTGAAGCTCATAGTCCCCTCGGTGAAAGTATTAGTCCAGGTGTCAGTGACAAGTTTTTTGAAACTGTCAAGACTCAACCATTTGTTGTCCAGGCGGAAGGAACAAGGCCCCATTTAATTCTATCCATAGAAAGAGAGATGGGAAGTGATCAGAGGTAGCTCTAGAAAGGACATTTTGACTTACACCAGATAACTCCAAGAGCAACTCTGATGAGATAAGAAATCTGTCTATTCTTGAGAATGAATGATGGCTCCTTTGGTTGCTCCAGGTCCACCTCCCCCCTTTTAAGGGTAGGTCATTAAGATCAAGCTTGTCAATTAAGACCCTGAACTCATCAATGTCGTTGATTGAAGAACTACTACCTGATCTTTCATAAGATTTAAGAACCATGTTGAAGTTCCCACAAACAATACCCTTCTCTCCCCAGCTATTTCTGACACGGATTAACTCCTCTTCAAGTAGAGAACGCTCTGCCGGATTGCCTCTACAATACACTCTAGAGAAGTACCAAGAATCATTGTTGTTGTTAGAAAAAAGACAAGAGATTGAAGTTTCACCTGAGATGACATCCAGACGCTGTGCTTTGTCTTTTCTCCACATAATCAGAATGCCTCCAGCAGCGCCTTTAGCAGGTAGAAATTTCCAATCAACATCAACCATTCTCCAAATACTGCCAATCCTTTTATCGGTGATGATTTCCATTTTAATCTCTTGAAGACAAATAATAGTTGGCTTCCATCTACTGAGACAGCACCATATGATGTGCCTTTTCTTATGGTCATTAAGACCTCTGACATTCTGTGATATAATTTTGTCAATTATTTAATCTAAGTAAGTTGAACACCTGTTTCTTTAGATTTCTTACTTTGACCCTCGTAATTGATAGAAGACTGAAGGTGCTTTAGTTCTCTGGACCCATTTTCTTTATGCTTTTTCTTATCATCCTGAAGCAACAAAGGCTTACTTCTGCAAGTACCAAGCTTCCTTTCCAACTCCAAGAATAGGGTTTTAGCTTCCATTTCACACCCAAAGGAGGAAGCCCCAAGAAATTTGCTGATACAGAAAATGTTTTGAGTGATCCAGTCAGAGAAAATTTGATGATCGTATCTGTTCTTATCTTTCAGAAGTGTCTAAAAACTTAATGACTTCAGTCAAAACTCTGTCGTTGCTTGTGACTTCGACCTCCACAAGGGTGTACTCATGTGCAGATTGATGCACCACCATTGCGAAATCCAGACCAGAAAGTTTCTCTTCTTCCATGCACATGGATGGGCTGCAAGGTAAAACGGGTTCAGCACCCCAGGAATTTAAACAGAGGACATCAGCAGCCATGTCACGATAAGGTTTAGGGTTAGGGGGCTGTTTAGGAGAGAGCGAAATCTCATCGAGTAAAGTGGCCTCTTGCTGCTCCGAATTAGTAGAGGACGGGATTGGGTTCTGGCTCGGGTTCGGGTGAGGATCTTTTACCTTTTCTCTCCACGTCCATTTCACCTTTTGATTCACCCAAGTCGGGCTGGCTTTCTTTTTAGGCGTTCGACTTGGACCAGCCTGATTAGTCCATTTTTCTTTTTCCATCCAAGTGTACCTAGGCTTATGAAGTTGAGCAGATTTCGCATGGGCTGAAGTTGTGTAGGCCTTTTGCAATTTCCCGCTTGAGCCTGTCTTTTTTTAATTTCAAAAGCCGGGTTGTTGGCTTTCCGGGTCAGGTCAGGTACATTCTTCCTTGCCCGCTTAGGGCTAACGATAGCTGAGCCCAACACCTCCGCATATGACTTTATCTCTGTGATCGGAATATTGAAGTGGTAAATTTGTTTACAATTCAGGTAGTTAAAATATAAATGAGAGGATTCAATTTGGTTCTGATTAGAGAGTGTGGCTGAGACGACGCATTCTTGGTTCCTCATAAAAAGATTTTTTAGAGGCGTATCAGTGAGCTCAAATATGGCCTTTATAGTGCACCACCAACCACCCACTTCAAACCCATCTAGGATAAAAATTCTTTTGACAAATTGATCTCTTTCCTCTTATAAGACAAGATTTCTACCCCTTCTATTCCATACTAATGCAAGAGACGCCGATGGTGAAGCTTGATGTTTCTGCCCCATGCCACTCTGCCTTTATTCCAATAAAAGTCCTTTAGGCAATCAACGATCCATTCCACCTCGGTCTTGTTAAGAGTGATAGATATACGGTTTCCTCTACTATTTTCGTAAATTCTTAGCCATCAGGTTTCTTTCCATCACAAACAAAGTCAAAGGTTTTCCTCCCAATTTGAACAAAGCGTTTGACGTTTTCTGGAAGCATTTTAGGAGGAGCTGTGGTTTTCAGTCGGTTGTAGCACAAGGCCCTCGAGAGTGGGATGATGGAGCTTGTGTGATGAAAGTAGAAGGGAGAGTTGGAGAAGAATGAGGGAGCTGAGAAGAGTGAGGAAGATGAGTAGAGAGATTACTAGAGAGAGAGTTTTTAGAGAGAGAGAGTAACGCTCAAGATCAAGGCAACCCTTTATCAAATCCACATCTAGCATAATATACGTTTTATATCTTGGAAATAGCCCCCCTGAGATTCATGCATGTGTTGGTAAGCTTGATTATTAGCAAAGGAAATCCCGGGGCAAGTCAGGGTAAGATATCGCTGATCCAAAAATATTGCAATATGAAGTAACACCCGAAGCAAAAAACTAAAGTCTTTACCAATCTAACTACAAGATAGTACAAGTGTGGTTAGTGGCTAACAATCCTCCATAATATGTTGATGCAATAAATCCATAGTATACTTGGTCAAGAAAGAGACCCTCTTTATTAGGAGAAACTTGGATACCCAAAAAAAAATAATAGAGAATACTCGAATCAGCAGTTAAATAATACCATTAACATATAACAGGATTATAACCAATATAAGAACCATGTTTGTAGATAAACATCAACATGTCCGTTCGACTTAAAATGAATCCTTGACTAGAAAGAAAAGATGTGAAACGTTGAAACCAAGAACGGAAAGACCAAATAATTAGTAAAATCAAGTTGCTTGCTAACATAATTCTTAATGTCGGAACCTCCAAAGAAAGATAAAAAGCACGGAAAAATTGAAAGAAGAAGAAGAGGAGTCGGCTCTAGTAGAGTAAGAAGAGCATATGCTGAGGGAAGACAAAAAGATTTTGAAGAAGAAAATGATATTTTTTTGTTGATGATCGGCTCTGATACCATGAACAGGTATGAAAGAAATATTTACGGTGATTTTATTAATAACCACATGGGATTAGGTTATAGAGTGCTAATAATACAAAAGTACAAGAGTAGTAATAAAGAAAAATTGTATGACAAATTTAATAGCATGTTCTATATAAGTATCTATTTGTCTCTTTAGTAACAGTAATAGTAATAGTAATAATAAATTGTTCTTAAAACTTATCTAAAAGGAATAGAATTTGGATTTTCATAGCCCATGTACTGCTTAAAAAAATGTTCTCCATGTACAATAAAAGAAGCTCAACAACACAGTACCTCTGAATAAGTGAGAACATCCATTAACGTGAGGAATGGTGCATGATCAGCATCAGCATCAACATCTGTCAGCAAAAGGACGTCAACAGAACAACCTCATCATGGAAGTTTCAAAAAAAAAAAAAGGTGGTGTTGTCCAAATAAAATTTCATCTAGTGTCAAGTAAGAAAATCTAAACAGAAAGTATTAAGTAACCAATTGCAAATCCATAATTAAAACCTGTGAGTCGTGAATGCCAAGGGAAGCACCAGTAGGGCAACCGCCCCCATTGTAATGACAATCGCTCATTATATTTGCTGATTTTGAAAGGAAAAAAATGATAAAAGATAAAAAAATCTGCTGAAAACATAAAATAAATGGATATAATGAATATGTTCATCAACTAATCTATCAATAGAAAGGACAAACCTTTCAAGACTTAATATGAGATCATCTTCTTTCGGTATATATTGAAGCTTCGTATCGGATTTCAAGACACCAAACCATAATCCAGCATTTACTTCACAGCGTAAATCCAAAAGTTTTACCCATTCACCAATTTTTAGTGAGTGCAGAACATACTTTTCCATGGCTTTGTCTAGGACCACTCGAAAGACAGTTCCAACAGTAGGAAACATGCACAGTATGCTTCTTGACAGAGGAAAGGGCTCCAACTGTAGAGCAAGCTGATTATCTCTTTCTTCCTCTAGCCTGTTGTCCACAGTCAACAATGCTTACTAATTTTAGAGGACATAAATCTAAAGGACTAAAACCAAATACGCAAACAACTTATAGAGCTATTCAACTCCAACCCAACTTATAAAATCGGGTGCCACATAGTTTTGCAAGTTCTATAGATAAAGAGAGCTTGTATAACCTTGATATCATGAAATATCCTTGAAAAATAAGGATTACCAGTAACACTCAGATTTCTTCCCTTTGAGTTTGAAATTACAGCAGTCACATTTTTGCTCCTTGGCCATCAAATTGATCCCCCATTTCTTACACTTTTTCATTCAACATACCTTCCTGACTCATCTTATGGTCAAATTTGCACAACAAAGGAGAGAAATTTTTTTTTTCTCAAACCAGCTAGACAAAATTATCAGTACATTGCCAAGCTATTGACAAGGCTCTAGTTCACAAAAAGAAGGTGGTATAGAAAGTAAGAGAGATGCAAGATCAAAAAGCATTGAAGAATATTGTTCCATAAATATATACAAAAACCAAAGAGCATTTGAAGTAAGAGAGACGCAAGATCAAAAAGCATTGAAGAATATTGTTCCATAAATATATACAAAAACCAAAGAGCATTTGAAGACACTTACAGAAACTAAGAAGATAGCCCTTACCCATCAAAGAGGCTAGAAACCACATATAGAAGTTCTTGATGCTAATATTAATTGGGTCCACAGGCAAAATTAAGAAGATATCACTAAGCATAAGTAATTGGTCGACTGGTGAAATTAAGAAGATATCTCCAAGCATAGGCTGAATAAATGGACATGAAAGAAAGGCGATTTAACAATATTTAGGAATTAATTTGAGAATTGATAGTTGCTTACTGAATCATGTAACAACATGCTTTTGCATTTAAATGGTATAGAAGTCCTTTCAGTAAGACTTGTATAAGTAATGGATGGGGCAACTTCACATGTAAGCTAACAATAGAGATAACGTTATAGTTTTCTACAAGGTAACACCAACTCCCAAGCAGTTTATACGATCCAAGTAACTATTAGCCGCAACTAACTAAAGGTTTCCACCAAAAACTAGAAAAGATATATGCTCACATGCAGATATGCACACAAATATAGTACATATTCAAATCTCAGACAGCTACAACTCTAGGGAACAAGAAACTTATTCAAGTATTTTCAAAATTGAGTTGGTGAAGCAGCAAATAATATCAAATAAATTCAGAACTACATCAGCCAGAATGCATTAGTGAGCATAACAACATAATTAGACAGCACTGTCAAAAATGGCATACCTTATCATCAAAGAAAACAGCAGTCAGGACCTTGACTCGTAAGGGATTCAAATCAGTGTCGCAGGCTCTAGGGTTAGTTAAGGACATAATATAATGAGACTGGAGAGACGAAGAATATATAGAATAGAATATAAACAGAGAGAAGAACTTTCAGAGTCCAAAATAGTGATAGTTCTGATTACTCATTCTGGTAATTTTGGTATAATATCTGTACTGCTCCCAATCATTGGGTACAGCAGTCAAATAACAACCTAATGGTACAAAAAGACAGCTGATAACCCAGCCCATATTTCCTACAATATTCTAGTACAATGCACTTTTCTATATTGCCAAACAGTAAAAAGAAAAAAAAAAAGAAAAAAGGAAAAAATGGTGGGAAATTGCCAACATCTATTTGTTATGGTGTTTGTGTTTCAACTTGTATCTTAGTGGTATTTATGTCATGGAAATTAAATGTAAAATAATTAAGTAATTAGTAAATAGGTGTATTTCCAGTGCTATGTGTTTTGTTTTTTGTGTTTGTGTTGCATTTGTGTGTGTTTAGAAGAAACCAACAATGAGTGAAACAGATGGGTGGTTATGCTGATTCTGGAAGTAACTTCCAGAATAACTCCCCTTCCTTCATTCGTGTAAAAACATATGCTGCCTCTTTTAACAGCTTATGTATGGAAAGTTATATCCAAGTATTGAGTACTTTCTTGGTGAAAACATCATAGGATTTTCTTTTAACCAGCTTTTAAAACCAGATTAAAGATAGGTAAGGGAAGAAAAACTCAAAAACATCAAAAAATCCTATCTCTTTCTATGTTCATAGACCCATAACCAGATCTATCAGTAAGGACAATAACAATTTGGGATCAGCTGGGGGTGGTCCATGGTGCTCTTTTGGCGCTTCAACATAGCTTCAATATATTGATACTGCAATTAAGCTTGTTCAGAGGCTATGTTGATCTTTTGGGGTTTGTAAAACTTGATCATAGGCCTTAACTCTTTACTTAACTCACTAACAAAGCTAGATATGAAGTAAGCTTCATTTAGACGAGGATTGGTCCTCAGCATCACCTACTTCAATTCTTCAGACCTCTCTGGGAACTCCATAATAATTCCTTATTGTTTAAACTTGTTAAACTCCTCTACCACATCAATTACTGTCAATCTCCAAAACACTAACATTGCTCTTTTTCAAAAACCATACACTCCATGTCTCCATTTTAAGCTTGCTATCATTGATACAATAGTTAAATTGCTCCCAACCGTCGGGTATAGTGGTCAAAAGACAACCTAATGGTACAAAATGCCAGCTGGCATCTCAGATAACATTTCCCAGCATATTGTAGTACCACGTCATTGTTCATAACAGCCAGGGAAAAAAGTTAGAAATGGTAGGAGACTCCAAGCAGCTATTCTCCCACACAGTGTCGTTTAGGATGTAACAAAACCTCTTTCCATAATACATAAATGAGAGATCATAAGCTTGTTTAAGCTGAGAAAGATCTACCACACATAAACAATTTGTTTTTTGAACCAAAGAAGAGAACCAAAATATATTCACAAGCCAAAAAGGAGTACTGGTCACTTTAACAAGACTAACAAAGGGTTAGCAACAACTAGTCTGCATCATAAAATTTGAGCTATATCATCAGTAGTTGATATAAACTCACTTCTTATGAATACTGGCCGGTGGAGTATCAGTTCCATCCCAAACATATAGCATCAACTCATCTTTATTGATTTCACTGGTGTGGAGAATCTTCATGGGGAAAACCATTAAAAAATAATAGATTAGTGCTTCAACCAATCCAAAATTAGTAATTTTTAGTAGAATCAGAAAATAATACTAATGAAACAAAGAAACAAAGCACTTCGAAGATCCTCGAGAAGATCAAGTATTCAAGGCAAACATGCTTCTAACTTGATCAGAAAGAAATGATAAATACATCCGCATAAATGATATAGTCTCCTCAAGAAAAATAAGTATTTTAAAGAAAATATTGAAAAAACACTCAGATCCAAATAGAAACCAATATATGATCGAACTACCTTGCAAGCTAAATTAACACGTGCACCTTCCTTGATCTCTCTCAAGAAGGAGAAGTTATCTGACCCTAAAATCAACATAAATAAATATTTAAACTATTATACTTCGCAAGTCAAATTGTCCAATATGCACAACATGTACAATAGGTTTTAGGAAAAAAGTACAACTGCAATATGAACAAAATATACAACAGAGCCTATCTAGAAAAATTGCCCTTCACATAACATCAATGACAATAAAGTATAAAGATTCCTGAGGAAGTGAATTCTCAAAGTGCCAGATTTTGTAATATCCTTTGGATAAGGTTTTAACTTGTAACATCAAAAATACCTTCTAACAGAAAATTAGGAAAAGAAAAACATTTATCCTCAAAGTTCCAATTTAGTCCTCTATTTATAGAGAACAACGGATAGAAGTAAGAAATGAATCTACAGCTTATTCTGGAGTTTACCTTCCTCAAATTTAAAATCAACCAACCATCTTCTCAAACCAGCTATAAACTCCTTGTCTTGTTCTCTCTGGCAAAATCTTGAAGAATATTGGTAGGGAACGAAATCTTCATCATCTTTCCCCTTGTATAGGGCAAAGGAAGAGAACTTTTTATTGAAAACAGCATATATTTCCTGCTTGAATGTTTTCATCTGCATAAACAAAATTTAGCTTAAGCAGATGTGATCAAAACATATTTTAATACAACTTGCTCCACCACAGCTAACACTCCAGGCAATATTGCTTTTTTTTTACAAGTGCAGTTACAATAAGAAAATTCTTCCGAAACTTATCCTAATTTCAACAAACATTCATGAAAAAAGATCTTCTCAATCTTATCTCCACATTTTTCTCAATAATAATCTTTGATCATGGAGTCTCTACCACTTGGTGAGCATAAGATCTTCTCAATCTTATGTCCACATTTTTCTCAATAATAATCTTTGATCATGGAGTCTCTACCTAGTTTCAGACTTGGCAGTTCAAGTTGTTGGAATTATTAGATATCTTACCCTGGCTTTACGGATTAAAACATCAGGGTTTTTCATTAGAGTTCAGATGAATCTATGTTTTAGTTTTGTACGTATTTATCCAAGAGATAGTGATTCCATGTTACCTTGAGAATCTGCAATTTGATGCTTCCCTGAACCTGGAAATCCTTATTGTACAGGAAGTTTCAAAACCAAACATCTTTCTTTCGTGGTAGAAAGATGCACTTCCTATGCTAGTTTAATAACTGCTACAGAAAATACTTGCTTCTAGATTCAAACAGACAGCAACTTACTAAGCACAACATGGCCTCAGAATGGAATAATGGGGAAGATATTTGCAATTTCCAAGGCTGCTTAGTAATGATAAAGATCTTCTTACTATGGATGTGCAAGGCTATACCTCACGTTCAAAAGCCTCTCGACATGCAAAGGCTAACATGAAAAATAATTAAAAAAAAAAAAAGAACAACAGAAGCAATATAAACATAGAAACAAGAAATATCACATCCAGCCCTCAGTAATAATTGCTAGAGCTAGGCCAGAATTTTTAAGAAAAGGTTCCCAACTCAACACCTGGTACCTCATCGTGTTTAATGTGGATGGTTGCCAATTGCAAAATATTAATCTGCGACAATCTTCCTAAAAGTTCACATGTGGAAATATCTTATACAAGAGACAGTTACACCACAAGGGAACAGCAAACAAACTTCACTTGATTGCCACCTTTTTTTTCCTTCTTTGCAGTACAAATTACTCACACAAGCCCCGTTAAACTATAAGCAAATTACAATCTACTTCATTATAATGGTTAAACACATTCTAATAGGCCAGACGTTGGCCCAGACGTTCGTTTCATCTTCAAGCATAGAAAACACAAGAAACATCAACAAGGTCAAATGGTTCACACAGTTGACCATAAGGAAACATGAAAATGTTACATATGCTCAATATTTTCAATAAGTTGCTTCAACCAGAACTCAAGTAGAGAGTTAACTCGTTGCAAGTGTTTCGCCTATCAGAAGCCAAAGAACCATGAGGCAGAAATATACTGGAAAAGGAGTAATTTAAAGAAAGCTGTAATCAGGTTATACCATGACACGTGAAAGCTGAATTATGTCCCCAGCTAATCCAACATGAGGTAGCATTTCCATGGTTGGAGCAAAAACATTAACCCAAATCCCAGCTTTTGGATGAGATTCATCAACTATTTTTAGCTTACAAAAGCAATCTGCAAACAAATAATAAATGCTTGCTAAGCAACACATACACAACGGAAAAAAATAAAATGTTTAACCACACTCCTTCCACAATGACAGTTAAGGATCAATTAAATTATGCATACACAAAAATGGAAAACTAGAAAAAAAAACTCAGGTATTCATTGAATAAATAAAAGCTAACATATAAAATCCACCGTGTAGAAATGAAAAAGCTTAGATATTTACTGAAAAAATTAAATCTAAAAGATAATATCCACAGTGTATGCATATCATCCACGTATACTTCTTCACTGCCATAAAAGCAAAATATTGGTGAGGAGGAGAAATAATTGATTTAAAGTCCCCTATTAAGTCACACATATTGCAGTTAATAAAATTCTAAATAATGCACAATGCCCTCTAAACCAATTTGGCAGGTGCCCATACTTGCAGGTTTTTGGATTCTTTGGCTTGCTCAATCGTACAATTTTTTATGATTGTTTCTCGTCATTTCAGGAGATGTGGGAGAGATTGACTTTTCCGGCCACTTTTACGGGCTAAAGCGGGAACTATTCTAACCATACTCTTGCTAAGCTCCATTAGTATTGAGAGGCAATCGTTCATCCTCCCACAGGATGACCGTTTTCATTGTCTTTGTTGTTTCTTCTAGTGATACAGTGTGAGGAATATGTCTTATCCTCCATGTTTGTATTTGTCTCTCTTTTTTCGTAATAATTCTTCTTTTTCTATCAAAGAAAAGAACAATGCCCCCCAAGCATACAGACAATTAAAGATCTTTAATCCACTGGAAGTGCACCTCCAGCACGGTTAACATCCAATTAACTCCGGTTCAGAGCCTTTCACTTATTAATGCTTGCCATGATCCATGAGGAAAATCATCAAATTTTGATACATGTGCATGATAATGGCATGGGTAGATGCTACCATTACCTTAAATGCATTGTCTCCTAAAGAAATGGACAATGGTTTCTTGTGGATCTTACACTCCAATTCATCCAACTTAAAACAGAATATGCTTTCTTTTCTCCATATGCAGTTCTATGTCAAACCAAGCAGCATATGGAAAATATAAAGAAGACCTGCTACAAGAACACTACTAACAAAAGGAAAAGTTTGAGAAAGGGGAGAGTGCATAAAGAGACCACATAGATTTTAAATATTGCATTACTCCATCCAGAAAAGGAATAACATGGACATGAAAGCGTCCGGGAAAATATCAAGTCTTCGAGGATATGTACCAATTCACGATGCACTTAGTCAATTTCTTTTATTTTTCCATCAAAAAGTTAAGTTTCAACTTCTACCAACGATGATAATTTTTTTTTTTGAAATAAAAGTCAATTCTACCAATGATGATAATAAATGGAGATTATATGTCAAGCAGAAGAAACACACGAATTTTCATCCAAATTAATACTGCATAAGGCAAGCAAGGGATACAAAACATAAACCACAATCTGAACACCCCCTTAAAGAAATATACCACAAGATTCTTGATTTCTTGTATCTAATTTCTTTAAGACTCTCATATTTCAAAAGAAAAATTCTTAAAGATTCTCTACCAATTACCACATATGGATTCCAAAAAACTGACACAAAATTTTTTATCTTATCCATTAAACTTGAAAATTCATCCTTAGCCATTTGTTTGACTCTGGAAGAAACTTAAACAAGAATATAAACTAAAGGGCAGAAAGAGTTTAAACAGACTTTTTTTTGGGGGGGAAAAGCAAGTTTTTGCAAGGCTAACGATACAAAGAGGTTAGAATTCATTAGGTGGATTACATTTAACAGTCTCCCGGCCCATTCTTGGTTAACTTTATTAGTTACCCCAATGCCTATTTTGGCCATGAACACATGATATGCACAAGAAAATGAGTTGAAATCAAAAGGCTGATTAAATTTCAGTCAACAAATAATATTCAAGTGACAGAACAAACGATTGGGTTACAAGTGATCTCATTAAAGGACATAATTTTAAACACTACTTGGTTGAAAACCATGAACAATAGTCAAGTGAATCTTATCAAATTAAAAGCCAAATATTTTTTCAGGAAACGGAGACTAAGTGAAGAGACTATTAAAAGAGGATGCAAAAGATATATTGTTAGCAATTCTTCTAAGTTTTAAGAGATATAAGTGAATATCAACCGGCTCAGAACAAACACCTTACTTGCAACTTACATCATTCTACTACCAACCAGCTGGTGGGTGGAAGCAGCCGTAAGCCCGGCCTTTTTATCATCACTGCCGGTGAAAGCATTTTGTACACCATAAGTACCACAGAAAATAACTTAGAAATTAATGGACCGAGAAATTACATTAAACAAGACAAATTAGTATCATTTACTCATCCCATGAAAACGTAATGGCCCACCAAAAACTAGCAATTACAGGACTCCAATGCCTATTTTGGCCCATGAGGTCATTATATGCACGAGAAAATGAGTTAAATCAGAAGCCTGATTAAATTCAGTTAACAAATAATAGTCAAGTGACAGAACAAAAGATTGGGTTACAAGTGATCCCATTAAAGGACATATAATTTTAAACACTAATTGGGTGAAAACCGGGGACAATAGTCAAGCAAAACTTATCAAATTAAAGCCAAATATTTTCCCAGGAAAAGAAGACCAAGTGAAGAGATTATTTAAAGATGCTGCAAAAGATATATCTTCTAGGAATTCTTCTAAGTTTTTTTAAAGATATTTAAGTGAGTATCGACCGGCTCAGAGCAGACACCTTACTTGCAACTTACATCATTCTACTACCAACCAGCTGGTATGCGGGAGCAGCCGTAAGCCCGGCCTTTTTATCATCATCGCCGGTGAAAGTATTTCGTAACACCATAAGTACCACGGAAAATAACTTAGAAAATTAATGAACCGAGAAATTACATTAAACAAGACAAGTTGGTATCATTTAGTCATTTGGTCCACCAGAAACTAGCAATTATAGGACTCTTGAGATTCAATAAAATGCCATCAGTTATTGGTGCAGCGCTTCAGGAAAATGGTCCTTATACAAGTGAAAAATCAGATTATTCAAGGTGGAGACACGAGAAATCCACTTCTACTTCTAAAAACTTTGGAGCGTAGGAATCTAGGGTTTTACCAGTGCCGCTGGTCTTCTTAGGGAAACCGAACTCGACAACGACACCGATCAGATTAACTTTCTGGTTGATAGCAGTAGTAGCGTCTCTTATCTTCATAAACACATAGTCATCTCTCTCCATCTCTGTCAGTGACAGTCTAGGTTTTTACATAAACAGACGAGCTGCAAGAAAGGATTCAAATGAAGAAAGAGCAATGGGAGTTTAGGAGGGAAAATGCGGCTTCTAGCGCGTGAGGACATATTGCTTGATATATATTATATATTTTATTTTTATTTATTTTTTATTTCAAAAAAGAAAGAGGATATATTTTATATATATATATATATTGAGCAAGAATTGACTTATAATTTAATTTTTTATATAGTTTTTAATTTAATTAATTATTCAAATTTATTTTTTGATATATTCTTTAAATTGTTGAAGAATGATATATAACCATTTTAAGATTTTCTCACTAAGAAAATGAATAAAACTATATATTTAAAATAAATTAAAAATATAATAGATCAAATTATAACAAAAATATTAATAATTAAGTTGTAACAATTTAAAATTTACAAAATAATTTAACAGATTGTTTTTTAAAAATTAAAAATCAAAATTTCTATTTCATAGTATGCAATTTATTTTAGTTATTATTATTATTATTATTATTTTCACAATATAACTATAGTAATATTGACCCTAAATTTATGCACATATACAGAGAGATAACAATATGAAATTAAGAATTTATTATTTTAATTATCATCAACTGTAACACCCAACCTTTTGTTTTCATTTATTAATATTATCGTATGAAAATAATTATTATTTATGTAATTTATATGAATTTAATTTAGTTTAATTTATCTTAATGGAATAATAATAATAATAATAATAAGGAGTAAAAAATTATTTAGGGATTTAATTGAAAATAATTCTGGAAAAAATGGGTGAAAATTTGGGTTCTGATAGTATTTTTGAAAGAAAAATCGGAAACCGGGAGTCAAAACGTAATTTATAAAAATTATGTCACGTCAGCTGTCCGGTCAGCAACCCCGGCCAACCAAGACGCTGACGCGGGAGGCCACACGGGAGGGAGCCAAGTGGGCGATCCGTGTGCGCCTGATTGAACGGCTGAGATCCATTCTCGTGCGCACGAACAGCCCAGACAAAAAATGCGCACAGACGGCCCAAATTGCACCGCGCACAGACAGTTCAGATTGAATCGCGTACGGACGGTACAGATTAAATCACGATGAACGGCCTAGATTCATTCTATATTTAATCGCGATCGGACGGTACAGATTAAAAGTAATGGACGGCTCATATCAAAAGCGAATGGGTATAAATAACCTCATCCGCACTCAAACCCTAACCCTAGCCGCCGGGGAGCCGACTGCTGCCATCGGCCGTCGTACCGGAGCAATTTATGACCGCCAAACGAGGTAAAAAATTCTACTTTTTGCTCAGAATTTGATTCTAAACTCACCTATGGCTAAATTGGAGCGAAAGCACTGGCTAATTGGTCGAAAAACGCCGTCGCGAGGTGTCTCAATTTTTGTCTCCGATTAGACCCTTTCCGATTCCTGTTCGATGTGATTTTTCCACCGTTGTGATCACCGTTTCCTCCTCTACAGGTTGACTGGAGCAAAACACCCAACCACGACGTGAGCCAGATGAGCCGCCACACCGGAGAGCCCCTCCACTAGTAAGTTTCGGTTTTTCGTATTTTTTCGACCCACCGAGAGCCCTAAGTGTGTTTTCTCACAGGAACCGATGCAAGTTTGGCTGAATTCGGCCGAAAACAGCCAACCCGAGGCGGATCACCTCTGTGAGCGGCGACGCCGTCGCCGGAGCACGGTGGAGCCGCCGTGTCGGAATTCTAATATTGGCCGAGTAGGCCCTAGGTCTTATTTTTGGGTTATTTAGGACATGTGTAGGTACTGTAAGCGCATTTCAGTTTCCGATAAAAAATTTAAGGAACCCAGGGACCGCCCGTAGGCGCAATGAAAATCTAGTTTTTGGTGTCAAATCAAGTAAAGACCTATCACCCTATTACCTATCATGGAATTAAAGTTTGAATAAGTGATAATACTGTATTTTATCAAATTAAATAGATATGCATAATTAATTACGGTTGCTAATAAAGCCCGAACCGGATATTATTCTTTGTCAATTCCTGTTTGATTTATTTTATAGTTTAAATATACTATGGTATCTGGTTTATCTATTTTATAATTTTAAATGCATGTATCATTGCTTACTTCACAACTGTTTAATTTTGGAAATCTAATATATGCTTCCTTTGTCGGATGCACGTTACTTGTTTATATATTCATGTTTGAGTTAGTAGCGAAGACTAAGGACAAATAAGAATAA
>NW_019014682.1:1449514-1459720 GCF_000150535.2 Carica papaya | reverse complement strand
GATTTTGTAAAAACTAGAAATAGATGGATTAACGCTTTTAGTTCTATTTTGTTGGATCATGACATGGGAGATTTAGAAAGGATTGGGATAGTCATTGACCACCTGATAGATATATAATTATTTTGTATATGTGCGGTACCCTTTTGGTACTTTGTTTATAATAATATATTTCTTTTATTTCAAAGAAAAAAAAAATCTATGCCTAGCTTGAGGGAGAGTGTAGAAGTCCTAAACAAGATTGGTTCTAGGAAGATTTACTTCCAGTGGAAGTCCCTAAACAAGATTGATTGTAGGAAGATTTACTTCCTGGAATGTAGGAGCCCAAAATCTATGATATAGACTTATATTCGGATCTCATAATTTCCAGGGTAGATTTTCTTTCTTCCTAGGAGACTCAATTCTCTCCTAAATTGTAGGTCTATAACTTTTGTAATCATTCTCTATGTATTTGGATGCTGCTGAGCTAATAAAGATGAAGAAGAATTATTAGACAACAGAATGTTAGACAATCTTTTCCTACATCTCATGTCAATGTATTCGATTCTTTTGAAATAATACTCAATTATGTTTAGACATCTTTTCTTCCTTTCCTTTTCAGGCTCTCGATATTATGTACTTTTTTTTTATGAATTCACTCGATTTGTGTGGGTAGTTTATTTGAAAAAAAATCCCAAGACTTTGAGACCTTCAAACATTTTTACAATTTTATTTATACTCGGTCCAATATCAAAATAGAACAGTTTCAATGGTGGAGGTGATGAGTTTCTCAATAAGAAATTTTCAGACCTGGCCTTGCAAAATGTGTAATTTTGATAAGATTATAACAAGATTCAGATTTTGTTTCCTAAATGAGTTCCACCTCAAGGTGGACTCTCAGTTGTAAACTTTGTATAAATAGAAATCATACATAAAATCATCATTCAAGGTTACATGTACTGATAATATTCTGTGTTTATTCAAAAAAAAAAGAGAGAGAGGGAGAGAGATAAAATGTTTTGTGTATCATGCTTCCAACATACTTCCACTAGATTTCTCTCTTTGCCTACCTCCAAACTTCTATCCTTTTTGGGTATAAAACTGCTTTTGGTTGTTCATTGTTGTTGCATATGTGGAATTTATATTTTCTGATACCAAAGTTGCTCGTGCTTTCTGAGTTAGAACCATTTTTTGGTGTATCTTTGTCGTTATTGTTTCTGTCAGATGGATATAAGTTCTGAAGAAGAGTCAGATGTCAGTGATTCAGAGATAAATGAATATGTGGACAAGCCATACCAACAATTGAAAACGGGAAAATACAAAGTAATTGTAAATGGCACCTTAAGATGCCCCTTCTGTGCTGGGAAGAAAAAGCAAGATTACAAGTTCAAGGACTTGCTTCAGCATGCTGCAGGAGTAAGCAAAGGATCTGCTAATAGAAGTGGAATACAAAAGGCAAATCACCTGGCCTTGGCAAAGTATTTGGAGGAAGACCTTGCTAGTGAAGCAGATCATCAAATACAAAATCCCGGTGTACAGCAATCTCAGATTGAAACATCTGAAGACAATCACTATGTATGGCCTTGGATGGGAATCATAGTTAATGTAGTGCCTGATACAAAAGACAGAAAAAGTTTGCTTGACAAACAGTACTGGTTTAAGAGGTTTGCTAAATATAAACCATTGGATGTTCATACCTTTTGGAATGAACGTGATCCAACCGGACAGGCAATAGTGAAGTTCAGTAATGATTGGAACGGGTTCGTGAAAGCAACAGAATTTGAAAAAGCATTTGAAGCGGAGCATTACAGTAAAAGGGACTGGAATGAAAGGAAAGACCATCCTGGTTCAGATGTATATGGTTGGTGTGCACGTGCTGATGATTATCAATCTGTGGGACCAATTGGGGAGTTTCTCCGCCAGGAAGGAAAATTAAGAACTTTTGATGATATTTTCCAGGAAGCTGCTGAAAACAAGAACAATGTAGTTGCAGACTTGGCCAATAAAATTGATTTGACAAATGAAAATTTGCATCAACTACAGTACAAGTACAATGAAAAAACAATGTCTTTAAGTAGGATGCTTGGAGAGAAGGACAAACTACACTATGCTTTTGTTGAAGGTTAGTTCCTCTCTTACAGTTGGTCTGTATGTGTTTTTCTATGTTGTTGTGCATATGTTTAATTGCAAAACATTGAGTGCATTTGGAAGTGCTGTCCAGACTCTTGTAGCAATTTAAAAGAAGCAATGAGGTGTTGTTGACAAAAGTGGTGCATGGTGGATTATCATTTTTAAGGGTTTTGCCTCCATTTTTAGCACTTAAGCTCTAAAATCAAGCTCTTGGGTTTTGGAGCTTTCAAGTGAAGCTCATAAGCTAAATAAATCTTTTTGGTTTTTGCAAAAACTGAATGCCCTTATTTTAAATCACATAATTTCAATGCACAATATGTGACCTGTTAAAATTTGTTTTACCAAAAATACTCTTGTTAAAATCAAATCTTTTATGTAGTTGATAATCTTTATCTAACTATTGAAGATAATTCCATTTGTAAAATGTTGTTTATGATTATTTGCTCAAGTTACAATTATTATATTTACTAGTTTATTTTAAATGCGAAAACAAAATTTAGTACAATGAAGAATACATAATCTTCGGTGATGTTTCCTAGTCAGTGTTTAATCAACACATTTCAAAGTTTATGTGAATATATATTAGTTAGTTTGTGGTTCATTAGAACTTTCATGTTGCCAAAAAAATAATTAATAATAACCATTCTCATGAGAGTTTAAACCTTTAATAAGAGTGTTTTCCATGGCAAAGCCTGAACTCTACTGTAGCACAGAACTTCAGAATGCTTCATATGGTGTTTTTCCTAAAGGGTTTGAAAACCAAAGTATAGTTATCCCTTTATACCATGTACTTTGATCCCTTTGTTTACAAATAACCAAATTTTTCTGAGCTGTTTAGACCAAATAGCAAATTTATATTAGGGGTTTTCTTTCATTGATGAAACATGAAACCAAATATAGATTAATTCCTAAGTTAGTTTTAATTGTTAAACACATATATTTCTTTAAATAGGATATTAACTTGATGTTTTTCTGATTACTGTGGATATTAACTTCAAGGATCAGAAAGAACCAGAATGCCAAACCTTCAGTAACATAGTTCCAGGTATTTGGCTCTATGATTATGTAAAACTCACTTTTTTTTCCATCAGAAACAAGGAAGCTGCAGAGGGTGGCACGGGAAAATATCCGGAGGATTCTTGAAGAGCAGGAAAAATTGAATTATGACCTGGAAATTAAGAAAAGGAAACTAGATTGCTGGAGCAAAGAACTGAACAAAAGGGAGGCGCTAACTGAACGCGAGAAACAAAAACTTGATGAAGACAAGAAAAAGGTAATGCTGCATGCTAAGTCGATCAATTATTGTAAATGGCAATGAAGTTTAACCATCAGCCACTGATGTTCATGCTGTACTTTGTATTGTTGTTTAGCTAGATTAGTTCTCTCGAAACTTTCAGGTCATCTGGGCATGGCCTTATATTTTGTGAGAGTTCCTGAATGGTTTATTTAACAGGATATATCTCTAATGCAGTGTTCTAATTCAACACTAAATTTTAGCAGTGTTTCAGATTACAGTATACCTGGGATACTGTCTTTGAATATGTAAAATTCTTCATGAGTAATTTTCTAAACACTCCTGAATTCTGCTATTTATTTGTAATTATGCTTATGATACTTTACAATTTTCTTCTCAGAATGATGTAAGAAACAATTCACTTCAGATGGCTTCAATAGAGCAAAAGAAGGCAGATGAGAATGTCTTAAGACTTGCTGAGGAGCAAAAGGTGTGTTGTTACATGTAATGCTTTTAACTAAATTCTAAATTATAATTCTCTTTGTCATCTCATGTTTTAATGTGTTGGAGCTGTTTCATGGAATGGATGCTGCTTGTCTTGTGTATCCCGGTTGCTAACATAGTACTTATTGTGATAGATCTCACTGTGAGAGAGAGCTGTTGACATTTGTTCTGGAAGGTGAGAGAGAGAGAGAGAGAGAGAGAGAGAGAGCTGTGGTCGGACGCTCTGCCAACCAAGTGAAGGCAACCAAACATTGGCTGAGCACACTTGCACGGCCAACATTATCGACCTAGGGGCCAGTTGAAATGGTCCTTAGGATAGAAGATTTCTGGCAATCGAGAACAAAACTTTTAATGTCGTCTTTTGAGGGGAAGAATTGAAAGAAATAAGGATGTGTGAGAATTTGAGGGCTTTAGGGTTTCAATTGCATTTTGGAAAGATGAAGTGCACTGGTTGCTGGAAAGGGGCACTCACCTTTCCAGATTTGTCTGAACGGAAAATTGTTCTCGATGGGCTCTTCTTTTGCCAAATCTCGGTAGAAGAACCTAATAGTGAAATTCCCAGTTGCACTGAGTGTCCGAACTGGTTGGTCATAATTCTCGTTTAATGAAACTGACTCCAAGGTACTCAAAAGAGATTCATATTCATTTATTTCCCAGTCATTGAGATTCTGCAAGACCTCCAGATTCCACTCCCTGTGTTCCCCACCATCTCTAAAAGACACTAGCAGAAATTTCCTTATAACGTGCAATGGTAAAAAACTGAAGGAACCTGTCTCTCAGCGCTCCTCCTTCAAACCAGAAGTCCGACCAGAAACCAATTCTCTCGCCATCTCCTATTCTCCAATTAATGTATTTCTGAAATTTTTTCTATCCTATATAATTTCTTTTTCCACAACCCCTTACTATACGGTCTAGCTAATACTCTAGAGTATCACCCTCTATCCATAGTGCCGTATTTCACCTCTATAACCTTCCTCCAAGGAATACCTCCTCTTTCATAAAGCACCACATCCACTTATCCTGAAGTGTCTGATTCATCTGAGTTACATATCTCAAACCCAGTCTCTGCTGACCCAATTCTCTATGACCTTATTGATATCCTGATTGACATGTAGATACTTTTGTATATGGGTTAGTACCCTTTTGTGCTTGTATATTAATGAAACATATTATACTTTTTATTTCAAAAAAATTAATTGCTAATTTCTAGGATTTTATGTTTATGAAAATTGTCTTAGTGTAAGTCTTATTTTTAGTTTTTAGTGACATGGATTTCTCTCTTTTCAGAGGGAGAAGGAAGAGGCTCTGCATAAGATACTTGAGCTAGAAAGACAGCTAGATGCTAAACAGAAGTTAGAAATGGAAATCGAAGACTTGAAAGGGAAACTAGAGGTGATGAAGCATCTTGGAGATGAAGATGATGCAGCTGTCCAAAAAAAGGTGAAAGAGATAACGGATGAATTGGCTCAGAAGATTGAGGATTTAGCTGATTTGGAGGAAGTAAATCAAGTTCTTATTGTCAAAGAACGCCAGAGCAATGATGAGCTGCAAGAAGCACGTAAAGAATTAATTAAGGTATAACTTCTTTTTTATTTTATTTTTGGGAATTTATTTGCAGTAGTGAATTTGAGCATATGATTTTGGTATATAATATGTTGATTTTAATAGATGCCCGAGTTTGCAATTTGGTTTTCTAGCATCCATTGGACAAGCCATGACCAATAGGTTTAAACTTGACTGGAAATTTGAATACTACTGTACTTATCCTGAATACCTTTTTCAATGGATTCTAGTGGATAGCTGAATGTTACTTAAAAAACAAAACAAAATTGATCACTAATCACCTGAAAAACTTCAAATGACAGTATTTCACAAGCTGTTGTCTTGCTAACTCCTTGACGATATTGGAACTGGATATTGGAACTGGCATCAAACGCATTTATGAAATTGTGTGTGTAAATATTCTTAGCTTATTTTGTATTTCAAGTAATAGCCTGGATTAGTTATGGCTTCACATGCTCCGGCTTATCAATAAACATTTAAGTTATGAACAATCTCTATGTGCAGGGTTTGACAGAGCTGTTGGGCAACCGCACTAATATTGGGATTAAAAGAATGGGAGAACTTGATCAAAAGCCTTTCCTGAATACTTGCAAGCAGAGATTTCCTATTGCAGAAGTAGATGTAGAGGCCTCTACTCTTTGCTCATTGTGGCAAGAAAATCTGAAAGATCCAGCGTGGCATCCATTCAAAATCACAAATGATGGAGGCACTGCACAGGTACACTCTGCATATTTTTTCACATTTCAGTGCGTGATTCTCGTGTATTACCAACTATTTGGAAAAAGGGGACTCCCGGTAACCTTACAAAAAGACTCGATGTTCTGAACTCCGGTCGAATGAAGGATCCATTCTACTGCCCCCTGTCATCTGCCCCTTCTGAGTTGTGAATAGAGTTTAAGCAAAACTATTCCATCTATTGAAATTCCCAATCACACACATTTGGTTTGAAAGGCACATCTGTAGATGCCACCTTTGATAGCTACAATCCATTAAACAATTTCTACATGAAATATTGTTTTCTATAGCTATAACAAATGTCTAAGAATTTTGCTCCAGAGGCACCTATCCACACCAAGAATTATGTAAAAATTTGTGGATTCACTCTTGTTCACCATAAATGGAACCAGCAGGAGAAACTCTTCCCAATCCCTTGTTATACTGTTCCCAATCCCTTAGGAAAAATTAAGCACTCTCCTTTTTAAATGCTGGTACTTGAACTGATCTTCAGGACTTACCTCAAATTATCTATTTTGAGCATCCTCCAATTGTTTGGCCATACTTCTAGAATAAGAAAGGACCTAAAGCAAATAGGTATGCTTAAGATAATAATCTTAATGAGGGTAATGTGTCCATCAGAAAGCTTTTTAATCTCTTTTCAAACTTTTCAAGAATAGGGCTAGAATCACAAGTATCATTGTGCTATACACCCAAAGGAGAACTTACTTAGACCTGGGCTGCCAGCGTATGTCCTTCAATAAATAAGCCATTCCTCAAATGAGAGAAAGCCCACAAAACCGAATTGGTTTGGGCTCATATATTCCATCGATTATCTTTTCTTCCATAATCTATTTCCTTCATAGACAGTGACCCTCAAGATGTGCTAAAGTTCCTTGTGATAAGCACACATTCATTCACCTTTATGATGTCTGTACTGAGATGAAATAAAAAATGTATTTACTTCTGATTCCATCACAAGGTGCATATAGCACAGGCTGGGGGGAGAGGGAAGAGATATCTCATCTTTTGACCTCCGACATTTAACTGATTGATTCTTTATGGCTTCAAGGAGAAACTTAGACCAGATTGTATTTGTTGTAGGAAACAATATTTTAAAAACCTGAAAATAGAAAGTATGTTTAGTTATTGAAACATGTTTTATTATTATGTGGCTTAAAATGAAAAATAATGACATAATTAATGTAGAAATTTATATTATTAAAAATATAGTTCACATGCTTTTTAATTAGGAGTAGTTGTATTTCTTAATTTTTAGTTATTTTGAATCAGAAAGGATAAGATGGAATCTTCAAACAAGAAAATATAGAATACTGAAAAGTTGAAATGAAAAGAAAAGTAAAAGCAGTTATGTGGAGGATAAAGTAAGTGTGAGTTTGGCTGGTTGCTTGGGGGAAGATAACTTAATTTTATGTTTATGTAAAATTAAATTTACATTCCGAATGGTTTCCAAAAATGAAAACATCTTTTTTTAAGGTTTCTAATTTTTCGATGCAATCAGAAAATATTTTTAAATACTATTGTACTACACATATTTTTTCTTTATTTTAAAAAAAGTGAATTTTTCTCAAAACTAAAAAAAAGAATTTTCTTAAACTTAACAGGTCTTCAATATTTAGCAGTTCAATTACATTTGACAATGGTGAATGTTGCAGGAAACAGTAGATAAAGAAGATGAAAAGCTAAAAAATCTCATACTAGAATGGGGTGAGGAGATTCATAAGGCTGTGGTGACAGCTTTGAAAGAGTTAAACGAGTATAACCCAAGTGGGAGATATGTTGTTCCTGAGCTTTGGAATTTCAAAGAAGGACGCAAAGCCACTCTAAAGGAAGTCATTGGTTATGTCGTGAAAAATATTAAGTCACTTAAGCGTAAGAGGGCTTGATCCTAAGGTTCGTATCTATAGCTTATTTTGAAGTTCTAGTTTTTGTAGTAGCTTGTTGATGAGGTTGAATAGAGTTTTTGTTGATTGTTAATCTTAGGAATAATATTTTTCCCAAAGCATTGTAAAATTGCTTCAAAGCAAGAGGACGTAAATGTAAAGACTCGAAACTTAAAAAAAAATAAAGTCATGAATTAAGTACAGAAGTGAAATAATAGAGTTTAGGGTTCACATTTCTTACACAATAATTTAAGATGTCCGATAAGGATACGAGAATGTCTCTTCTAAAATAACAAATGAAAATCAAATAAATAAATAAAAGGCAAATAACTGAGTATTTTAGGACGACTTTCACTAACTTTTAAAGGGAGTTCAGGTAGTGAACTTATTCACAACCCTCTTGTTGATCGGGATCTGGGTCCTAATCCTCTTTGATCTAAAATAGTTAATGAAATGATGAGTTATACTAGTTAAGTAAGAATATCACACTACTCACCAATACAGAAACTGAAGGTTGGTAAAAATCATAAAAACAACCAATAAAACTCTTGATTTAAGTAAATTCATTTATTGTAAGAAAAATCATTTATTACATATATTTAACGTTGCGAGATTTTCAAAATCGACTTATAGAGATAATAACTCAAATAACATTTCAATCTCATATTCAAGTGAGAAAGAATAATAAATCTTTTTATTTGTTTACTGGTATCCTTGATGGTCCACAGGGATGTTCCACTACGCATGAACTCATATCCAACATTATCAGCAAACCGACTATCCCCATGCCCCGTCTGGTATGAGCACCAAAAATACTATCTCTCAATATTCCGTTTGGTATGAGGGTGAATTGGGTCGTCCTCATACCTCGTCCGGTATGAGCGCCAAAAATACCAATTCTCGATACCCCATCCAATATGAGACAATATTCACAGTAGGGTTCCTTATGTATCTGATCTGTCCATCATTTATTAGGATATCTAGTAAGGCTACCATTCATTAATTCTCATGACCAAATAATTTGTCGTTTGCATATTAATTACTAATTTCACAAATCAACCGTAAATTACGCAAGACAAACGATATATATATTAAGGAAGTACAATTGAATTTTTTAACAATTTCAGTATATCATCATGTATTTTAAGCTATAAATTCAATAATCAGTTAAACAAAATAATAAATAAATGACTAACCAGTTTTCGGCTCCATTGGTAACTTACAATTATTTTCAAAATTTTTTAAATTATACAAAATACCATATTACTGATTATTAAGTTTCAGAGAATAAAGTGAGTGATTCTTACTTGAATCGGTGTGCGAAATATCGAACTTTCTACTACACCTACTGCAGTCTCCAGGTTTACTGAATTTTTCTGCAAAGATTAAAACACACTTCACGTACCTAAAAATACCCCAAAAAATCCAAAATCGATGTTAAAAATCTTTTCTAACCAATTTTGGAATTCCAGCATGGCGGCATTGCCATGCTCCGGCGACAGCACTGCGCCTGTGGTGGTGGTTTACTTCGGACTGGCCGTTTTCAACCAGTTTTGGCCAATTTCGACCAGTTTTATACCCATCTCTGCGAGAAAATACATTAGGAGGCTTAGGTTGGCTGGTAAAATTAAAAAAACAAAAATCTACCGGCATTGAAATTTTCCAGTGTGGTGGCTACGTCGGCTCACCTTTGCTGTTGAGCGTTTTTCTTCAGTCAATATGTATAAAATAGAACAGTGAATACAATAGTGGAAAAATCGCACGAAATGGGAAACTAGAAGAGGTTTATCAGAGGAGGTTTCAGGTTTTGTCCGCAGTGCCGCCACTAGACTTTGCCCGTATTTTTTCTCACCTGCCGTTCTTTTTGCTCCGATTTGGCTATGGTGGTGCTCGAAATTAAATTCCGAACGGATAGGAGAATATTTACCTTTTTTGGCGGTCGAATGTGACTCCGGCGCGGCGAGGGTCGGCAGTCGGTTTTCTTCTTCGGCGGGAGGCTGGCAGCTAGGGTTTGGATTTGATGTGATGCGAAAATATTTATATTTATCTCGTGTTAATTTGGGCCGTTCATCGCATTTGATTTGAACCGCTCGATAGCGTTTAAAGAGGTAATGAATATGGACTGTTTATCGCGATTTAATCTCGATCGTACGATCGTGTTTAAAGAGAGAACGAATTTGG
>NW_019014682.1:1435548-1446354 GCF_000150535.2 Carica papaya | reverse complement strand
CGAGCACTGTTTCACTTTTTCGGGATTCACTGATACTCCATCCCTTAATATGATGTGTTCTAGGAAGGTAGTCTACTCGAACCAAAACTCACACTCAACTTTGCATACAATTTCTTTTTTCTGAGAACCTGCAAAACTTGAGTCAAATGGTGAGCGTGTTCCTCTCTGCTTTTTCAATAAATTTGGATATCATCGATAAATACAATGACGAACTGATTCAGGAATTGTATGAAAACTCTGTTCATTAAATCCATAAAGATGGCGGGTGCGTTGGTTAGTCCAAATGGTATGACCAGGAACTCATAGTGTTCGTACCTAGATGGGAAAGCTGTTTTGGGAATGTCTTATGCCTTAATTTTTATCTGATGGTAACCTAAACGCATGTCTATTTTGGAAAAAACCTGCGCATCCTGCAACTAATCAAAAAGGTCATCAATCCTGAGGAGGGAGTACTTGTTCTTGATCGTGATCCTGTTCAGTCTTCTGTAGTCAATACATAACCTCAACATCTCATCCCCCTTCCTTGCAAATGTAACTCCAGCACCCTAAGGGAGCATACTATGTCGGATGAACTCACTATCTTGCAATTAATTGATCTGCTTCCTTAACTCTTCCATTTCGACATGACTCATGCGTTAAGGGGCAATCAAGATAGGCTGGGTGTCTGACTGAAGATGTATGGTGAATTCAATTTCTCTGTCCACTAGCAGTTCAGGTAGTTCATCAGGAAACACATTTGGGAAGTCTCGAACTACCGAAATCTCTCGAATATAAATTTCTTTCTTATGTTTGCCTAGTTGGAGAAAATAGCCGAGTTAAAGCACTTGGTAATAGGAAAATTGTCATGAGGGAATAATGTTTTAAAAATTTTATTAATTTGTAAATGACTCTTCATTAGAAGTGTTGAATACAAGTTTCTTGTGAAAATAATTTACGGTGGCGTAATATTTCGCTAGCTATCTGCGGTGTGAAACCGGGGGTCTAAGGTTCTCCACTGCTGAAAGAAAAAATGCGAATGTTTCTCTCTACTATCTGTGCCTTGGTCAGAACGGTTGAGTAGGTACTGAGCTCGAACACATACAGCTGCTGTTTAATCTTATGACGGAGGCCCCATTCGAACTTCCTTGCCTTTCTACCTTCATCCATCATGCTCTCAGGGGAATACCAGTCTAACTCTAGGAACTTTCGGGCATACTCTGACATAGTTATATCGTTCTGGACTAGGTGTGCAAACTCCATTTCCTTCAGATGTCGGAGATGCTCTGGGAGGTACTCTGCGTTGAAGGCCATCAGGAACTGTTCCCAAGTGACTGGGACGGACATGGTGGCCTACTTGAGTTGCCACCAGCGACTTGCCTTTTCCACCAGCATATAGGTAGCGAGTATAACTCTCTATTCGAGAATCACCCAAAGAGTCTTGAAAACCTCTTCTGTCTCAATTAACCAGTGCTCAACCTCAACCTCTTCAAAGGAGGATGTCCCTACAAAAGTAGATAGGTTTAGTCTTTTGTACCTCTCAATGTAGTATGGGTTCATCATGGGTGGAACTAAGTCCCGTGGAAGAGTGACTGGATTGTGCTGGGGAGGGACCGGATGGCTTGTGGTGATACTAGATGATATGATGGAGGCACTAGATTGTACTGTGGTGGTGCTGGGTGATGCGATTGGGGTACCGGACTATACTGTGGTGGTGCCGGGTGATGCGGTTAGGGCACCAGACCATACTGTGGTGGTGTCGGATGGTACCGTGGAGGAACAGGCTCGTACCGAGGTGGCTCAGAATCCTCCCGCTGCAGATGTGGCTCAAACTGTGACAACGGGAGAGGGTCGGGTAGCTCCCTCCTTTCCTCCCGGGTCTACTGGGCAGCGATGAATCTCTCCAAAATTTTAATTACTCAGTCAACATCCTGTTGAATCGGACCCTCCCAGGCTACTCGGTTTATTAGGGATTTTCCTCTCCTCATCTATCTGTACCTGTATTTCACAAGAAATATTTGATTGATAATTCGGTTTTTGGTATTATCTTATGTCTTTATGTAAGAAATGATTCCAATGAACGCGGCTCTGATATTACCTGTAAAGGTCCGAAACTTAAAAGGAAATAAGTCATGAATTAAGTGCGGAAGTGAAATAATAGAGTTTAGGGTTTACATTTCTTACACAATAATTTAATAGGTCCGATAGGATTACAAGAATATTCATTCTAAAAGAACAAACGAAAATAAAAAAAATAAATAAAAGATAAATAACTGAGCATTTTAGGACAACCTTCACTAGCTTCTGAAGGGAGTCCAGGTGGTGAATTTATTTATAACCCTCTTGTTGATTGGGATTTAGGTCCTGATTTTCTTTATTTGAAATAGTTAATGAAATGGTGAGTTACAGTAACTTAATAAAGTTATTACACTACTCACTGATATAGAAATTGAAAGTTGGTAAAAATTATAAAAACAATCAATGGAGTTTTTGATTTAAGTAAATTCATTTATCATAAGAAAAATCATTTATTGCATATATTTACCGTTGCGAGATTTCGAAAATTAACCTATGGAAACAATAATTCAAATAATATTTCAACCTCATATTCAAGTGAATAAGAACAATAACTTTCTCTTTTTATTTGTCTACTGGTATCCCTGGAGGTCCACAGGGATGTCTCACTACGCGTGAACTCATATCAAACATTGTCAACAAACCGGCCGTCCCCATACCCCATTTGGTATGAGCGCCAAAAATATCATCCCTCAATACCCCGTCCGGTATGAGGGTGAATCAGGTCGTCTCTATACCCTGTCCAGTATGAGCGCAAAAAATAACAATCATCGATATCCCATTTGGTATGAGGCAACGTTCACGGCAAGGTTCCCTATGTACCCGGTTCGTCCACCATCTCAAAAGATATCCAGTAAGGTTACTATTTATTAATTCACATGATCAAACAATTTTTCTATTGCATATTAATCATCAATTTTACAAATCAACCATAAATCACGCTAAACAAACAATATATATATCAAGGAAGCACAATTGAATCATTTAACCATTTCAGTATATCATCATGTATTTAAAGCTACAAATTCAACAATCAATTAAATAGGGCAACAAATAAATGACTAACTGGTTTCCGACTTCATTGGTAACCTGTAATTATTTTCAAAATTTTATAAATTATACAAAATACTATATTACCGACTATTAAGCTTCAATTCCATAACAGAGATAAGGTGATGAATTCTTACTCGAATCGGTGTCCGAAACAACGAACCTTCTGCTATGCCTACTAGCAGTCTCTGAGTTTTTTGAATTTTCCTGCGAAAATTAAAACACGTTTCACGTACCTAAAAATACCCCTAAAAAACTCAAAATCGGTGTTAAAATCTTTTCCAGCCAATTTTGAAATTCCGGCACAGCGGCATTGCCATGCTCCGATGATGGCACTGTCGCCAGTAGCGGTGGTCTGTCTCGGCCTGGCCGTTTTCAGCCGGTTTTATACTAATTCCTGCGAGAAAACACGTTATGAGGCGTAGGTTGAACGGAAATAGTCAAAAAAAGAAAACCTACCGGCGGCGGAATTTTTCGGTGTGGCAGTTTTGCCGTCTCACCTTCGCACCTGGGCTTTTTTTTCGTTCAACCTGTAGAAAACAGAACGGTGAACACAATGGTGGAAATGTCGCACGAAACGGAAAACGGGAAGGGGCTCATTGGAGGAAGTTTCTGGTTTTGCCCGCAGCACCATTGCTGGGTTTTGTCCGTGATTTCCGGCTCACCCACCTTTCCTTTTGCTCAGATTTGGCGATTTAGGCTATCGAAATCAAATTCCGAGCAGAATTGAGAATTTTTACCTTTTTTGACAGTCGGAGGTGACTCCAGCACAGCGGCGGGCAGCAGTCAGCTCTCTTCTCCGATGACTGGTTCTTCTTCTCCGGCGGGAGGCTGGCGGCTACGGTTTGGGTTCGATGTGATGCGATTGATCTTGACCGTCCATCGCTTTTGATCTCGATCGTACGATTGCATTTAAAGATAAAATAAATCTGGATTGTCCATCGTGATTTGATTTCGACCGTACAATTGCGTTAAAAAGAGAACGAATATGAGTTGTTCATCGCATTTAATCGCAACCGTTCGATCGCGTCTGAGGAGGGAACGGATCCGGACTATCCACGCGCGCGGGAATGCTTTCGGGTCGTCCGATCGTGGGGCATGCAGATCGCCAGCGTGGCCTCCCGTGTGGCACTGAGTCAACGTTCCTTGCCATGCGACGCGCTTCGATTCGTCATGGCTGCTGACTGAGCGGTTCTAAATGATGCAATTTTTTTTAATTGTGTTTTGACCCCTAATTTTCGATTTTTTTTTCAAAAGCTCTTTCCGAACCTAAATTTTTACTCATTTTTTTAAAATTGTTTTCAATTTCATATTCAACTTATTTTTTCTCTAATTTTACGTTAAATAAAAATTTATTAATTTTAAAATTAAATTTTTATATATTTTTTAAATTTTAAAATTAATTTAGGAGCAAATTCTAAAACCAGTTATTACATAATATCTTGCCCATAGAATTTTAGACTGAGCCCATTAGGTGGTGAAAAATGTTTTTTTTTTTTTTAATCTACAACTTAACTCAAAGGTGGTCTCAGAAAATATTGGCATTTGAAAATTGTCTCTCACATGATGTTCAGCCCCTTCAATTGGAATTTGGTTATGTGATTCTGCTGTGGAATAATCAAAGCATTATGTTTGGATTTGACTAAATTGGACCATAACATCACATCCCCCTTAAGAAGATTCTTTTGTGCCAGCAAGAAGTTGTGATAGTAGAATGGAGTTGCAATAGATTATTTAAATATATTAGAAATTATAATTTCATTAGATATAAAACTAATATACTATTTAGAATATATTATTATAGTTTTGGTAACTTTAGGATTTAATTTTTTTATTTATTGTAAATATTTCCTATTTGTATTGATATTAGAATTCTTAATATTATTAGCATCAGTTTCATATCTTATATTAGGACTAGCATTTCCAGTCTTATTAGTTTTAGTATTTTTTAGTTTAATCAATAAAAATTACTTCGGGAGCACTATAAAATTTTTAAGAATTTTTCGATATTTGATTGTGTGATTTAATAAACTTTTTAAGTGTGATACTTAAGAACCCTAAGTGTGAGATCTAGTTTTTTTTTTTTTAAATTTCAAAGTAAGCAAATTTAACTCTAATTTTTCCTACATTAATTTAGTATTAGAACTAAAAAAATCCTTACTAAAAAAATCCTTCATCCAAATTCTTAAAATCCTATGCCCAAAGATACCAAATCCATCTAGCAAAAAAAAAATCTAAAAACTAGTACAAATTTGGTGGGTCAGTTCCTGTTTTGGCTGGTCAAATGCTACTGACCAATTTTACCGAGTCAAATACTACCTCAATTTCTTCCATCGAGTAAAAGGCATTCTGGCAAAGCGTCACAGTCAAAGGTTTTCATATCACCTAGTGTTGATTTTGGAGAAAAAAATATAAACTTTATTTTTTTTTACGCTTTTTATGTTATTATATTTGAGATATTTATAGAATTTTTAATTTATACATAAGAAAATTATTATTCTAATAGAATTCTGATTACATGAGATTACTATTATCGTAAAATTCTAATTACATCATCTCAACTAATTAAATAATAAAATATTTTAATCAACACAACTCCTAAAGTTGATGTAAAAATATCACGCATGCTCAACTTGTAAATTAAGTTCTAAAGAGATTTGTTACAAACCCAAAGACAATGATCGGAAATAGAACGGTCCGGTAAAGAAGCGGCGGCACTTGGAAAATGACTAGAGAAGGCTGGTCGTAATGGCTTGTGGGTGGAGGAATCAGATCGGCACCGGTATCAAAACCAGAGGCAGACGCGCACGAAAGAGCCAGAAAAAGGAATAGAGAAAGCTGGTCGGAGTGGCTCGCGCATGGAGGAATCGGATCAGCACTAGTGTCGTGAAACCAGAGGCAGACGCGCGCGAAAGAGCTGAAAAAAGAATAAGAGAAAGATAGTCGAAGTGGCTCGCACGCGGAGGAAATAAATCTGCGTCGGATCGCGAAATCTGTCTTGGTGCGGTCGGGTGTGTGCGATAGAGGGGAATATGTGCCAAATCTGTAAAGTTGGTCCCCGTGAGCACACCAGAAGGCCAATTCGAGCCAGAGGAGAAGATTTCCGGCAGCATGTGTGGCTCACGTGCTCAATAAAGACCACCGCAGTAGGCGCGGCAGGCTGGCGGTGAGGCAGACTCGTGGTTTGGGAGTGGATTTTTGATACACAGGTACCAACTCAACCTATTGTGCTATTTAGGGTTTTAAGAAAACCTTGAAAGCAGAACTCTAAAATAGTTATATTTGACTCTAATACCATGTTGATTTGGAAAAAAAATATAAATTTTATTTTTTCACGGCCTTTATACTGTTATATTTAAGATATTTATAAAATTCTCAACTTACAGATAAGAAAATTACTATTCTATTAGTAAAATTTTAATTACATGAAATTACTATTTTCGTAAAATTTTAATTATATCATCTTAACTAATTAAATAATAAAATATTCTAATCGACACGTAACATTTTACAAAGTTTTGGTAATACATGATGAGGCCCAAAGCCCCTTAAACTGTCAGCTTTAATGTAGTGAAAAACTATTTAAACATAACGAATTTAAATAAATAATGCTGAAAAATTTAATTCATCAAGATTTTTAAAGGTTGATTAAGATTTGGCTAATCCAAACTGTATGTCGAAGAATTCTTAGAGACTTTGGTGTGTTCTAAATGCATTTTCTCCACATCATTCATATGCATGATATGTGGTGATGCTCAAACCCAAAGTCCAATTTCATATAGAAGCAAGGCCTGTCCTCCAATAGTTTATCTATCAGTGGCACTGGGACCTGTCTTTTACTTTTTTCTTACTGACAGCCTAATAGTCCACAAAATCGCCAAAATCCATTCCCTTTCTTTCCCAGGAGTCATAGGGAGGAAAAAGAAAATTGCCGAGGTCAAAATGCCATATGTTATCTCAGGACACTGCCCTTCTATCTCATCCTCTTAAAAGTCTTAGTAGCAGTAAGCTGATACTTTATTGGCTCCAACACATGCTCCTAACATAACTCAATGGCCCTGATCGGACGGTGGAGGCAACATGATTGAAGTTAGGAGACAAAATTCAGTGGACAAATCAACCTTACGTGTCGTATATCAGATGCAGAATGAGGTGGTTTCAGATTGCTTAAATAGATTAGAGATTACAGTTCTATTACATATAAAACTATTATACTATAGGGAGTTTATTATTATAGTTTTAGTAATTTCAAGATTTTATTACTATTACTATTTAGTTTTTTATTTGCATTAGTAGTATTTCTTATTCTTAGGAGTAGTATTCCTAATATGATTAGTGTTAGTATTTGTTACTTCAATCTTATTTAGTAAAGATTACTTATGAAACATTAAAAATATCTCCTTAATTTTATTTCTGGAAAAATAATTCAGTTATTCAATAAAATATCTTAAAAGTTTCTTAAATTTTCTGATTGTGTAAAGTAATCACGGTCTCTAGTGTCATGCTCAAGACCTTTTAGATGTGTTTGTAGGAAATTCTAAATATGGTATTTAGGTTTTTTTTTTTTTTTAATTTCAAAAAAAGTGGAGAAATGAACTCTATTTGTTCTAATTCACTAGCGCACGTTTCTCAAGCACTGGAGCATTGCTACTGACAACTGG
The DNA here is from genome assembly GCF_000150535.2 of Carica papaya. Next base: position 1,438,591 of record NW_019014682.1, on the reverse strand, counting down.
GCTAGCTGCTTACCAATTTTCAATGTGGATTTTGGCAGGACGTAACTACTACCTTCCTGCATGTGAAAAAGAGGTCATTAATTTGACAAAAGCAATCTATTATGTGGCTGATTCTTTGTGGTACACAAGGGGCATTTTAACCTCAAATACTTATTGGACCTACAGGCGATTGCTTCTCTTTGTTAATGTTAGCTCAACAAATCAACACATTTTAACTCCTCAACGGGATTTGCTGGTCGAGGTAATGAGGTTTTTGACACCTTCTCATGACAACATGACGATCATGACTTACTTGAGGCAGTCTGTTATGGTCCTTACTTAGTATCTTTCTATGGGGTTTTGATTAAAGGCAAAGGAGGTGCAAAATTGGATTGTTATGTGAAGAGGTTGTGGTAGATAAGTCTCTTGGTCTCCCAAAAGCATCTAATCTAGTCTCTCCTGGATTTAGAGTACTTGGCTCTTAAGGGATCAGAAGGTTCTGTCTAACAAGTCTTTAGCTACTATTCAATCATAAGGTTAGGAAATCCATCAAGCACAAGAAGTATACCTGCTTGATTCAGAATTCAGCTTCATGCAATACTTAACCAGATCCCAAAACATAATTACTGGTCCTTAAAATAATTGGAAATCAGTTAGTTGTTTAAGAAGAGTTAGCTACTTGCGCTTTATAACAACAAACAGGATATATGCAAGTGTGGATAGAAGAAGAGTGATTGTGAAAGGCATTGAAGAATAGTAATGCAAGTCTTTTTCCTGTCTCTTTCTGATTCTTATCTCCTGTATTTTTTTTGGTCTCTTTGCTTGGCATCACTATCATATAATGTGGAATTCTTTTTTCTTTTATGGACTGAATGGGATATCAGCGCATAGATTCTCAGAGTGTACGCGTCTATCTCTACTTTGGTTCTCCTTGCATTTCTAATTTTTTGAATGATTTCCTTTATTTACTTCGGTTCTCTTTTTGATAATTTGAGATGGTTTTATGTTCCCATTTTGGCATTTTAGTTAATTTCTTATTCATTCTTGTATTGATATTTATATGCATAACTACAACATAATATGTTATGTTTGAGTTATTATCGTCCATGCTTCAAATTTCTTGATAGTTAAAATTTGATCCTCAAATTGAAAGATGGGAATTAAACTCTCATCCTCAAAGGAATTTAAGATATAGGTGGTGGTCACTCAAATACAAGGAATCGTGTTTTCGTTTTGCATATATTAAAATTAATATGATATCAGAATAGTAAATTGATGAGAAAGTAAATATGAAATTATCTAGATGCAAATTAAATCATCGTAGACTCAAACACTCACATGGATTCTTTAAAAATCAACCCTTTCCCCTCCTAACTGCCTGCAACCCCCTCAAAGAAAAACTGTAGAAGCTTGCTTAAATCTTGTTTTCTTCTTCTTGGCTCATGTTATAGAATTGATGAGTTTCACAAGTGAGTGCATTTTCATTATAGAGAATGATCCGAAATGATGCAAGCTTTATCTTGGTTGGATCTTTGCTGAAGTCAAGAGATGGATATATTCATCAAACTATGTCTTAGGATGTTTCACAAGCCATTGCTATTTCATTCGGACGCAGGGAAGAAGAAGAAAAAGGATGTTATTTTCGAGAATATGATGCAAGTAATAGAACCAGAACTAGGGCTTTTGTTCTCTTGAAGTTGAAGACTGGTGTGTGTATTGAATTACAACAAAGGAACTTCTGTAGAATTGCAGTTTCAGGCGTGGTTAAATTCGGATTCTGTGTATGTTTATCTTTCAGTAACCTTATTATATCTTCTTTATAGTTGCTTATTTTAAGGGTATGTTTGGAGCAAGTGAATTATTCCTAACAAAATTAGTTTAAAACCCTTTAAGTAGAATTAAACAAAATATATTTTAAATTAAAACTATACATACATATATGTATATTTTTGTTTAAGAATATTACATCTATCATTCAAGGGTCCCTTGTGGTTGTTTTGAATATTTGGGTTTAGTTGTTACTTATAATTCTCTACCATTCTTTAAATGTTACAGCATCTTTTTGTCTGTGTTTTGGATAAGTGATATGGAAAGTTTTTCAAAATTAAAAGGGCAAATTTACATGAAATTTGAGACATAAATTAATTTAAATAAAAATTAATAATATATTAATTAAATTATTATTTGTGTCTATAAAGCACTTCCAATTTTATTAAATATTTTAAAATAAAAAATTTAATATATTTAATTAGACCAAAATTCTCCAATTCAGCTTTGGACCGGACCCAACGAGAAATAGTATAATCTTTGAAATATCCAAAAATGATTGTATGTACTTAAAATATTCGGAATTATTTTTAAAAATGTGGTAATAAAACATATGGTAAAAATTAATATACAAAAATTATATAATTTAATGTAAATTTAAATTAAAATTCATATTATAATTGCTTGTTATCACATATAATGTACTACTATACTCAAATAAAAATTAATAGAGAACCATTCTAATCCACAAAAATGAACCTCAATCATGACAACCAACATAACAAGTAGTTTTCAATAAAATTTACATCCATGAATGTTGATGAACATTTTCACATCCCTCAAAAAATTGCACCATCAATCCAAGTTTCATTCATCATCAAATTCATATATTTGAAAGATCAAATACAAATATTTGAACAATTTATGGATTACCGTTTAATCGAAGATTTATAATTTATCAAAAATAAATTAAACTATAGGGTTGATTATATTATTCTAATGTATTAAGACCCATATAGACACCTTACGATATTAAAATATGGACTAATAACATAATATTTGCCAACAAGAAATTATTTTTATGGAAAATAATTCAGGGTTAAATCTTAACACTCACTCCTACATATATATATATAATATATCTCATTGAGGGATGAGAAGGAGAAGACCTAGCGGTTACTTCAAATAGTTAAGACATATTTCCGAAATAAGGTACGCTCGTTTTATATGTTATTTAATTACTTATACGTTGTTTTTTTATATATTATTTAATTACTTATAAGTTGTGTATATAGTC
>NW_019014682.1:1388784-1409688 GCF_000150535.2 Carica papaya | reverse complement strand
ATGCCATTCTTAAATGACATGTTGACGAAGAAGATATGATTGACCCACATTTTATCTACACCAATACAGTGTTAACAGTCAGAATTAATCCAGACTTTTATTTATCAGGGAAGTAAGGGCCTTTCGGCAGATGCTATTTGTCGAGGAGAAGTTTACCAAGCTGTGGATGAAAGCTCCAAGCCAGTGACTGCTAATGGAACTGATCCAAGTAGGAAGAATGAGATTTCCAGAAATGATAATTCTTCAAAAAGATTAGACCATAGTTCTGTCACAGAACATTACAGAAATATTGATACAAGTGGCAGAGCTGGATCTGACAATTTAGTCTCTGCAAAGGCTGCTGAATTGGAAACTGATCCGGAGACTGTTTCAAAAAAAAGGGGACGGAAACCTAATTCTTTGATGAATCCAGTAGAAGGCTATGATCATTCTTGGATTTGTACAATTAACAAAGACCCTAAAATATCTCATGGCAAAAAGACTCATGAAAAAGGAGTTGATTTTTCACCTTCCACAACCCTAGTTTTGAAGAAGGCACCTTCATCCTCGGCACAGGAAGGAGTAACTAGGACTGCAAGGGTTTCCTCTAAAACTAATGCAAGCAAAAGTTTCTCTTCCCCATCTGCAAGTAGTCTTCCAGGTGGAGATCATTCTGCTCAGAGGCGACCTAAGAAGAAACACAGCATGATGGATCAGGATGATGACCGTATCTCCAAGAGCAAGGTCTTGACTGCTTTGGTTGAAAACAAAGCACCACAACATGCAGATATAACTGCAGAAGTTGAACCTGAAGACAGAAGTAAACCAGTAACTAAAAAAAGAAAAAACTCAAAACTTGGACATGCCATGAAGGAGATTGAGCAGACAACTCAGGCACCTGGCTGTGTGTACTCAGAGAAAGAAGGAAAAGCCTCAATTGATACTGAGGAAAGAGAGCTGCGTCGGACAGTAGTAAAAATTGAGGCTTCTGAGAACTGGCTTCCGGATGATACTACTGCAAACAAAGTTATTACCGAAGCATCTAGGAAAAAGGTATGAAGTTAAATTTTTAAAGTTCTATCCTATATATATAAAAAGTTTGTTACACCATAGTTTTTTTTGTTTTATTCTCTTGTCAACTGTGCAGAAGGTGATTTCTAAGTCTTCAGGAAAAGAATCTGGTAAAAAAGAAAGTAACATTGACGAAATGCCTAAGAGAAATCTCAAAAGGAAACTAACTACATGCACTGAAACGGTATGAATTTGATCTCCCATTTAGCCATCAAACTTGTATCTGGTTGTGATGCATCCCACATTTTATTTGGTTTTTTTCCTTCAGTGATAATTTGGTAGGGTTTTGCTTATTGTCTAGGTTATGCATGCATTATCATTTTTTTTTATAGAACAAAAAAATATTGGAGAAAGTATGAACTTAAACATCTAATATTGATGAACAAACATTTGCTTCTATTTATTGGAGAATTTGGTGTTTTAACAAACTCTGAAATACTTATTTTCCATATTCAGGAATCAAAAGGGTTTCGCCGTGGTGAGGAATTGATTGGCAGAAAAATAAAGGTTTGGTGGCCCCTGGATAAGATGTGAGTGGTTTAGAATCTACAATTTGTATTTTGCCCTCTATTATTTTTCTTTAAATGGTGAATTTGTTCATGCAAACTATTGTACTATCATCATTCTTTCTACTCATCGATAAAGCTTTTGATTATCCGGTTTGACTTTTGAAGTAGTGAGGTAATTTTGTTTGTTTCTTTCAATGTTTTTTTAACGACAATTTGTCAATATAAAATTAAGAATAAGTTGTTTTTTTTTTATTTCTTCTTAAATATGTAATTGTTGAGATATATTTTCGAAAAGTATAGTTGAACATATTTTTTCTTGACTTTAATAATTTAACAGTATAAAAGAAAATAAGCATTTGATTAGATAAATATAGCAAATTATCTATCAATTTAGGATTTAGAATCTCCTATGACAGTCTGCTTATCAGTCTGGGGACTGATGAAGTACTTTTTTTACAGATGATACTTCATTAGCAGCAAAATTGTTCTTTCATTTGAATTTATTGCTTAGAGTTTAAATTTTTGGAAATAACTTTGCTCTGCGTAGAAATTTATGAATTTTCGTATGAGGTTCTTCAATGCTGATATTAGGGGGGAGATATGCGGACTATTTTCTGTTTTTATATCAAGTTTTCTGTTAAGTTGATATATCAGAGGTATCAATTACAGACAAGGGCCATTTTCGTTATCTAAGTTTTCTGTTTAAATGATATGTCAGATTTATGTATTGCAGGTGAGGATAATGTCCTTTTTTCTTGTGGCTATATGAGATTGTGAATAAATTTTTAGCTTTGACTGTTTTACTTGGGAACTGTGCAAGTGCATTAGATAGGCTTGCACAAGAATCAGTGTGCTGGAGGACTTGATTCCACTTTATGCTGCTTCATATATATAAATCCTTTTCAATAGACACTTGTCAGATTTTGAAATTCTTGCTTACCCACCTGTTTAGAAAATCTTGGAATAACCTCCTATTTGATACTAATATTTGAGACATTTGACATTAGTTTGTGTTTCTGAAGGACATCCATGGTACGATGGTGAAAGTTCTGATTTATGCTCTCTCACTTAAATCTTTATATTCTGCAGGTTTTATGAAGGTATTGTTGATTCCTATGATCATATAAAAAAGAAACATAGGGTAAGATAACCTTACTTTGATGTCATTTTTCTGGGATTTATTTCACATATTTGAGAACCTGATGTAGCACAATGGAATAGGGTTTAGGAAGACAAAATTTAAAGGAAAGAACAGATAAATTTAATCCAAAATTACCGGGATTGACAACGAGCACAATCACAGAATTTTGAGGAACTCAATTCAATGAGAGAAAATTAGTTGGTATTCATATGCATTTTATTTAGTAATAATGGATCTCCAGTGTATTTTTAAGGTGTCTACATGGCTTAACATAAATATAATTTTTAAATAGAAAGAAATAACAAAGTAAGACTTCTAACTAGACAAGAGATGGAATACTAAACTGCTAATAAGCCTATTCTATTAGTAGGTCCTAAATAAGCAAAATGTCTAAGTAATATAAAGAGATTATAATTGCATAATCATCCCATAATATTGAAGTATCAACTCTGGGGCCTTCTTCATTTGTATGAGAACCTGCCTAGTTCTTGCTGACATCCTAATGGTTCCAAAGGTAATCTGGTCTTGGTGTTTGTTTTTTCTCTTTTTTTTTTGGGTTGGGGGGATTGGGTTGGTGCTTGCATAAAGAGCTTGGAGTTGTAATCTTTTTATCTCCTTTTACATTCCATGCTAGAAGAAACTGGAAAACTAATTCCAGTGGCTCCTCCCTGCTCTGCCGTATTTGGTTTTGTAAAACATTGACCATCTTGATGTTTTATTCTTTTCTTCATATGATATTTCTGTTGTGACTTTTTTGCCTAGGTGTTATATTCTGATGGTGATGAAGAACTATTGAATCTCAAAAAGGAGAACTGGAAGCTGATTGGAAATAATGATTTCCCTGAGGGAGTAGGTTTTTCTTCCATGGTTTATTTTCTGTTTTGTTGTGCAATATTGCATTTCAGGAAATTAACTGACCAAGCAATTATGTTAATAATACTAATAGGAGAATGACATCAATCGTCCAATGCAAGAGAATTCATCAGATTTGTAAGTACTGTTTTTAAGTCGATATCTTTTCTTCCCTGAAAAATTGTTCCACGAATATGCTTATCAGGGAAGGAATTTTCAAATTCTCTGAAATAATAGACCATATTATAGTCAGCAAATTTGAGGAAAGGAATAATATTTGATATCAATAATCTTTTGCATGTTTGTTTGTTTGTTCCTTTTTTTTTTGGGGTCTGCACAGAGTACAGAAGGTGAAAGACAAGAAGAAAGAAAGTGAGTCAGCCAAACGAGGGAAGGCTGATTCGTCTGCAAGAAGGTTAGTTAGTATGTCACTTTAATCATTATTTGCTGGCATGTTTTAGATCTGAACCAAAAATCATAATGGGCTTTCAGGAGTGGAGCTGGAAGTATCTCATCCAAAATCAAGGCCAGAAAACGTGTTAAAACTGTTGATAAAACGACCCAAGACAACTCTATTGGCACTGACAAGCCAAGAAAAGATGCCTCTGCAAAAGCTTCAAAAGTTGATCGTCTGAAATTGAAAGGCATCAAGCTGGAGGGTGAAAACTAAAGCAGAGACTCATAGGGACTCAGAGTGATGACAAAGTAAATGTGAAAGTTGAGGCCGAAAGAGCATTTTGGGAGTTTTGGTAAAGACAGAATAGGCGCTGGGTTGTGGCCATTCTGTTTTGTTTATACAGCTGTACATATGGGATGTCTATGTAGTGAGAGTAGGCGGGCCGGGCCTTTAATGGTGTTAACTGTCCTCTTTGAATTGGTGATAATTTAGCAACTATCCACACAAAAAGATCAAAATATTGAACGATCTTTTGAGTGGGCTTGAAGATAGCTGTTTTATCTCATAGGCTGAAATGGACTCTTCACCCAATTAGTTTTGTGTTGTGGAAATGTTGCTTTGACTAGTATATATTAAAATATATATATATATATATATATATATATTCTGTTTTAAGAGTGGTTTCTTAATTATCAGGTTGGTTGGTTTGTAGTTTAGACCAAATCTAGATGGAGCTCAAATGAAAAGAATCTGATTGAAATCTCCAAGGGGAGATAATAAATTGACTTTGACATCTGGTTTTGGTTGGTAATTTGGATCCCATTTTGTCCTGGTTATTCTAGATTATGTTCTTTTTGACTTGTTTCAAACCATCTTTAGCAAATCAAATGTAGTTTCTACTAAAATTGACAATTAATTGCATAGATTCTGGGAACTTTTTTGCATCAAATTTCATACTTTTTACCTAATCCAAATAATTACACCCTATATAAAATTGAAAATTTTCTACCCCCATCTTTCAAATTTCATAGTTTACCTAATCAGAAATAATTACAACCCCACTAAAAAATGCCAAAAATTTTCTTCCCTACTTTAAATCTCTACAAAAGGTAGCACATAAACCCTTTTTTTAAAAAGGAACCCAACAAACAAGTCATCAGAGTCATGGTGAGAGATTTTTCTTTCCTTTTTCTTGTCAAAAACCAGTGTAAAAAGAATTATAGTGTTCTCATTTTGGAGTATGTAGAGATGATCATGATTATCCTTATGACTCTGTTAGTTTTTTCTTGTTTCTTTTCTTTGGAGAAAAGACCGTTAGTTGGTGTATCACAGTCATTACTTCTTTCTCTTACTCTTTTTTTCTTGACGGTAGACAAGACCTGGCTAATTAGTCTGAGAAATATAAGAGGCCTTAATAAGAATCAAACCGCAATGACCCATTTAGAAATGAGAATTTTTACACCATGGGAGCTAGATGCTTTTAACTTCATCAGTAAATGCTTTTAACCTCTGATCTCGGTGAGGATTTACTGTGAAAGAAAGAAAGAAAGAATTCATACACCATTGACCGACCCACTTCAAAAACCAAACTCCTCCCAACTTATTATTCTCTACTGACTTTGGGTTCAATAACCTCCCAAGTTTGGTAGGTGGGCGCTTCTTGTTGGAGATTTGAGCCTGTCCCTTGAGGCACCTGTTTTTTGGACTTTTTCCACTCAAATTTGCTACATATATGTATGTATGTATGTACACATATATCTTCTGCTGCTTATCCCTTCTACTTTTGATTGATTTAAACTGAAAACTACCCAGCCAGCCACCAACCCCCAAAAAAATTTTCATTTTTAATTTTTTTTTCTTGATATGTATGGTCTAATTTCAAAGGTTGAAAACCCATGTTCCAAATCAAATCATCTCCTCACATATGTCCATCAACATTGATTACCAAAGTATTTGAAGAAACTTTGTATATAATTTATTAGTACAATTTATTTGACTACAAGAGGGACAACCGGTTGAGTGCAATTAAGTTAAACCGGTCTGCGCGAGTAATTTGACAACAAAAATCAATTAAAAATACGTTGGAAAATGATATATTTCAGTATATTATATACATGCACATATAAAACATGTTGGTAGCCAAAATTGATTTTTGAAAAAGTCAGAGATTTGATTTTGGAAGTACTCTCTAGACTACATAGTCATTGACCAATGACCAAGACGAACTCTGTCAAGAGCAGTTTTCTCAAATGTAAGTTTACATTTTTTAACCATTACCTACCATGAATATATATGTATATATATATATATATTTACTATTAATATCATACATGGGTTTTAGACTTTAGGTGAGAGGTGAGTAATACAACCTAAAACATGTTTGTATCAATAGAATGATTATTGCATTATAAATTTTTGGGTGATTGATGATTTATTATAATTATTAATTAATTTCTAATTAACTTGCACGTCTATACTTTTATAAATACGTGTTTAAGTTTTTAAGGTTTTACATGAATATTAATAGTTTAAATTTTACGTGACGTTTGCTATTTTATTGAGTATATTATGAATTGAATAAATTAATTTATAATGCTTAATTCATGATCTTAGAACATAATTTGTTAAATTTAGAGCATAATATGCTTAATTCATCTTTATAATTATGAGTCTTTTCTTTTATACATATTATAATTTGATACATATTATAGAGTGACGTACTAAAATTTTAAAATTTTATTTAATTAATTCGTAATTAGATTATCATAAATTTTAATCTTTCATTACAAATTAAATATGTCAGACTATCTTAATAATATTTTTTTGAATCATACATAAACATAAATTCTTAAACTAAATTTAGATCATATATTTACATAAATCCTTGAGAAAGCTTTTCGAAGATGAACCTCCTCCCTTAGTCATTTTTTTTTTCCTCCAAGCTTGCATGTTATGGCAACAAAGTGGAGAAAATAAATTCCTTTGTTTCCTTCTGAGATCTTGGATGAATGTCACTACAATAAAATTCTTATTTTATTATTTTATCTTAACAAAAAGATTTAAAATAATATTGCATATATGTCCTTAAAATTTTTAATCATATTCTTGTTCTCGAGATTATTAAGTGATTAATTTTATAATAACTCACTATTCTACCTAGTAATCTCTGAGCTATATTCTATTCATATTATATAAGAGAGAGTTAGAGATAATTTTAAATAAAAAAAAAGATGAAAAAAAATTTAATTAGTTTTTGATATTCTTTTCTCCGAACTTATTTATTTTATAATTTAATTTGAATGTAATAGAATTAGAGATTCAATTATCTTATACATAAATTACAACGAGTTTACAAAAATTGCTTAGAAAAGTTATAGTTTATGCTCTAAGTTTTAAAAATTTTGTTAAAATAATTTTTTATTAAAAATATTTTTTTTTCTAAAAAATTATTTGTCTTTTAATAAAAATAAATATAAAAAATTACGTTAATTTTAAAAAATAAAAACTCTGTATTTATTAAAATTAATTTTTTTAAGATTTTAAATGCGAATTTTTATTAAAAATCAAATATATTATAAAAAACTATTTTATAATTGTTAAATCCTTTTTTTTTTATTTCCCTAATTATAGGGTGTCCATTGAATCTGTAACGGCCCCGTAAATTTAAAATGAAATGTATATTAAAAATATCAAATGCGGAAGCGAAGTCAAAAATTCGATTAACATCCCTTACACTAAAACTAAAAACGTGCTCACAAAATATAAAAGATCAAACTACCTAAAGGAGAAACTTGAAAGTAAAAGCTACGAATATGACTATGGAGTCTTTAGGCGTCCCCTTCGTCGTCCTCCTGCGGAACCGGTTCGGGAACGATGTATTCCTGATATGAAATGATTAAATAAGGAATGAGCTACACTAGCCCAGTAAAGACATCACGATATCTCACCGTCACGGAGGTAAAAGTGGGTAGAAAACACAAAAAGACCAATGGAGCATAATTTACAACAAATTCTTTTATTAATAATAAATCATTCACCATCCACTTACCTCAGTGAAATCCATAAAACAGTATACGAAAGCAATAACATTATCATCATCATGAAATCATATATGAACTGTATAACATAATACTTATCAAGCCTTTTGTAATTCAATCGTTACACAACATATTTTCCTCATTTACCAGCCCACTAGTATCCATGGGGATCCATAGGGGTCCCGCTACCCGTTAACCCTTAACACTTGAAATCAGATTCCAGGGTCGTCCCCATACCCCGTCCGGTATGGGCGCCAAAACTATAAACCTCATTACCCCGTCCGGTATGAGGGTGAAGCGGGCCGTCCCCATACCCCGTCCGGTATGGGCGCCAAAACACATAAGATCTCCATACCCCGTCCGGTATGGGAGACCACCATCCCGGTAGGGTTCCCTACGGACCCGGTCCGTCCACCATCTTCCAGGATATCTAGTCAGGCTGACCACATTATACAATTACCCATTTACATAATCTTTCATTCTTTTTTCCCTCAGTCAGCATCATCAATCCACATACAAACAAGCAAAACGGTAATTTATGCCAAACAGACAACATACAGCATCAATATCCTAGTCATTCAATCCATAATTCAGTAAAACAGTAAAATATGCACACGAAACTATAAAATGAAAACATCAAACCTCATACTGCATTTAAAACTATAAAACAAGCCAAATAACAGTTAACCGACAAACACACTAGACTCGGGCTCCATTAGCGACCTTAAGCAATTTCACACATTCGTTGATTCATGAAATACCGTTTTACCATTTATTGAACTTTAATACCGTGATAGGAAATAGGGTGAGGGGTCCTTACTCGTTTCGGGGTCCCAACACGGCTTCACAGTGCGCCTATAGGCTGTTCCTAATTTTTCTTAAATTTTTCCCGGGGAACTGAAACGCACTACTGGTACCTGCACGTGTTCCAAAAAATCCCAAATTAGGCCCGGGGCCCCTTTTTGGCCAATATCGCAATTTCGGCACGGCGGCTCCGCCGTGCTCCGGCGACGCGGCGGTGATTCGCCTCGGTTTGGCCGTTTTCGGCCGTTTCCGGCCGAATTCGGCCACACTTGCATCGATCCTTGCGATAAAACAACCCTAGGGCCCTCGGGGGGCCAAAAAAATTACAGAAAACTGAAGCTTACCGGCGGCGGTGCTCTCGGGTGCGGCGGCTCTCCGTTGAAGTTCGTGTTTTGGTGATTCGGCTTTGATAAACCTGTAGAGAAAAGAATGGTGATCATGGTGATATAAAAATTGCATTAAACGGAGGCCGGGAAGGGCCTCATCGGAGGCAAAAATCGAGAAGGGGCGCGGCGGCGCCGCTGGGTTTCGGCCGTGTTTTCCGGCCGTTTGGCCGGATTTTGGCTCCGATTTGACCACAGGGGAAATCAGCGTGGAAAAATGAGTCGGGGGTATGAAATTTACCTCGATCGGCTGTAGCAGCCCCAGAAATTTAAAATGGAAATTATATTATAAATATCAAATGCGGAAGCGAAGTCAAAATTTGAATAACATCCCTTACACTAAAACCAAAAACGTGCTGACAAAATATAAAAGATTAAACTACCTAAAGGAGAAACTTGAAAGTAAAAAAAACTACGAATGTGACTAGGGAGTCTTTAGGCGTCCCCTTCGTCGTCCTCCTGCGGAACCGGCTCGGGAACGATGTTCTCTTGATCTGAAATTATTAAATAAGGAATGAGCTACACTAGCCCAGTAAAGACATCACGATATCTCACTGTCACGGAGGTAAAGGTGGGTAGAAAACACAAAAAGACCAATGGAGCATAATTTACAACAAATCCTTTTATTAATAATAAAACCTTTACCATTCACTTACCTTGGTGAAATTCATAAAACAATATACGAAAGCAATAACATCATCATCATTATGAAAACATATATATGAACTGTATAACATAATACCTATCAAACTTTTCGTAATTCAATCGTTACACAACATATTTTCCTGATTCACCAGCCCACTAGTATCCATGGGGATCCATAGGGGTCCCGCTACCCGTTAATCCTTAACACTTGAAATCCATTCCAGAGTCATCCCCATACCCCGTCCGGTATGGGCGCCAAACCATAGACCTCATTACCCCGTCCGGTATGAGGGTGAAACGGGCACAGATTGAACGGTTCAAATCTCACGCGTGCGGATGGCCCAGATTGAATCACGCACGGACGGTCCAGATCGTATTGCGATGGACGACCTAGATTTATTCCCATTTTAATTGTGAGGGACAGCCCGTAGGCGCATTGTAGAGCCGATTTCAGACCCCGAAACAAGTAAGGATTTTTCACCATATTTCCTATCATGGTATTAAAGCATAATAAATAATAAAACGACATTTCATGAATTAATACATATGTATAATTAATTAAGGTTACTAATGGAGCCCAAATCTGATGTATTTTTCGGTCAGTTGTTGTTTGATCTATTTTTCAGCTTTAAATGCAGTATGGTATTTGATGCATTTATCTTATGGTTTTGTATGCATGAATTATTGTTTCTTTTATTATGGTTTGAATTATGGTGAACCCGATGTTGTGTTGTTTTGTTTGGTGTTCATTATTGGTTTACGTGTTTGTGTATGATTGGATAATTGAGACAAAAAAAAAATGAAAAAAATGTTATGTGAATTGATAAATGGATAACGTGGGCAGCCTGACTAGATATCCTGGGAGATGGTGGACGGACCGGATCTGTAGGGAACCCTACCGGGAATGTGGTCTCTCATATCGAACAGGGTATGGAGACCTTATTATGTTGGTGCCCATACCGGACGGGATATGGGGACAGTCACCCTCATACCGGACGGGGTATTGAGGTTTATGGTTTTGGCGCCCATACCGGACGGGGTACTATAACGGCCTCAGAAATTTAAATGAAGATATATGTATTAAAAATTTTAAATGCAGAAGCGAAATAAAAATTTTGATTAACATTCCTTACACAATAACCATGAACATATTCAACGTATGAAAGAATAAGCTAATTAAAAGAAATACTCGAAATAAAAACTATAAATAGAACTATAAAATCTTTAGGCGTCTAACTCGCCGTCTTCCTGATCTGAAATGATTAAGTAAGGAATGAGCTACACTAGCCCAGTAAAGATATCACACTATCTCACTGCCACAGAAGTAAAGGTTGGTAGAAAACAAAAACGACCAATGGAGCATAATTTATAACAAACTCATTTATTAATAATAAAAACTTTTACTGTCCACTTACCTCGGTGAGATTCATGAAAATAACATATGAAAACAATAACATTATAACCATCATAAAATCATATACACTTTGTAACATAAGACATGTTATACTTTTGCAATTCAATAATCAGACAACAATTCTCCTCTTTTACTAGCCTATTAGTATCCATGGGGATCCTCGGACTCATCCCTTACACAATAATGCTTAGAGAAATACCCACCGATAAATCGTTACTCAACTCTTCCGTGTGAAATGCAGGTGCAAAGAAATGAGGAGAGGAAGACCCCTACTAAACCGAGTAGCCCGGATGATTCGCTTCGGAAAGATGTGGACAAAATATTTGAGATGCTGGAAAGGATCATGGCCGTCCAGCAAGGTCGAGAGGAGAGAAGGGAGTTACCCGAACCTCCCCCACCACCATGGGTTGAGCCATCGCTACAGCAAGCGGATCCCGAGCCACCCCGGCACGAGCCTGCTCCACCACAGTACTACCCGGCACCAGTGCCGCAGTATGAACTGGTGCCCCAGCCACCGTACTACCCGGCACCGCCACAGTACAATCCGGTGCCCCCACTATTTCAGCAGGTGCCACCACAGGCCCCCCAGTCTACCCCCAGCCGGGCCTAGTCCCTCTTTCACGGGACTCAGCTCCTTCCTTGATCGACCCAGGCTACATAGAGAGGTACATGAGGCTGAACCCTTCCACTTTTGCAGGGGGATCCTTTTTCGAAGATGCCCAGTACTGGTTGGCAGAGACTGAGAGAGCCTTCAAGACCTTGGGAGTGGTTCCTGAGCAGAGAGCTACCCTTGCTTCCTACATGCTGGTAGGGGAAGCAGGTCGTTGGTGGGAGCTCAAGTAGACCACCCTGCCTACACCAGCCACTTGGGAGCAGTTCTTAGCGGCCTTCCATGCGAAGTATCTCCCTGAGCACATCCGACACCTGAAGGAGATGGAGTTTGTTCAGCTGGTCCAAGGAAACATGACGGTATCGGAATATGCTCGTAAGTTCCTAGAACTGGGCCGATACTCCCCGGAGACATTGATGGATGAGGGCAGGAAGGCCAGGAGATTCCAGTGGGGCCTCTGCCCATAAATCAAGCAACAATTATTGGTACTGGAGCTCAAGACATACTCAGCCGTTCTAGCAAAGGCACAGATTGTGGAGAGGAGTTTCAACACCCACTGCGCCGGTCCAACCAAATAAGAGGCCCAGACCAGTGATCTAGGGCCTTCCGCAGGCTCCAGGGGCAGCACGTGGAAAGATCTGCCAGCACTGTGGCAGGGATCACGGGGACTGACCATGCTACCGCCTCAACAACACCTATCGCATATGTAGTAGTGCCCAGCACTATGCGAGAGAGTGCCCGAGGAACTAGAACTAAGGAAGACCTCCTTTTTAGGGCAGGGTTTACAACCTTACCCAGCAGGATGCCGACGCCGACCCGAACGTGGTACAGGGTATGTACACTATCTGTGACCATATTGCTCATGTTTTATTTGACACTGGTGCATCGCATTCATTTGTTTCACATGTTTTTGCTTCCAAACTTAATGTATCACCTGATAAACTTGATTCATTGTTGTTTGTGTCTACTGTTGGGGGTGAAACACTATTAGGGGAAGTTATCTACAGGGCTTGTGCCATGGAGACAACAAATAAGAAACTGAGTGTAGACCTGATAGGGTTAGACACGGGGGATTTTGATGTAATCTTAGGAATGGATTGGTTAGCGGCGCATCACGCCACCATAGATTGCTTTAACAAGAAGGTTGTATTTAATCCTCCCAATGAGGAGCCATTTACAAATTAATAAAATCATTTAGTACTTTTCCTTGATGGTAAGTTTTCTTAATTTTTTAGTACCTTAATCTTACTACTTTCTCTAACTAGGCAAGCCCAAGAAGGAAATTTATATCCAAGATATTCCGGTAGTCCGAGACTTTTCAGATGTATTTTCGGACGAACTACCTGGACTGCCAGTGGACAGGGAAGTCGAGTTCACTATAGACTTACAGCCAGGCACCCAGCCCATTTCGGTTGCTCCTTACCGCATGAGCCGCATTGAGATGGAAGAGCTGAGGAAACAGATCACTGAATTGCAAGACAGTGGTTTTATTAGACACAGTGTGTCCCCTTGGGGTGCTAGAGTCACTTTTGTAAGGAAGGGAGATGGAACGTTGAGACTGTGTATTAATTATAGAGAATTGAACAAGGTTACGATCAAGAACAAATATCCCCTTCTAGAATTGATGACCTCTTCGATCAGCTGCAGGGTGCACAGGTCTTCTCTAAAATAGACCTGCGATCAGGCTACCATCAGGTGAAGATAAGAACAGAAAACATCCCTAAGACGACCTTTCGAACCAGGTACGGACACTATGAGTTCCTGGTCATGCCATTTGGACTAACCAACGCCCCGACAATCTTTATGGATCTGATGAACAGAGTCTTCAGAGAGTTCTTGGATCAATTTGTTATTGTGTTCATCGATGACATCTTAGTCTACTCAAAAAGTAGCGAAGAACATAATCACCATCTTGCCCAAGTTTTGCAGGTCCTCAGGAACAAGAAGTTATATGCAAAGTTGAGTAAGTGTGGATTTTGCCTTGAGCAGACCGCCTTCCTAGGACACATCATATCGAAGGAAGGAGTATCAGTGAATCCCAAAAAGGTTGAAGCGGTACTTGGCTGAGAGAAATTGACATCAGTTAAGGAAATTCAGAGTTTCCTAGGGATGGCAGGTTATTACCGCAGGTTTGTTGAAGGATTCTCCAGCCTAGTAGCTCCTCTAACCCAACTCACAAAGAAGAATGCCAAATTTGAGTGGAATGAGGACTGCGAAAGAAGTTTTTCAGAATTAAAGAAGCGGCTGACTACTGCACTCGTACTGGCTTTACTGAGTGGATCGGGGGGATATACAGTTTATAGTGATGCCTCTTATGTAGGCTGAAGTTGTGTCCTGATTCAGCATGATAAGATCATAGCATATGGGTCCAGGTAGTTAAAGAATCATGAGAAGAATTATCCCACCCATGACTTGGAGTTTGCCGCAATCATACACGCTTTGAAAACCTGGCGCCACTACTTATACGGAGAGACTTTTCAGATCTATACCAATCATAAGAGTTTGAAACACATATTCACTCAGAAAGATCTCAACATGCATCAGAGAAGGTGGATGGAACTCCTTAAGGAGTATGATTGTGATATCTTATACCATCCGGGTAAGGGCAACGTAGTAGCAAATGCTCTCAGCAGGAAAAGTATAGGCATTTTTAGCCCATTTGATGGTTTCAGAATACAGGCAAATTAGGGCCACACAACAGATTCAACTCCAGGACTTGAGGAGAACCACATGTTTGGGCCGCCTGACAGTCCAGCCCGAGTTAATTCAGAGAATAAGGGAAGCCCAGTCAGTCGACCCCACCCTGGTAGCCCGCAAGAAGGATGCAAAACAGGGAGTGAGCTCAGAATTCCAAATCTCTGCCGATGGATTACTCTATTTCCAAGACAGGGTGTGTGTCCCAGATGATAGTGAGTTAAAGAGAGACATCATGACAGAGTCCCATAGCTCGAAGTTTGCCATGCATCCAGGAAGCACCAAAATGTACCAAGGCATATGATCCCGGTTTTGGTGGAATGGGATGAAGAGAGACATAGCCGACTTTGTATTTAAGTGTTTGGTATGTCAGCAGGTCAAGGTAGAGCATCAGCGCCCAAGTGGGCTACTTCAGCCGTTACCTATTTCGGAGTGGAAGTAGGAACATATCACCATGGACTTCGTAACGGGATTACCCAAGGCACGTTCAGGACATGACGCCATCTGGGTAATCGTTGACCAGTTTACCCAATCTTCCCACTTCTTGGCCATCAGAATGGCCGACCCCTTGGATAAGTTGGCAAGAATGTATATCTGGGAAATAGTCAGGTTGCACGGAGTTCCAGTAACAGTGGTATCTGACAGGGACCCCAAGTTCACTTCTCGGTTTTAGAGTAGCTTTTAGCAAGCCATGGGAACAAAGCTGTCTCTCAATACTGCCTTCCATCCTCAGACTGATGGACAATCAGAAAGGAAAATTCGTACACTTGAGGATATGCTCCGAGCATGTGTCCTTGACTTCAGGGGCCATTGGGACGACCATCTACCCTTGATAGAGTTTGCCTACAACAACAACTATCAAGCAAGCATCGGCATGGCTCCATATGAGGCGTTATATGGGCGCCCGTGCAGATCACCGATTTGTTGGGAAGAAGTGGGCGATAGAAGATTGTTCGGCCTGGAGTTGGTAGAGGAGACCACGTCTAAAATAGTTAAAATTAGAAAGAACATTCAGACGGCTCAGAGCAGGCAAAAGAGTTATGCGGACACCCGAATGAGAGATCTAGCGTTTGAGAAAGGCGACCGGGTGTTCCTTAAGGTCATTCCTTTCAAGAGAATTAGTAGGTTCGGCAGGAGGGAAAAATTGAACTCCCGATTTATTAGACCTTTTGAAATCTTAGACAGGATTGGTACTGCTGCCTACATACTAGCACTGCCTCCAAAGCTCTCCAAGGTCCACAATGTGTTCCACGTATCCATGCTACGTAAGTACAACCCGGACCCCTCTCATGTCTTGCCTCATGAACCGCTTCCACTCTAAGAGAACTTATCTTATGAAGAAGTACCAGTCGGAATCACGGACCGAAAGAGTAGAATACTCCGCAATGGGAAAATATCATTTGTAAAGGTTGTGTAGCAGAACCACACGCCAAGGGAGGCTACTTGGGAGCTAGAATCATATTTTAGAGCCCAGTATCCCCATTTGTTCGACTAAGAGTAAGAGGCAAATTTAGGGGACCAAATTTCTTTAAGGGAGGGAGAGTTGTAACATCCAAATTTATTATTTTTATTTTTTAATTTATATTAGAATTTTAGTTTAATTTTTCAATATTTAATTTATGAGGTTTTAATTTAATTTAATAAAAATAAAAATAATAATAATGATAAAATATGGTAAAATTATTTTTGGGATTTAATTGAAATTGATTTTAGAAAAAAGGGGTGAAAATTTAGATTCTGGGGGTATTTTCGAAAAAAAAATCAGAAACCGGGGGTCAAAACGCAATTTAAGAAAGTTGTGCCACGTCAATAGCCCAGTCAGCAGCCCCGACCAACCAGCACACGCCGTGTGGCAAGGAAGCTGACGCGGGAGACCACGCGGGACGGAGCCACGTGAGCGATCTGCGTGCACGCGATCGAACGGTCCAGATCTCACGCGTGCGGACGACCCAGATCTCATGCACATGGATGGCCCAGATCTCACGCGTGCGGACAGCGCAAATTGAATCACGCACAGACGGCCCAGATCGCATTGCGATGGACGGCCCAGATTTATTTCTATTTTAATCGCGAGGGACAGCCCGTAGGCTCATTGTAGAGCCGATTTCAGACCCCGAAACAAGTAAGGATTTCTCACCCTATTTCCTATCACGATATTAAAGCTCAATAAATAATAAAACGACATTTCATGAATTAATACATGTGTATAATTAATTAAGATTACTAATGGAGCCCGAATCTGATGTATTTTTCGGTCAGTTGTTGTTTGATCTATTTTTCACATTTAAATGCAGTATGGTATTTGATGTATTTATTTTATAGTTTCGTATGCATGAATCATGGTTTCTTTTATTATGGTTTAAATTATGGTGAACCTGATGTTGTGTTGTTTTGTTTGGTGTTCATTATTGGTTTACGTGTTTGTGTATGATTGGATAATTGAGACCAAGAAAAATGGAAAAAAGGTTATGTGAATTGATAAATGGATAACGTGGGTAGTCTGACTAGATATACTGGAAGATGGTGGACGGATCGGATCCGTAGGGAACCCTACGGGGAACGTGGTCTCTCATATCAGACGGGGTATGGGGACGGCCCGTTTCACCCTCATACCGGACGGGGTATTGAGGTTTATGGTTTTGGCGCCCATACCGGACGGGGTATGGGGACGGCCCTGGAATCAGGTTATTAATGTTAATGGTTCACGTGTAGCGGGGACTCCCTATGGATCCCCATGGATACTAGTAGGCTGGTAAAAGAGGAGAATTGTTGTCTGATTATTGAATTGCAAAAGTATAACATGTCTTATGTTACAAAGTGTATATGATTTTATGATGGTTATAATAATATTGTTTTCATATGTTATTTTCATGAATCTCACCGAGGTAAGTGGACAGTAAATGTTTTTATTATTAATAAATGAGTTTATTATAAATTATGCTCTATTGGTCGTTTTTATTTTCTATCAACCTTTACTTCTGTGGCAGTGAGATAGTGTGATGTCTTTACTGGGCTAGTATAGCTCATTCCTTACTTAACCATTTCAGATCAGAAAGACGTGGTTCCCGAGCCCGTTCCGCAGTAAGACGACGAGTTAGATGCCTAAAGATTTTATAGTTCTATTTATAGTTTTTATTTCGAGTATTTCTTTTAATTAGCTTATTCTTTCATATGTTGAATACGTTCATGGTTATTGTGTAAGGGATGTTAATCAAAATTTTTATTTTGCTTCCGCATTTAAAATTTTAATACATACATATTTATTTAAATTTCCGGAGCAGTTACACATAATCTATTTTATTTCGCTTCCGCACTTAAAATAAATAAATATATATTTCCTTTTAATTTCCAAGGCTGTTACATAAATTACAATGAGTCTACAAAAGTTGCCTATAAAAGTTATAGTTTATGGTGTGAGTTTTAAAATTTTAATTAATATAATGTAACACCCAAATAAAAAATAAAATTTTTATTTATTTATTTTTATTATTTATTTATTTATTTGATTTTTTATTTAATTTAACTTAATTTAATTTAATTCAATGAAAATATAAATAATAAAAATGATAAAATTGGGTGAACATATTATTTGGACTTAATTGAAATTGATTTTGGGAAAAAGGGGTGAAAATTTAGATTCTGAGGGTGTTTTTAAAAAAAACATCGAAAACCGGGGTCAAAACGCAATTTAGAAAAGTTGTGCTACGTCAGCACCACGTCAGCGGCCCAGTCAGCATGTAGCGCCCGGGGAAATTAAAAAAAAAAAAAAAAACGCGCGTGCCACGCCAGCAGACCCAGTCAGCAGGCCTGGCCAACCAGGACATGCCACGTGGCAAAACCACGTCGACCGGGGACGGGCCACGTTGGCGATCCGCGTGCGCGCGATCGGATGGCCCAGATCAATCGCGCGCACGGACGGCCCAGATTTAATCGCACGGACGACCCAGATTTAATCAAAAACGGACGGCCCAGATTAAATCAAAATGGACAGCTGAGATCAAAAGGCAAAATGGTATAAATAAGACCCCCACACCAGACCCCAAACCCTAGCCGCCTGCCCTCGCCGGAGAAGACGAACCAGAAGCCGGCCGCCGCCACCCGCCGCCGCACCGGAGGAATTTTCGACCGCCGATCGAGGTAATTTTCATACCCCCGACTCGTTTTTCCACGCTGATTTCCCCAGTGGCCAAATCGGAGCCAAAATCCCGGCCAAACGGCCAGAAAACAGGGCCGAAAGCCAGCGGCGCCGCCGTGCCTGAGTTGCGATTTTGGGCCAAAAAGGGCCCCGGGCCTAATTGGGATTTTTTGGAAACACGTGCAGGTACCAGTAGTGCGTTTCAGTTTCCCGAGGAAATTTCAGGGAAAACTTGGGACAGCCTGCAAGCGCACTGTGAAGCCGTGTTCGGACCCCGAAACGAGTAAGGACCCCTCACCCTATTTCCTATCACGGTTTTAAAGTCCAATAAATGATAAAACGGTATTTCATGAATCAACGAATGTGTGAAATTGCTTAAGATCGCTAATGGAGCCCGAGTTTAGTGTGTTTGTCGGTTAATTGTTATTGGCCTGTTTTACAGTTTTAAATGCAGCATGAGGTTCGACGTTTTCATTTTATAGTTTCGTGTGCATATTTACTGTTTTATTGATTATGGATTGAATGACCGGGATATTGATGCTGTATGTTGTCTGTTTGGCATAAATTATCGTTTTGCTTGTTTGTATGTGATTGATAATGCTGACTGAGGGAAAAGGAGAATGAAAGATTATGTAAATGGAAATTGTATAATGTGTTCAGCCTGACTAGATATCCTGGGAGATGGTGGACGGACTGGATCCGTAGGGAACCCTACCGAGATTGTGGTCTCCCATACCGGACGGGGTATGGAGATCTTATGTGTTTTGGCGCCCATACCGGACGGGGTATGGGGACGGCCCGTTTCACCCTCATACCGGACGGGGTAATGAGGTCTATGGTTTGGCGCCCATACCGGACGGGGTATGGGGACGGCCCTGGAATATGATTTCAAGTGTTAAGGGTTAACGGGTAGCGGGACCTCTATGGATCCCCATTGATACTAGTGGGCTGGTAAATGAGGAAAATATGTTGTGTAACGATTGAATTACGAAAAGCTTGATAGGTATTATGTTATACAGTTTATATATATGGTTTCATGATGATGATGATGTTATTGCTTTCGTATATTGTTTTATGAATTTCACCGAGGTAAGTGAATGGTAAAGGTTTTATTATTAATAAAAGGATTTATTGTAAATTATGCTCCATTGGTCTTTTTGTGTTTTCTACCCACCTTTACCTCCGTGACGGTGAGATATCGTGATGTCTTTACTGGGCTAGTGTAGCTCATTCCTTATTTAATCATTTTAGATTAAGAGGACATCGTTCCCGAGCCGGTTCCGCAGGAGGACGACGAAGGGGATGCCTAAAGACTCCATAGTCATATTCGTAACTTTTACTTTCAAGTTTCTCCTTTAGGTAGTTTGATCTTTTATGTTTTGTGAGCACGTTTTTGGTTTTAGTGTAAGGGATGTTATTCAAATTTTGACTTCGCTTCCGCATTTGATATTTTTAATATACCTTTCATTATGAATTTCCGGGGCTGTTACACAGCAGCCCCGACCAACCAGAACGTGCCGCATGGCAAGGCAACGCTGACAAGGGAATGGGCCACGTGGGCGATCCGTGTGCGCGTGATCGGACGGCCCAGATCCGTTCCCGCACACACGGACGACCCAGATCAAACGTGCACACGGACGGTCCAGATCAAACGTGCGCACGGACGGCCCAGATCCACGCACACGGACGACCCAGATTCAATCAGGCATGGACGGCCCAGATTGCATCGCGATGAACGGCCCAGATTTAATCCCAATTAAATCGCGATCGGACGGTCAAGATTAAAAGGCAAAGCGTATAAATACCCCCACCCACACCTGACCAAAGAAACCCTAGCCGCCAGTGCTCGCTGGAGAAGAAGAACCAGACGCCGGAGGAGCCGGCCGCCGCCACCTGCCGCCGCATCGGGGAAGTTTTCGACTGCTGATCAAGGTAATTTTTCTCCACCTTACTCGTTTTTCGACGCTGAGTCCGCCTATGGCCAAACCGAAGCCAAAACCACCGGCCAAACGGCTGAAAAAACCCAGCCAAAACCCAGCGGCATTGCCCGCATCCCCTCCTTGGTTTTTTGCCTCCGATGAGGCCCTTTCCTGGCCTTCTGTTTGATGCAAATTTTTATACCACTGTGATCACTGTTCTTTTCTCTACAAGTTGATCCGGGAGCTCAAACATCAAAACGCGACTTCACGCCGGGAGGAAGACGCCCGCAACCGAGAGCACTGCCCGCCGGGTA
>NW_019014682.1:1371132-1386029 GCF_000150535.2 Carica papaya | reverse complement strand
GCACGTTTAAGTTTTTTTAATTATTATTATATGCTGATTGAGATGTTTGAAGGGTTTTTTTCATGAGTATTATATTAATTGTTCACTTACCTAATTATTTCTATTAGCTTTGTTTTGTTGAATATGAAAAATATATTATTCTTAAGACGGACAAGTGACATATTGCTGAGTAATTTTTGACATGGCCTTCCAACAAATAAAAGAAAATTCAAATAAATAAAGAAGAGAATGTGTGGTAGGAGACTAGATGATGGTGGGGAAGTTGGTATACCAACTTTGACACGTGACATGGTCATACTAAAAAAAGTTCGTCCAAATAATTGGCTACCCACTACTGTATTTTATAAGCAAAATTATTGTTTTATCTTTTTTTAGCCACAAAAACAACAATATCCCCGTATATATATATATATATAATATACAAAATTACTGGTGGCTGGAGAGATAATGTGCCTTTGTCACGTAGCTGATTGTGATAAAGATTCCTTTATATATAGCTACAGTCTCCCAATCACTTCATGCAATTTTCACATTTTATTGGAGGGAAAATATAAATATTAATAAATTATCGGAACGAAAATGCAGGTGCTCAGATGAGAAGAAACCAAGAGCAAAACCCTACAAGTTCAGTAACCAGAAGCTGAGGGACCTGGGCTTTGAATTCACACCAGTGAAGCAGTGTCTATACGACACCGTTAAGAGCTTGCAGGAGAAGGGTCATCTCCCTCTTCCTCCCCAACAGCATGAAGACCCTGTTAGGATTGAGTCTTGATTTATCTAATTTGTGTATGTATTAGTATATATAAGTGTCCTACCTGAGTCAACTAAGAGTTTTATAATCCACTGAGGCTACCTCATTTGCAGGAAAAGCAAGTATCTGAAGGGTAGCTATGTATTTATCAATGGGTAAATAATGTCTTAATTAGGGGAGGTCAGTTGTCCTAATGAAATACTACTTGAGAAACAAAGATACTCCTGTGTTGGCGGATTGTGGGTACCAACTTTTGTGTCCAAGCTAAAATTTTATTTTTCATTAATCATTTTATTTCCCCTTACTATTATTTGCAAGTATTATACACAAATACATATATATATATATATATATAGATTCTTAACTAATATATATTTTTAGGTGAAACTAAATGACAAGTGAAGGGACTTCTCTCACATGTCAGTCTTCTATTGGAATCCTACTTCATCAATTAAAAGTTATTAGTGAGAATATAAAGAGCAAAATAAAGATAACGAACAATTCAAGAGTGGTAGGATGAATAATTAAAATATAACATGAATCACTAACTCAACAATGATAGTCTTGTATGATAGTGTAAGAAAAGAATTCACTATTATGTCTTTGGAGTACAATGGAGATATAATGCAACCACATGATATTTCTTCTTCGATTAAAATGAAATTAATTTGATAATATATATAATAAAATAAAATAACATTAAAGTAATAATACTTATTAATTATTTATTTAAATTTTTTTAGTACAAATAAAATTTTAATTAATTAACTAAAATGTATATAATTGTTATCTATTTAAATATTATCTAATTACACATTCTTAAATTATGCATTATATAAACTTTTGGTAACTTTTTTGTTTCTTACACCTCGTTTATCTTACAGATTTTTGTTAAAAAATATAAATAATTTTGTAAATTTTATTAAAAACTCTTTAACTTAAAGACTTTTATATATGTAACATAATATTTATGTTATTTTTTATATAACTATATAAAATTCTTCTGAAATTATGTTAAGTTTGTTTTTGGATTTGTTCATGGTATCACAAAATTCAGTTAAAATTTTGGTGTAGTTATTGATATTTCACTATTTTTATAAGAAATATGATATTAAATCTATTATTTAACTACAAAAAATTTAAATAAATATTATTATGTAAATATATAAATTAATTATGGAATACACATTTTCTACAAAAATAAGAGTGTTACATACTTTTTTTTTTGTTAATTTTCTTTTTACCTTAGATAAACTTAGAAACATATTTAAATTATGTAGTCAATTCAAATTCCGAACATGTGTTAGGATCTGACTTTGACATACAGTTCACTAGGACCTTAGTTTTAGTAAAAAAAAAAATTAGTATTTATAGTAAAAAATGATAAATAAGGGTAGTTTTGAAAAAAAAAAAGTAAAATTATGGAGGAAAAATTTAGAAATAAAAAAAAAATAGAAGGAAAAGATTCTTGAAATAAAGAAATAGATGGGGGAAAAAAGAAAAATTAGAGAAAGAGTGATGGAACCTTAGAGAGAGAAAATAGAGAGAGAAAGAGTGTTTAGAGAGAGAGAGAAGAGAGAAAAGATAGATTTATTTGAGATGATTTCCAACAAAAACTACATGATTCTATTTTTTTATAATCCTTTATTTATATAAGAATATGAAGTGAAGAGTTTACTTTTCTAATTTAGTAATGCTTTAAATCACTATTTTTTTTATAAAAAAAATTATTACTCATAAATTAATATTATACAAATACACGCATGTACTGAATTAATTTTGGAACTATTTTATTTTCTTTCATGATTTGATGTGGCAACACCAATACCAAATAGATATATATATATATATAACAATACGTGCATTTATTAATTGAATCTTAAAAGTAACTCACTTATATGCATGTATGAAGTTAAATTTACAATGATTAATTAGTTTTCTTTAATAGTATAATTTTACAAACACTGAACTTTATGTATAATGTCTTACCACATCAAACTTTATATCTATATATATATATATGTATACATATGTATAAGTAGTATGTGTGTGGTTCTGACTGAATGTGGTTTTGCAAGTACAAATAAATAAATATTAAAGCCCCATAAAAATGGGGAGTGATGGAAAGCAGGAAGCACCAGATCTTGTATTAGTCAAACTATTCAATATATAAATTATAAGTTGCTTTTTCTTTTTCACTTTTAAATAAATATTTGAATAACTTTTTTCTATAAAAAATTAAGCTATTATTTTATCTAATAATTTTATTCTCTTGTAATTAAACTCAAACATACTATAGGAAGTTAAGAAGACGAACCCACTAACTACCAATACGTTTTCCAATCTTAGAAAGGCAAGCTGAAATTGGAGAAGGCAAAGAGTTTCATAATTGAGTAGTTTAAATTGGTAAACACACTTTTATTCTTTCATTTTTTTTTTTTAAAAAAAAATCCATTTATTATCCTAAAAGATATATGATATAGTATGATATCTCGCACTCTAAATAGACCGGGCATTATTACCGTCAGTATTTATCTACTGGTCATGTATCCCTACACAGAACCATTTAATATAATTAGTCAAAAATTATCCATTCCAATATGTTGGTAAACCGTGCCTCTGTTATCATCCATTCATATACAAATGTGGGTATCATTCTACTTTGAAGATAAAACATCATTTCCTACCTCGTTGAAAGGAAAAGAAAGTGCTCTTCATACATATATAAACTCAATTATGTGTTGTATAAAATGAAAAAAGTATTGATACTTTGTTTAGGTTTACTAAAATAATTTTATGAAAGAAATTTTTCAAATTGTTAATATTTTATATCGACTAGTTACATGAAAGTAAAAGTCAATATTATATCTAAATATAAATTCAAATCTCATCCAAAATTTTTTAAAATATAAGTCTTTGAAAGTCTATTTACCTTACTCTATATTATTTTTGCACTAACTATAAATTTGTTTGGTTTAATCTAAATTACAAATAAAGTATTATTATACATGATTAATTAGGTATTATGTTATAACCCGAGTACATGATTTCAATTTAAAAAAAGTTACATTCGGGTTTGAGAGAAAGAAATGGAGAACGATAGGAGAAATAAAAGGATTTAAAAGAGAGAGAGCGAGAATACCAAGAGGAAGAGATAGAAAATCAAAGAAAATATATATATATATATATATATTGAGAGAGAGAAAGATTATAAAAATTTGAAAGAGATAATGATAATATATTCAAAAAATTTCATTCATTGAATTAATTATATATACGAAGATTGGTGATTTTATATAGAAATAAAACATGCATACAAGTAAATAAATAGTCAATTTTCTATAAAAATTCATAAAATGATAAAAAAAAAATATTTAAATTCATTGAACAAAGGTGAAACAAGAACTGACTCGTTAACTAAAAGTTTGAGAGAATTAAAGATATTTCCATAGTTCTCTTCGTGCACCTCTATGCATCTTCTACTTTCTAATTTATTATTTTCTGTTTGCATTCGGATCCTTATATATTACTACTTGCTACTCTGTTACCACAATTGTTTTGCCATTGCCTAATATAATTCTCGGTTATTCCCGAGAAATTATCCTCTACAAAACTACATGCTGACATAGCCTTAAATTTCTATTGGTAGTTGGATATTTCATAAAATTTATCAGTCAACTATATGAAAACGTTCTGCTATATCATGGCATACACGCTACATAAAACATTTTCTCATGTGAAGTGGCTGTAACTCGACCTATACGAGATTTGCAATCAATTGTCCATCTAAATATATTAATTAATTGAAAACTGATATTTGTAATTATATGTATTGTTATTTTAATGCTATGTGTTTGTTCGGATCAATTATCACATTGATTTTAAAATAAATATTGAAAATCACATTATTTCTTAAGATATTATCATATTCCCATTGCATGCTGTCATATGTGGGAAACTTTCTTCCACCTTACTATTGCTGGCTGGAATATATATATATGATTTTCTGGAAGGAAAGCTTTTATCTGATCTCACTGGAATTTTGATTCTTGATAGGAGACCCCCCCAACAAAATTCAGCTTCAAATTCAAATAAAGTATGAGAAGTTGAAGATTATCTCCGATGTTCAAATGAAATGTTATCATAACTACGGGATTGCTTAAAGGGTGACCAAAAAAGTGCAGAGATGGAGCCAAAATGTTCAGATTTTATATACCTAAAATACACTTGCCATTAATGAAAATTAGCAGTAGTTTTGGGAATAACTTCTCCCAAAGTTAAACAAAGAGCTTCTCCTACTCAAGTCTTATTAGTAAACATCTGATGAAGCCACTCTCTGAGGCAACTGCATGCTTACTATGTCTTCTCTAGGGAGACTATACATTGGTGCATTACCATTAGAAATTTCTCGACTTTCAGGTGTTGTTAATGCCAAAAGGTGCGTAGCCTCCTTGTTCTTCCGAAAAACAAGATATGCAATTGCAGCCAGATATATAGCAATACCTGAAAACCCAAGTATTCCAAGGAACACGATGGCCACGAGCTTCATATGGCTATGAATAAGTAGTTTGATGAAGCTGCTTACAAGGTAGTATATATTTATCCCCATGATCAGGGAACCTATGATCCAAGTTATGGCTGAAATCTGCCAAGAGAGGAAAATAGACTAAGCGAAATAGATGCACAAAGCAGACACATTAGACCTCTTAAGATCATGTTCAGGTTTAGATGTACACCCCTTAAAACTCCCTCCCATATGTATTAGTTATGTTATAGAAGATTTCACACATACTTTAAATGGAACATTCAGTCCCTTTCTGTTCATTAGCCAAAAGTCCTGATCTATATGTTTGCAAGAAATACATACAAAATATACATATATACTTCCTGTGTTGGGTACATATGATAGGATATGGTCAGAGCTATCTAGTATTTGGCCACTAAATAAAGTGGTTTTTAACCTACCAAGCTGGGGCAGTCTTACCGATCAAACAAACTTAAATCTCACTTAATAAGACAAATATCAATAAGCATTTACAGATAACAAGGGAAGGGCCCAAATCCTGGAGTGAATAGGCCTGAAAGAACTGTAAGAATCATTATTTTTGAAGGACAAAACTAGTTGTTTCGTGAGTTGACAATTTAGACAGCTAAAAGACTTGTATTTTTTTAGTCCTAATCGACCCTGAGATACCAGAGGATGACGTTTACTAGCTGAAGCATGATTTAAAAGAAAATGATATTAAGATAAGAGGAGATTGAGTAGTTGCAGGCACATGTTTCTTGCAAAGATAAAGAGAGATAAGCTCAAATAATCATCCTGCTCTGTGATTTGTCTTAAGAGCTTGTCCTACTTTTGGATCTTGTACTGGCAACTTAGAAGAGCAGAAAATGATGGTGAGGATTCACATAATTTCCTGACAGAAACCCATTTTAGGGCTGGATTCAGTATAGAATGGGCATCAAGAAGAATAAGATGAAGAATATGCATGTTTTGCATGCGTGATTATAATTTTGGGTTCTATTTACAGTATGACAAGAAGAGAAGAAAGAGGTGTTTTAACGCATAAAAGCTAAAAGTTCTATATAAAATAACAAAAATCAAATCATATGATACTGAACTATCGAATAAAAACAACAAGATTTGAATTGCAACACCAGTCAGCATGATTTTGGGAATTCAGTATGATCTTGAGCATTATTAGCAGACTCTACTAAAGCTTGATAATCTGGACAAAATACTGATAACCGTGACAAATGCTCCACCATTTCTACATACAATCATGTTGTAACTTTGTACGTATAGATTAAAACCATTCTCATCTGTTGTCTTGCCTGTTCGGTCTTATTCTTTTGTTTCTTTCTCGTTAAATTACTTGGTATCTCCACTTCTAATAATCACCCTACCCTTTTCTCTCATATGCTCTCTCAAAGTTGCTGGAAAGATCCCATAAATTCTCCACAGATCCTTATACAACCAATTCCTACAATCTTTCCAGCATCTCTTGCCAGAATACACTCTTCAACGTTGACTTATCACCCAACTACAAACACTGACAAGTTATTCGTCGTCATACTCAACTCCATGGCTAAGTTGTGGGATTTGACTTGGTTAAGACAAGTTACTAATCCTGCAAGGATTTTAGCATAATTTATCGAGACTTAGTTGGTGGAAAATGTGATCCTAATTTTTCATTGTACGATGCATGCCTATTTAAAAGAACTCTTTTTTCTACCAACATGTCTCTCCGACTAGAAGTAATATTGGAAGCACATTCAGGAAGTATAACTGGTCATTTCGAAAGAGATATAACAATTATCATGGTGGACGATCAATTTATTGGACAAGCATAAAAAGAGATGCGGGTCAGATAGTACCCAATGAGCCATATAAGCAAGAATTTTTTACTGGGTTTGTTGAAACCACTAGATGCCATGATTCAATATTTGTGGTACTAATCAGTTTTCAAAATGGCTCATTTCATACCATGTGCAAAGAACCTTGATGCTTCTCATGTGACCAAACTGTTCTCCAAAGAAGTAGTTCTTACATGGACTATCCCTATTTATTGTTTTTTATTGTGATACAAAATTTGTTAGTTAGTTTTGGCGTACCTTGTGAAAGATGTTGCACACTCAACTCAAGTATTCTACACCTTCCACAAACTGATGGACAAACTGAAGCTACCAACAGAAGCTTGGAAGACCTACTTCAATGTTGTGTATGCAATTATATTGCCAATAGGGATCTTTTTCGTCCCATTGCTGAATTTGCTTTCAATCAATCATTCAGCAAATCAAAGCACAAGAATCTGTCCTTTTGAATGCGTTATGGACACAACCAAGGAAACTTATTGATTTGGTTCACTTACCACTGGATGCAAGTCCTAGAATTGAGGCAGAAGACTTTACTAAACATAAACATGAAATACATGCAGAGACAACAAATCGCTTCAAGTAATGAAGGTTGCTGATTAAAAAAGAAGACTTGCTGACTTTAACGAGGGAGATGTGGTTATGGTACACATCAAACCTGAAAGGTTATCTAAGGGCGTCTACAGGAAACTTTATTTAAAAAACGTTGACCCTTACAAAATTCTCAAGAAGACAGCTCAAATGCTTATGTTATTGATTTGCCAAAAGATATAAGTAAGGTCTTCAATGTTGAGTATCTTACTTCATATCAAGGAGGTGACTCTACTATTTCTCATATTAGTATTCTTATTTGCTTGTCAGACAATCCAAAATATCAAGGAGGAGACTGAAGATATTATTGATTATCAGGAATTAGCTACAAAAAATAGTATTTCTCACAAGTTTCTAGCAAAATTGAAAGGATGCCCTCAAATTGATTGCACTTGCATTACAGAAGCTGACCTCAAGACAGCTCAACCCTCTCATGCATGCCACATTCTATGGTTTCAACTCAATGGAGCCAAGTTTTTCCCCCTGGAAAGAATTGATAGCGCATAGCCACAATAGGAATTATTTACTGTTGGGGTTATTTTTCAGTTTATTATTTAAGAGTCTTATTGAAGATAAGAATTTATTCTTATTAAAATATTATTCCTAACTATAATTAAATTAGAAAATAATAAACTAGAAAAATTAGAAATAATACAAGATGTAGTGACTAAGAATCCTAGATGCGATATCTAAGCTTTTCCCCAATTCTTAGTAGGCAAATTAGCCCTAAATTGTTTTATATCAGTATGTATACCAAACAGATACTAGAACAAAGGCACACTTATCATTGACTTATTTGACACTACCTAAATATTTCCGATACTAGCCAATGCAATAACTTTTAAGAGATTACATTTTATTACATTTTATACATTTTATACTTTAGCAAAGATATAACAAGCAATGCAAAGAGGTTTATGCTTTATGAGATTAAACCATTCAGTTAAGAGTTTTCCAGAAAAATCATTTATCTCCCAATAGAATTCGTGTGATTTACAATTGGATAGCAACATAAGAACTGGAAAAGAAAAAGAACAATAATATTTACCATAGTTGAGTTTGCATATGTCCCCATCTTGGTCTTGCTGCTGGTGAACTTGAGAAGTGGAATCAATGCAAAAGGGAGCTCAAATGATAGGATCATCTAACATGGCATGAAGTTAAGTCTAAATAATTGGGCAAACTGATATGTATTTGATGAATGATAATCATCACACTAAATATATATTTAGGAATTCAAACTCTACAATCAACATATGGCCACCATCAAATCTCATTTGCTCACAGGTTATTCATTAAAATTAAAAAAGCTTTAAGTATTACAGACTTAGTGCAACCAATTGGTCCTACAAGAGCACACTTCAAGAAGCATGATTTACTTCAGGTCCGAACTTCCACAAGCATAATAGTATTGCATAATATTATATATAATTCATAATCTCATCATGTTTCCACATGCAAGTATTTTTATGGACTTGAAAAGAAAAAAATGCAATTAATTTAACAATATCTAAAATACGTTGGAAGAAAAGATTCACAGGTAAGAATTTCATACCGATGCAATAATAATCAACTGTCCAGCTCCAGCAGAGCCACCAATTACTGCAACAATTAAACTAGGGACTATGGCCAAGCATCTAGTTAGGAAGTTCCGAATCCATGGTCTCAATCGTAAATCCAAAAATCCCTACAAAGTGAAGAAAAAAAATAATAAAAAAAAAATGTGAGCCAACCATCCCTAAGTTAAGACTGTATCAAACTATCCAAGGGGACCCTTATTATGTGGGCTCCTCAAGTCCCAATGTTTACCGTAATGAGATTCTTGTTAAGAAACCCTGCAAAAATTTGAGGAAAAAAATGCAACAAAAATAACACAGGCTTTCCTTTTGATCTACATTATGAAGAATATCTACTATATTCTAATAACAATAAGTATAAGAAGAAAACTATGGAAAATCTCATACACCCTTGAACCTCAGTACACCTTTCAATTCCATAAGTTATGTAGGATTCTATATTAGGAAAGTGATAATGATGAATGATTTGGTGTAATTCTAGATTTAGTTGACTTCTTAGTTGATTGAGATTCGGTTATTTAACAAGCAGACTCTCCAAAATTTCCTCCTGAATTCTATCCTTATTGAATAAAGGATAGAAAATTAGGGTTTCTTGGTGTGATGTAACTCCTATATATTGTTGTATTTCTCTTCATAAACACATAACAATAATTCTAAGAAAATACCATCAGAAAATTACATGGTATCAGAGCAAGGCACTCCAGAAAATTGCCTTCTCTGAAACGAAAACCAAGTTTCATGGCCAAATACAGCATGAAGACCTCATCGTCCTAGGCAACCTCCAATCCTAAAGAAGTCACGACCGGGAATACTCGTGGAGGACGGGAAGGACAATCTATCCTTATCATAGGTGACAACTACTTTCAATGGTCCCAATCTGTGATGATGTACAACTACAGAAGAAGTGGAAGAAGAAACAGAATAAGAAGAGGCGGAAGAAGAAGACATCACCGAGGGTAGCGAGAAATGGAGCAATTGGAGCGCCTGGCAATGGCTGCAACCGTGGTGAGGCGTCTCACGGTGATGGTGTGCGAGACTGTTATGATTCCGAGACTAAGATCTTGTCACTTAGCAGTTTTCTAGAATTTTCGATTCCAGAATCTACTTTTTCTCATTGTTGTGATTCTTTAAGCGACCTATTTTGTGAAAATAGATTACAGCTTATCAAAGGGAGCTGCTATCTTGGACCTCGTTAGAGAGAGCTCCAATTTCGTACTTTAAAATAATATTCTGACTTATCTTTATTAATAACAAGCATAACCGTTTATATATATATTACAATTCTTTTTTAGAAATCTTAATCTAATTAAAAATACTTTACTAAAATATTAGAAATCCTATACTATTTAAAAATTCAACATTAATGAAAAATCATATGCTATTAGGAATCTAATACTAATTAAAATTCCATATTTACTATTTACAAATCTAATATTAATTAAAATTTCATATTTAATTGAACCTCAACCTCTTATTTATGCCTTAATAATGAGACTATAACAGACACCTTCGCACTATTTATGCGGCACCCATTATACTAAGAAGATCTGAGTTTTGGCAGTCATGGGGAATTTCTGTAAGGAAGCAGGTGCAAGAAGAAGAAAATGCATCTGGGAGCAAAGAAGTAAAACTGCTACAAATCCATAAATGGGAAATAGCTGGAGAACACGTGGCAAGGATCTAGGGAAGTCGGGGAGACATGGCAACAATCCAGAGAAAATGAGGATGCGTGTCGAGTTCTAGTGAAAGATGAAAGAAGGGGCAACGTGGCCTCAACTTGAGAAAGGAAAAAAGATGACGTGGCACCATTTGAAAGATCAAAAACACGTTATAGAGGAAAGAACACATGGCACAAGTCCGACCGTTAAAAGAGGGACGCGTGGTGCAAATCCCACCATTGAAGAAGAATTTCGAAATTCCTGTTGGTGAGAGAGTGAACGAATATGGACATAAAAATATTTATATAATAATAATAAACAAAAAAAATTAAAAAGTAAAAATATAAAATAAAATAAAATATATATTTAAAAAAACCCAGATATATATGAAGGTTAACCATGTCTTTAGCACCAAATAATTGGAAGCTGGATCTCAATCTTAAGGGTAAGGTTGATGTTCAAGGAGTGGGTATTAGCAGGACACCACTTAAGGATAAAAAAGAAAATGCACTCATTGGGATAAATTAGTCTTTTCATGTATTAGGGTAAGGGTTTGTTGCTGTAAATGACAAAATATTAAGGTAACCTTCTCCATCGCCACCCCCACAACATTCGGGCAGTTTTCGTCTGTCTTTGTCACTCTCCTCCTTTTCTTTTTGAATAAAAAGTGTAAAAGTATATTAATATGGTACCAAACAACCGGAGGTACCGCTCCTATACATAAAGCTTTACAATGTAGTTAGTGAGTCAATGACATGTTCAAAATTCACATCACTAATCATCTCATATCCTAAGAATAAAAACCCAAAATAATGCATTCACCTATCTCTCAACCTATACAAATCAGTAGGTTTACCCTTAAAAGCTCTATAATCTCTTTCCTTTCAAAGAATCCAAAACAAGAATAATGGAATAATATATTTCAACTTTCGATCTAATTGTATTCCTTCCCAAGCCCACAACTCCTCCCTAATAGACCCAGCCATCACCCAACTTACACCAATCAAACTATAAATAGCACTCCATAATCCAAACGCCATCGGACACCACAATAAAACATGCCTGCAGCTTTCCACATCAGCCATACAGAAATAACATCTGTCGGGAATAAACAGCCCCCTGCTTTTGTCACTCTCCTCCTTAAAATTTATAGCCTATAAATGATGCTTCTTCTAGGAATATAATGATCGAAAAATTATTGAAATCAAAATATATTCTCTCAAATCTAGTTGATTTCTCAGCTTTCTTTCTCTCTCTCTCTTTCTTTCATATCCGATCTATGTATCAGGCTTGTGACACTAACCAAGATTTTATTACCCTAACAAATCTGGTACATATACAGCTATGGTAAAATCAATCTTTCCGCAAGGATTAGGATCTAGATTTTTGTGTTATTTTCCATAATAATACAAATATTTTTCTCAAAAAGTACACCCTCCACCCACAAAAAACAATCCAATAAAATATTTGAGTCATAAAAGCATCACCAAATAGTTAGGATTTGATAAAACAGACCTCAAGTCACATTCAGGATGCTGTAAAAGCTAAACGATGCTCTTGCCACTCTAAACATCAACGAAAACTCTTTTGCCAACTTGTGGTCATCGCAATCAACAATCCAGATCCAGATTCATACTTATTATACGATGCATTAAACAGAAACTCTCTCTAGATCCATAGCGCAAATAGTTTTTGACCAATCTACTCGACCCGATCAGAACTCAAAATTTGACAATTGGATCGGGACCAAACTTTAATTGTAAATTCTCCTGTGGCCAGTCACTGGAGCAGTTGTGTCAGATCATCGACCTGAGTCCTTGGAAGTGGTGAATGGACGGCCTAGTCCAGTCACACGGTTCCCAAACTGGTCTAGCTCCTTCATCAATGACGACCAAAAATTGTCTAGCTCCTCTCATTTTCAGTGGCGGCACAATGGTCCACCATCAGTGGCAACAATTACTTCCTCCTCACAGCTGTTTTGCAATCTCGTGATCTTCCAACTCTTTGCAATTATTTTTCATTTTCTTTTATTGATTTTTTGCCAAGGAACAGATTCCGTCAAAATACACCAACCACAGTCCAATATCACTTACTAGAATTTGTGTAAAAATTAAATTAAAAAACACAAAAAAAACAATATGGTCAGTCCACTTAATCTATATTGACGGGAATGTCCAATATATTCCAATAAAAGGAATTCAATGAGAAAAAACTGTAAGAACTCTTTCACGCCCTTGATTCTGGGTGTACCTAATTTCTCTAGGTCACAAAACACTATTAGTTTCTCAACCCCAATGCTCTCGCATTTACCTGTTCTGTTCTCAAAAAATAGCTATCAATTTATACTAAACTGACAAACCTTCCTTCTTTTGTGCTCAGCCTTCAAAAGTTTTTGTCTGTTTAGGATATTAGGATAAGTATTGGACTTGAGAAGTCCATATAACAACCATGATGTACTCTTTGCTCTTCCATCTACCCTAATGCATACTAAGAGAAAAAGTCAACCCTTACTAGATGGGTCACGTTATCTCAATTATTTGAGTAGATGTATTAATACCTTTCCAAAAGAAGAGGATAGAAAACCATCTACTTTCTTATTATCTTATCAATTGTTGGCCAATTAATCATTCAAACCGGCTAAATTCAAAGTGATTTGGGTACACAGAACTAGGTAGCAAGTACCTGCATAACATATTGCCCGGCATATGTCCCTGTTATAGTAGAACTCTGACCTGATGCTAGCAAGGCAATTGCAAAAAGTTTTGAACTCCAGCTACCTAAGACATTCTGCAACAATAATTAAAAACCATTACTACGAGAGTGTGTAAATAAATAATATATTTTAAAGAAAGTGCAAACTAACACTATGGGTGAGGTAAAATAAACTTATCAAGTAGAAACCAAATGACTAGATTGTAGAACGATCAGCTACGAACTTTGAGTAAAAAGGACGCTTTGTTCAAGTCCAGATCTTTGCAGCTCGCTTGATCTTCTTGATTCAAATTTGAGGAATTGCAAACAGCACCACTTACTGAAATTACGGACACATTGATGAGAAAGGCTACCATTAGAGCAAATGCACTTTCTATCAAATAGAACCTGCAAGCTTCCTGTACCAGCAAGTCATAGTTGTTGCTAATTAGTACATTCAATGGATTCATCAGTGCCCCATAAATATATAAATGAATACAATAAGATCATGAGACAGACTGAGATATTTTCAACTTCCCCATAAATTGAAGTGCTGATATTTTTATGTTCTGTTGGTTTCTTTTTTCTGTAAATTTAAGAGATAAATTCATGCAATTTCATCAAAAGTTGAGTTCTTTATTCCTAGAAAGGAAATTTGACTAATATGGCCAGAATGAGAAAGCTGTTAGAGTTTTGCTACTGTTAAATTTATTTGAACGGCCCTAAACACTGCAACCAAACCAAGAATTTTACTCCCTGACAACATTTTACTGCTAAAGATGGCAACTTGGCAGTATTGTGAAGGAAAAGGCAATCAACGACTAGATTTTGTTGTTCACTGCTGTGAAGAAAAACTAGTACAATGGGAACAGCAAATAAAAGTTGTAGCTAATAGGAAAAAACTCTCATTAGGGTTCTAACAGTACGTTTAGCAAAATCTCCAAATACATCTTCTACACGTTCAGAAACATGCTAGTAGTTCACCTTAATGCCACCAACAGATCGAGGGATTCTTCTGGAAAGTACTAATGCTGAGTGAAGAAATAGATTGTGTCTGCAGTATAGTCAAAAGCAAACAGTTGCGGAGATGAGTAATCATCAGTGGAAAGTAACTATTTTTCTTAATCTGAAAAGCATGAGAAACTTACGGCATCACCATATCACTATTTAATGAAATTGCCAGACCAGTGGCACCATTCCCCTTTAGTGAGGAATATATAGTCCATGTAAAACTTCTGTTGCAACAGGCTTGCT
>NW_019014682.1:1313528-1325345 GCF_000150535.2 Carica papaya | reverse complement strand
GAGTAGAAAATAACTAATTATTTGGCTATCAAATGTCGGAAAGTCCCCCCGGAACCCCTGTAAAGTTGCCACATAAGCACATGCTGTCCTTATAAATAAGAGTGGTATAGTGATTATATAACTGTATGTAGTTTCACCTTAGCTTGTTTCAAAGCTAGCCAGCTTAAGTCTCTACACCACCGTCAAAACCTTCCTTTCTTTTCCTACCATATCTATATATATACATATACATACACATATATAAACATGTTGCAAAGGGTAGGCGCCGCTGCCATGGAAGTAAAGGGGAGAAATTTGGTGATGGTTAGAGAGTATAATGAAGAGAAAGATAAGGAAGCAGTGGAGGAGATGGAGAGACAGTGCGAAATCGGGCAACAAGGCAAGTCTACGCTCGTTACTGATCTCATGGGCGATCCTATGTGTCGTATTCGTCATTCTTCTTTACATATTATGCTGGTAAAATTCTACGTTTTAATCACTTTCCACATTAATTCTATAATAAATCTTCTATTTTGTTCGTTTTGATACTTTTAATTATTATACTCGTGCACGTGCACGAATCTATTAACATAATGAAAAATATAAATCACACGTGTGTTTATCAATTAAAAAATGTGTTAATATATTATAAGTAAATTGCGGTCATCATAATTTTAAAAGTAATTAAAATATTTAACGTATACGGGTACGCACATTTATATGCGTAGAATTGTATGATGATCGATTCGTGTTCTGAGTTTGCACAGGTGGCGGAATACGGAGAAGAAGAAAATATTGTAGGGGTGGTAAGAGGGTGTGTGAAAACCGTGACAAGAGGGAATTCAATGTATGTGAAAGTGGCATATCTTCTGGGACTAAGAGTCTCTCCTCAACACAGGTTTTTTTTTTCTCTTTATAATCTCCAGGGGTGTATTTGAAAATTACTTTTAATTTTCTGTCTCTTTGTATAATTAAATAAAATACTTTAACCGTTACTTCTTGAGAAAACGCGAAACGCACTGGTGTCGTGTCGTTTTGTGACCCCCTTTTAAAACACCCGTTAATGGAGGCTTAATCACGTTTTCCTCCGCACCCTCAACTTCCACATCTTGCATTTCCAAGTGAGAACTTAAAATTAGAAAATTAATATTTTTTTTTTTGAAGCCATAATTAGATTCCCTTTCCTCTAATCAGGGAAAGCCAACTAGATTTAGCTTATAATTAATTATAATTAAGTCTTAATTTTATATAATTTGAATTTCCATATATTAATTCCAACTTCCCACTAGCTACATAATCTCTTCATATTTCCTTTTAATCTAACTATGAGTAGTATATAATCATACTGCCGATCCATATGCCCATCATTGATTTTTAATTACTAATTAATTAATTAATTACGGATTTGGATGCAAACCCAATATTTCTCTTCTTTTTTTTAATTTAATTTAATTTAATCTAATCTAATTTGATTTAAATATATACAAGATTCATGTGTGTGTGTGTGTGTGTGTGTGTGTATATATATATATAGTGCATAGTGTTAGTGATGTCTTTAAAATGCTCCATACTTTTTTCATTTAAAAACTTATTATTACATAAAGTGCTCTACATTTTGGCATCATCATCCAAGATCTAATCAACATTCCTTTGTTAATCTCTAGGTAATTACCTCGAGCCAACCACGTTTATAAATTATTATTTTAATTCTGGAAAGTTAAAGGCAAAAACATTTTCTTAAACAAAAATTAATGCTAATTAAT
This sequence comes from Carica papaya, assembly GCF_000150535.2. The sequence continues at coordinate 1,323,603 of NW_019014682.1, read as the reverse complement.
TAATTTATATTAATTTAATTATTATACTTTTGCAACATAAATAATGCAGGAATCTAGGGGCTGCCACAGAACTTGTGAAAAAAGTAGAAGAATGGTCCGAACAAAACGGTGCGGATTATGCATACATGGCCACCGACTGCAGCAACCACCCGTCGATCCATTTATTCACCACAAAATGCGCTTACCGCAAGTTTCGAACTCCGACGCTGCTGGTCCAACCGGTTCACGCTCACCGCAAGCGAGTCGACTCAGCCGTCGCAGTTGTCCGTCTCACTCCCAAACTCACTGAGTCAATATACCGCAGAGTTTTCGCCGACTCGGCCGAGTTCTTCCCCAAAGATATAGACAATGTGCTGGGCAGCCACCACAGCTTGGGCAGCTTCATGGCGCTGCCCAAAAAATGGTTGTCGAAGTGGGACCCGGATGACGTCAGCGTTCTTCCTCCGAGCTACGCGGTACTGAGCGTGTGGAGCATCAAGAAAGTGTTCAGGCTCCAATTAAAGGGCGCGTCTCGGATGACGCGCGGATTTTGCGCGGCTTCGAGGTGGGTGGATTCTCGACTGCCGTGGCTGAAGTTACCGTCGGTTCCCGACGTGTTTAACAAGTTTTGGGTGTACTTTTTGTACGGACTTCACATGGAAGGATCTTGTGCTTCGGGGCTCATGAAAAGTCTATGCAGCTTCGTTCATAATATGGGGATGGACGATGATGGGTGTAGGGCCATTGTGGCGGAGGTGGGCCCACGTGATCCGGTTCGTACGGTGATTCCTCATTGGAGGAAATTATCATTGGAGGAGGATCTTTGGTGTTTGAAGAAGCTGGGGGATGATGAGCCGTCTGATTGGACTAAATCACCATCGTCGAATTCTTCAGTGGTTTTTGTTGACCCTCGTGATATTTGATAGTCTTCAAAAATATATTTTTTTTTTATAGTTTATTTAAGAGTAGTTTTTAGATTTAGACTTTTACTTTAATGTATGTATAGTGGGAGGTAAAAATCTTGTTTAATTATTAGGTGAGGAAAAATTTTAGTATATAGAAGAATTAATATTATTTTAGATATTTTTATAATTGTTATTGTTGTTTTTTATTGTAAAGTTTTAGGTTATATACTAAAAGAATTTGATATGAAATTGAAATTATAAAGCTTTTTATTATGACTCATATATGCAATACTTATAATCTACTACATGTATATATAAAGTTGAGTATGTGACTTGGATTATGCAATATCATTATTGTACTTGTGAATTTAATAAGTACTTCATTTAGTATCTATTATTTTTCGACTCGAGTTAGAATATCGTTTATGCTATTTTGAGTTCAATTGTGAATTGCATATGTTATCATAGATTATATCATATTATATATATTTTTAATTAAAATTTGTATCATTATTAGTGTACGCCGGCCATTTAATTAATTAAATTTATAAATTACTTAAATAATAATTTAAAAATATTAATACATTAAGATGAATAGAAAATTTTATATTAAAAGTTGATTTAGTGATAAAATAAAAAGGGAAAATAGCAATAAAATCATTTCGATTATGTTTAATTATATATATAGTCGATGAAGTAGATTTTGATTTGATATTAATCCCACAAATGTTGATTTCTATCCTTTTAGTTTTATTACATTCAACTTGTTAATGCTAACACAAAGATATATGTGACAAGACAAGCCAAGAATCCGTTTGCTCGTTTGAGCTCATCGAGTTTTAAAGTATATTCGAGTGTAATCCGACTCAATTACATACTACAATCACGGACAATTTGAGTTTTATTCCGCTATAATCCCTTGGATTAACAAGTTACTAAGATAAAATTGATAAAGATAGTGTATGTTAGTCAATTTCATAAACTGTGTAAGATCTAGAGATATCTCATTGTCATGATTTTCTCACAATTCCATTACTTGTATTCTGAGTGGTACCTCTTTGGGACTTTATATGTATAATAATACTTTTCTTTTATGTCAAAAAAAAAAAAATCACAATCCCATTAAAATTACACTCTTGACCGACATAATAAAACATTGTAATTGCTATCAAATTGTAGCAGCATCATTCCCACCATATTTATTTATGAGATTAGATGCAGAAAATTGTTAATGGTTTTGGTGATTTAATGGTGTGTGATATACATATTGGTAAAGAGGTGAGGCCAAAAACCCTATTCGTCATCACCACACTACTTCTCCCTCTCCTTCTATATATCTCCCTCCCTGTCTGTCTTTCTCTCTCTTTCCCCCTCCCTCCCCCTCTCTCTCCCTCCCTCTTTTTTTCTCCCTCTCTCTCTCTCTCTCTCTCACTATATATATATATATATATATATATCATCCTATATCATCAAAAAGTATTCAATATGCAGACAACAAACAATTTCAGGAAACAAAAGTTGGGAGACTAACAATCACATTCAAAATACAAGCTGCTAAATTTGTTTAAAAGTCTGAGACCACTGGACTATCATCATAACAAGTCTTCAAGTAAAAACATCAATTCAGAATGTAATAACTCTATCGCAGACATATAATTTAATAACAATCACAAAAAATCTAAGCTGCAAAATAGAAAAAAAAAATTAGATAAAAAAGCAAGAAATTTTCTTACTCCGTACACTCGTGAACACAAAATTTACTGAGAGGCTCCCAACCATTTGGAGAAATTCTCAAACTCAGTGTAGTCACTGTCGCTGATCATAGTATTATACCAGGTTTTTCCAGCGGCCTTGATTGCAGCTGCCTCCTCCTGGAAGGAAATCAATGAACAAAATAAATTAACAGGAACAAATATATTAACCTACACAATTCATCACCCAGCATACAATTAAGTCATCACTCAAGTAAAAGCATGAGATACTAGAGTACAAGAATATGATCATAGGTACAAATTGAATGCACAATTGCATTACTCTTTCACAAAACAAATATTCACCAAATTAAAAACCATTCTTAAAAAGATATTCTTTCAAAGTAAAACTTTGAAAGAAACCCATTAAAGCTAACACAGTTTTTTTTAAAAAAAATAAAAAGTGTAAGGTATATATTGATATCGGAAACAAGGGGGTGGGTGACCACCCATTTACAAAAATTTACAAATCAATTAAAATGTCAATAAAATTTCCCAAATCCTCTATTGAATTAAAAGGATGACCCAGTAACTAAAACCCAAAGAGTTTGAAACCATATATTCTTAAGTAAATCAAAACCATCCACTCCTCGATCCCATCAAAAGCTTTTTTGTACCCCTCCTCCCACACAACCCAAAAGATGGTAAGTACTGAAATTTTTTTGTATTATGTTAAAGGTAACTGTTAAGACATGAAATCATCAGTACAAAACAGGGCAAACAATCAGTTCCTTAACATAACAAAAAGACATGAGATAATTCAAGCCCACCCCTCAAACAAAAGTACTAAATTGATATACATAACAATGTGATTATATAGATAGAAGTTCTTCATGCAAATCATAGCTACCCCTTCACTTAAAAAGATGCTTACTAAATCAAAACCATTCTTTAAAATATATTTATAGAATTCAAAAGAAATCCATTCAAGCTAAAAACTGAAACTTTTCCACGTTGCTATGCTCATCAAATACAAAAGCAAAAATCATTCAACCCCATCAACCGAAGAAATTGGATTAGCAACAGCCGAAACTAAATCAAGAGATAAACAATTTCAGTTCCCAAAACAAAAAAATAGAAACAATTTCAATATGCGAGACCAAACGTAAGGTCCAAATTAATATAACAATGACAGACTACAACATAATCCAGACATAGAATTCCTAGTGAGCAAAGTTATATAAAAAAGGAAAAGAAGACAGCTCAAAGTAAAGCGAGATACCTTGGTTACAGGCTTCCTCTTCTTGTCCAGCTTCTCCTTCTTAGACTTGACACGCTGGGCCTCGGCCAAAAGAGACATCCTCCTAGCTGTCTTGGCGTAAGGGTTGAGTTTGAGCATCACATTAAGGTTCTTCAGTGGGTTCTTCTTCATGGGTGCCCTCTTCACCTCCTTCTTGATCGGCTTGACTACAGACTGTACCTCGTCCGAGTTGATGATTCTTGACAAGTCAGCATTCACCATCTTAGAACGTGGCAGAACGTAACCCTTCTTGCTCTCCGATAGCTTCTCAAAGGTACCATAAATAGAATCCAGCTTCTCAAAAGCAGATTTCGTCCAGATGACGAACCTTCCCAAGTGCCCACCTGGAGCCAACTTCAGCAGATTCAACCTCTCCACATTCGCCACCTCCACTCCCGGGATGTTTCTGAAAGCCTTCACCAGCTTGGCACCTTCAGTACCATACACGATCAGAGGACCCTTGCGCGAGATATAACGACGGTTCCTCATCTTACCCTTTCCGGGACGAATGGCGTGGCTGTCCTTCGCCTTCTCAGCATCTGGGTATGCACCAATCTGCTTCAACACCTTGATAGCGGCCGAAGTCTTCTCAACCCCCTCCGCAGAATCGCTAATAACCAGAGGCATCTCCGGCACAGATTCAATCCGATGGCCGCGAGCCATCACCAACGAGGAGATCGCAGAGGCCGCAATCGCCGAAACAACTGCGTACCTCTTCTGATTCACATTGATTTTCCGATGCCACCGGCGCCAGATCTTCGTCGGAGCGAACATACGCCCACCACGGCACATGTTCCCGAACGCACCCTGTCCCGCGCGATGTGTACCGCCACCGGGAACACGGGGGATACGGGAAACGGCGCGACCCGTACCCCAGGACTCGGCCGAAGTCTGGTGACCGGCACGCTTCGACACCGCATAAGGCTGGCGGCTGTTCTTTGAGATATTAGCGTGAACGAAGTTGACGATATCTGGGCGGATGGAGGCTCTCATGACATCGGGAAGGGTTGCAGTGGCAGCTGAATCAGTAGCCATGTCACCCTCCAGGGGCTGGACGGTGACGAGAGGGCGGGATGCTGCCGCGGCCATTTTCTACCTCTCTTCTTCCTGGCTATCGAGAGGAAGAAATGCTGCCGGATAAATTTATACCCAGGGTTTCTTCAGAAGAAGAAGTATAGACCGAGGGGGAGAGATTAGGGTTTTGCTCTCTTCTTTTCTTAATTGCAAACATGACCTTCAATTTTAGCTATTTTTCAATTTAGTCCTAGCATTTAAAATTACTGCAAAACAGTCCCCGAATTTTCACTTTTTTTATTTTTCAAATCAGCTACTAATACTTTTTAATTAAATTAATTATGTCTTAAATAAACATATTTGACACGTTAACACCAGGAGTTAGTCATGTTATTAAAAAATATATATTAACATAATTATCATAAGAATTGAATTTTTATTAAAATTTTGTTGCAACAAAAAATAAGTTAAAACCAAATTTAAAGAAATAAAGAAAAAGGTTAGGGGATATTTTTGTAATTAAGCTGTTTGTTTTTTTTTTTCGGTTCTGATTCTGGTGTTTTTGCTGAACAATTTAACTTAATCTACAGTCTGTGGGTTTCTTTTGCAGGAGATTCGGCGGGTTGATCGTTTCACGGGGATATCATCATCGGCGTGATCTTCGCCGCCTGTGACACCACCGCCAGTGTTTTAACTAGGATTCTAAAGAATTTGGGGGGGAAAACCCAATTGTTCTGCAAGCCGTGACTGTAAGTATATATACATACATATATATATATATATATTTGTAGATGATTTATGTTTAGCGGGAGTGAAGTTTGATGATTTTGCAGGAAGAACAAGAAGGCATGAAGAAGAGTAAAGATAAAGATGGTGAAGAGAAAGACAGGTTGCAGAAACACTTGGGTTTTCCCTCAGATACTTGACAATTCAAGTTGAAACACTTGCGGTGGTGTCACCAGCGGCGAAGATAACGCCGATTACGTTACCGACGTCGGTTAGTCCTTCTTTTATCCCCCATGAAAGATCCAAACAAGTCATTATGATCAAGCTTCATTTGATGCCTGGTAGAGAGGATTTGGGTCAAAATCTGAGCAACCTCTTTTCTTTCTTTCTTTTTTTCTTTAGCTTGATTAAATTTCGTCTTCACCAACCATTTTCTAGCCATTCACCACCATCACAATCAAGATCTTTTTATTCATGACTCCGTCTTTCAACCTTTCTGCTACCTGGGAGTCTCAAAATGAATAAGAACTACCGTTGTACAAAAGTATGATGACCTGTTTTCCTTCCATCAAACCCCTGATCTTTGCAGTCCCCCCCAGCTAATACTCATCAATGCCTAAACGTATAATGTGGCTGTGCCTTCAGGCTCTTCTTCTGCCCGTATTACCTCCTCCGCCTCCTTTTCCTCGGGTTCTTCCGTACACTCTTCTAAGGCTACCACCAACCTTGTATCTACATTGGTGAACCGGAAAGTACGGTTTCCAACATTTAAGACAAGCATTGGTGGGTCGTTTTTTGGTCATTTGTGTGGGTAGAAGAGTTACAGTTGCATGGACAACCTGGTTATTCTTTTTTTATGGGTAGTGTTAGTGATGGTTTTTTCCACAGTGGGACATGGGGAAGAGAATAGTGTCTTGTTTTGGTGTGGAAGAAGGTTTGGGTGGAGAGATATAGGTGCTGACTGGTTTGGATTTCTGAGCTAGAGGTAATCTTTAGGCGGCTCTTTTGGAGTCCAAACATGGCTCGGACATATTGTTCTTGGAGGAGGGCCTGTTCAAAGGCTAGATTGAGGTTTTAATTAATCATGGGGCGAAGTTCTTCGTTTAACCCGCTATTGAGGCTTGAAATGCACTTTAGAATGGGGTTGTCTCTTAACATTTGGGACCTTAAAAATTTTCCAAATGCTCTTTATACTCCACCACCGAGACTTCTTGAGTGAGTTTATTAAACTCCTCGACCAGGTCAGTAGGTTCCCCAAAACTTTGGTATAGTTCTTCCACAAAATCGTCTCAACATTAGAGCTCATTGTGAGTAAGCCAACCTTGAACAGAGCGGCCAATGTTCCTTTACAACACCATGCACCTGAAAAAACTTTGGGCAGCATCTAGCCCAACCTTCTAGATTGTCCCCCTTCGAAAATGGGAACTTCTACCCTTGAAAATAGAATTTAAATTATCCCTCAGGGGATCAGAGACCATTACTACAACTTCCTACCTCCCTTTGTCTCGACGGAAAGATTTCCAGTAGTGTGCGGTTGGTGGCAGTAGGAGAAGTTACCCAGGCTTCTGGCATTGTTTGTTTGGCCAATCTGTCCACCAGCTCTGACAAGCTCTCAGTTCTTGCTTCAAGTTCCGCTTGGCTCTGGAGCTGTTTTTCTTTCAGTTGTTGCCACATGCCGAAACTAGAGTTGAGCCTGGGTTTTGTCACTCTGACTCATGGATGTCATCAGTGATTCATTGCGTAGTTTCACAACCCTCTGTCATAAACTCCTTAAACTTTTGGTCGTAGCCTCTCGTGGAGTCTTCCATGTGCTGAAGGTATTTGTTATCATTCTTTGTGGCCTTACCACGAGCCACAACTGCCTGGGAGATAAGGGTATCCTCAGAATTGGAGAGCTCTGATACTAAGTTGTAAAGAGCCTTGGACTTAGACATAGACAATAGAGAGAATTTTGAGAGAGAGAGAGAGAGAGAGAGAGTACATAATCCAAAGAGGAGGACATAATCCAAAGAGGAGGCAGATAAATCAAGGAGATTTTATAAAAGATTTGAGTAGGGTATAGAAGAGTAGAAGAAACTAAGAGAAATAGAATTTCCAGAATAATCCTTTCTGGATAATGAAGGATTTCGTTCAAAAATCATGCATAAATTTCCATTCTATTTCTTGACAGTACTGTCCTATTTCTACTACCAATTTGCAGAAAACAGTACACAGTATAGAATATTTCTGAAATTAAGGACATAACTGTAAGGGGAAAGTGGATATGTAACTAATCTCGTATTTAGGCTAATGACTACTACTATGGCATATCTTCAAGGGGTTTTCCATTGGGAGGTGGTCGCCTCCGGTAAACCTTCATTGGTTTCACTAGTGGGGGGTTCTGCATCTGCAACCTTGTAGGGAAGGTTGGTCCTAACAATAAGTTGGAAGATTGTTTCGGGCCAAAGGGTGAGTTTTTGGTCAGACAAATGGCATGGAAATGGAATTCTTGAACAAAGTCTTCCACCAATTTTCTCCGTAGCAAGGAACAAAGAAGCAACAGTTGAATAGTCTTGTTCATATGACAGGGCTAACGGATCTTGGATGGTCGAATTGGTTAGAAACATAAACGATGGGGAATAATGAATTTTTGGGCACGCAGAAAGACCAAATGAAGCATCGGATGAGCCATTTAGAAACCTAGTTCAAAAGCGGTTCTTTTAGTAAAATCCTATTATCTCTATTCCACAAAGGCCGAAAGAGTTGAGGTGAACTTTCCATGGAAACTGATTTGGGAAATCAAAGCTTCACCTAGAGTAGAGTAGCCTTTTCTTGCATGGGAGTGAAGTTATATCTAAACTCTGGAGCATCTCAAAGAAAAAAAAAAGAAAAGAAAAAGTTTTGGTTAACAGATGTTATTTGTGTTAAGAAAGATGCGAAGACAGGAAACTATCCTCTATGGTGTCCTTCGGCTTATGGGCTTTGATGAACTGTGCTATTTGGCCACTTGTAGACCTTGGATGTTAGCAACTCCACAAGTGGCGAAATAACATCTTATGCCAAGGTGTAATAGAAGAAGGAAGAAGAATTCTGAAATGAATAATTAATTATATATGCATTAAAAGTATTCTAGTTGTAGGAATATTATGTAAGAATTATGTAGTTTTATGCATGGAGTAGAAGCATTTAGTAGTCAGGGAACAGGGGGATTAGACAAGAAGATCGTTAATAATTTCTGGAAATAACTACCAGAGTAACTAGTCTCTCATTGTAATAAAACAGACTAGTGTCTTTTCTGACAGATTACAAATAAAGAATTAATTTACAAGCTTTGAGTACTTCCTTACTAAAGACATCATTAGATTCTCTTTCAACAAGCCCTTAAAATTACATTAAAGATAAGTAAAAGAAGAAAAACTCGTAAACATTCTCGAACTCCTTATTTCTATGTTCTTCGCCTCATAACAAGATCAATCGGTTGGAATCTTAATGGATTCTACTTATCAAAGAACCACTAACAATGGAGAAATCAATCACCTTCCTCATAATCACCCCAAAATCAAAACAAAGACTCAAATTGCTTGCCAGATAAAGAACATGAACATCACCTAAAATATCCTTTAAGAATTAGATAAAATTCTACTGTTTGGGAGGAATCCACAACTATTTGCAAATGAATTTCCTTCCTTCTAAGTAGAAGTATTCATTAATTTTGTTTCTTTCATATTATACTTCTACCTCTAACTAAATAGCATGAATAGCACTTTTTATCCCACTGTTTAAGTGAAAGGATCATTCAGATAAATCATGGAAACCCACTGCAAACACTTCACTTTTTGATGCTTCTGTTGAGAGATACCAAACCATAGAAACCCATCTGCTCAAAACATGGCAATATGATCTTTGGTTCCTTTAGTTATTCAGTATCAAAGTTAGGAATACCAAGAAAATGATAGTAGTCAATGATATTGTCTGCTTGTGCTATTGTAAAAGTTACAAAATGATCCAAAATGGTGCAAACATCATCAGTATCTCACACTTTCCTGTCAAAAATCAAGAGAATTATATTAACAAAACCTCATTTATATTATTTCTTTTCAAAGGAATGAGAAATAACGCTATATACTCTGCATGATTGCACGATTAACTCCACTAAAGTCGCAATAAAACTGAAAAACCTTTATGCATAGTCATCAGAATAAAATCGGAACATCACATGAAAGAAAAAGTTTTTTCCCCAACAAATAAGTACTTGTAATGTGAAAGAACACTCACCTTAAATCCTTTTAGCATATCATCATCTCAAATCATCCCTTAATCAATCGTCATCGTCCGAGCTTCCATCATCACTGCTGTAATCACTACTGTCATCATCTGGATCCAAAATATCCAGTTGGACATGCCTAACCTGTATTGTCTCAGGTTGCCTATGCAGCCCTTGAGGTGGAACAGGCTGTAATGGCGGATGTTCCTCAATCCTA
>NW_019014682.1:1267030-1288485 GCF_000150535.2 Carica papaya | reverse complement strand
TTTGTGATTCTATCTTCCCATATCTTCCTATACTCAGTAATATTGAAACTGTCAACTTTTACAGGGTATACCAATTGCTTGGAGAATCCGGCACTTATTATGGTGTTCGATTCGGAAAGAAGTTTCCTTGGGTGACAGAATTTCCCTTTGGATATATCAAAGATCCTCAGTACGTAGGAAGTATCATGAGTCTTTTTGCATGTCTATCTTGGGTACCCTTTCAATACATTTTTCTGTGGACTCTGGGCTATGGGTTTATGATAAAGGTGGAGTCAACAGAAAATCCAGGTACACGAGCAAAACCATTCACTTGATATCTGGATATTGCTTCTTACTGATCTGCAACCTTGAACAACTTACCATTCACAAATTTTGTTAAAGATGCTTCTTTCTATATATTTCTTTATATAAGATGTCATCTTTATGGTCAAAATCTCTGACCTTGTCAAGATTGCTATCCAATGTAGTTTTGCCTTTGAATAAGTTGCCTGCCTGATTATTAGTCACTTGTTTTTTTCTGCATGGTAACTGGAATCACAAGGCCTTTCTTCTGTCTTCATTTAATTAAAAGATCATATTATCAATGCCAGAGAATGATCTTGTAGTAGTCATGCTGTTATTTTCGTGGTAAGTTATTTAATTAATTTCAAATTCATTTACATGATACATTTTCTCACCCATTTGTTTCATATAAATGTTCGTTTTTTAACTTCGCGGGAAAAAGAACTTTCTTTAGCTGGAAAAAAATGATGATCTCTACAGATTTTTGCAACTGAATGTCTCGAATTCTTTAAAATTGCTCCATTTTTCATGAACTTAGAATAAATACTAGACTTAGGACAGGTCTTTGAATAACTTCAGAATAATTAGATTATTTGATGTAAACCACAATAAACTAATATAATTTGCAGAAACATTCACTATTTCTCAAATTTTGTAAAGCAATTTAATTTTTAGGTAAAGTTGTAGTTCACAGAGAAATAGTGAACCTTACAGCATATCATATATAAATATTCTAGATTTTTTAACATCAATATATATTTCTGTAAAGGGTAGATTTCAATGACAAGTGAGACAGAATTGCTGCTAGAGTTGCTAATATCACCATTTAAAAAAAAAAAAAAAAAAAATTTACCCAGCTTACCATATCTGCAATATTTATCTAGAGCCTGTGATTTTTGTATAAGCTCAAACTTCAATTAGATCAGATTAGTTTGCAAAATCTATGTAAGATATGTGTCTAAATTCTATGATGTGAATAATGGGCTTTTCTTTCTATAGAGTTGATTGATTCTTTTAAATATATACATATATATATATATATATGTATGTATATATATTTTGGGATGAATGGTCCAATTACTGTCAAATTTATTTTACATTGCTTCTTTGTAATGTCTAAATTAATATTAATGTTTGTTCTTTACAAAAAAATGAACAGTTTGCATAATTCAACATACTCAGTTATGACTTCTTTCTAAAGTTTAAGCTAAAATTACAAAATCCATATAAGTTAAGGGGGCCCCCAATAAACTAGTGAGCTTTTCTGTAAATTACATTTGTTAGTTTATGATAAGTGACATTATTTTAAGAAATTGTATTTTTTAAAATAAAGAATTATATATTTTAATAATTAGTCAATATTTTTTACATTAATAATAACACAATTAACTTCTTAATAATGAATACACACAGAATGCGTCGTCCGATCTGAATTTACGTTTTATATTCAATTGTAATTCGTTTTATATTTGATTGTTGATGATATTTTCGACGTCGAAATTTTTAAATGTAAGATAAATGTTTTTTTTTTAATTTTTTGTTGCTCTTTTATTTTCTAGGGCTTTTCAAATTTAGAAAATAAGATTGAGTTTTTGACTCGAAGAAACTCGAAGAGCATATTTGAACAACAACCTTTTTGGCCTTTTCATTTTCATTTTTGCTTTCGATCTTTGGTTGTGATTTTTAATATAAATTTTTGTACTGATTTTTGAAATTATAAAAACTAGAGAGAAGAAGATTGAGAGAGAGAGAGAACAAAAAAAGAAAGAGATGGAAATTCAATAATTCTACCAAATTTGACTTGTAATAAAAATATTTTAAGAACTACAATAAAAAAATGAATTATGATTTTTAAACTAAAATAATAATTTATTTTTTTCAAAAAAAGTATTATTACGCACAATAATACTAAGGGAGTGTTACCCGTGTCCAAAGTAATTATATATTTATCAAATGATCAACGATAATTCTTATATATTTTTTAATTTAAAATGTCATAATTTATCAAATATATGTTTAAAGTTTTTTTTTTTTTTTTACAAATATATATCGAAGCTTACAATTCATTACTTATATTACAAGTCATAACTCAATTCATTCATAACATCGTGAATACTAAAGATCAAATGTTGTTGGCAACCGAACAAAATACTCATCGGCCTTGCGCAAGTAACAACAGCGATTAACAAGACTGTTGCCTCGCACTCTTTTAACATATCAATGGTCAAAATACTCCTTTTAAAAGCTTCCCAAACAAAGAAAACCATCCTAGGGGGGAGCTTTACTTTTCCAGATTTGCTTAAATGGTGCTGCCGCCTAGTAATTTATCCAAACTTCAATTCAAATAAATTTGAGATGAACTAATTACCATAAGACAATAAATTAATGCAGTTTGCAGAATATTTTACTGATTTACAGAATTCAAACTCCCATGTTTGGTGCTTATGTAAGCCAATTAGATTAACAAATAATTAATAATTACAGTGCAGGGTTTGTGACCCAATAATGGCATGTTATTTCTTTTTTGAAAAAAAAAATGTTTAGGAATGCTACTTTTGGTACAAGTCCTGTGGGGCTAGTAAAAATAATTATTGATAATTATAGTTGTTAATCATCATTAACAACTATAATTACTTTGGTAGTTCATCATTATTTATTTTTTTTAATTTGACAATCGTTCATAATTGATAACTGATTTAAACTATTTAAATTTCGGCGTCGTAGTCTAATCTATTTTAATAATTAAATGCTTTTTAAATCTTTCATAATTTGTAAGAACTTATTACATTATCTTATTTGAATGTAAATATTAATTAATTCTTGCATTATTTTCTCCTGAATAAAAAAAAAAAATCTCAATTTAATCCTCTTTTATATGTTACAAGTTATTCATCTTAAATTCTGGAATTTGATCGCATTTTTCATTTTCACTTAAAATTCTACTATCGTATTTTCATGTTCATATTAAATCTCGTTACTAGAATAAATTATATTTCAGTTAAAGAGATAAAATTATAATTGTAAGGGGGACTATACATGGAAGGAAGGAAGCACTTTATAATCCATTTTATTTCAGATATTCAATTACAAATATACAGATTCAATATATAAGGAAACAATGAATGAAAATGGGGGGAAGTGTCTTCTTCTGCTTCTTCTTCTTCTTCTTCTTCTTCTTCTTCTTCCTCCTCTTCTCCTTCTAGGCTATAGCTAGGGACACATTGAAAATTTGCATAGCATTTCTCACTGCCTCAACCTCAATGTCTATTAACTTCCCTGTCTTCGACCAAACAACAGTACACTTCTTCTCTTCCGCATTGGGAACGAATAGTTTCCCTTTGTCTTCAGATCCAAACAGCCCAATACTGCAACCGAGAAGCTTCTTAAGTATATATCTCTCAAGTTCTTTTTATGATAATATTACCTTGAGATAGCATTAGATATTGAATCACCAAAGAATGTACTTCAATGATATGTAAAGATGACCATACATGGGAGATGTTAGGCCCAACCTTGATATCGTAATATATATGGATATATAAATAAATAAAGCAGAGAACTGAAAATTTTTACCTGGGTCTTTCACGTGCATTAGCTAGTTGGATAGCTGATGTGTTTGTAGCTATCACCCCAGCTGAATCGTTGATTAGAGCAGCCAGCTGAAGTCATGCAATCAAAGTACTGGTGTTATAATTTGAACCCATTTCTTAACATCATTATCTGTTTAATTTTAAGAGCATGCTTCCATATGAATATATATATATATATATATGTTTGTGTGTGTGTGTGTGTGTATACCTGCCCCGGCGTGGTGATGAAGATAATACTTGCATCATCTCCTACAACTTCCTCCACATTTTCTCTTTCTTTCTCATGTGGAATGACAAAAACTGGCCTCAGTCCCCTGTTTTCATAGTATATCAACTGTCAAGTTTCACATGCAAAAAATTTAGTGCTGGTTCTGATGAATATGCCCAAACTTAGTATAGAACACATTTCCACAGTTAAAATATATTTGAGCTGGCCAAACACAGCTAGTAAAACTCTATGATGAAATAAAGGAAAAGAAAACAAAATGAATCAATACAACATATCAGACTGTATCTCGGAGAATCACATTCCAGGATGATTCTCCAGGCTTTTAGAATTTTGAACTCAGATAATTCTTTTCATTGTAATAGAAAAAGATAAATTATTCAAAGAAGATAGTTTATTGTTCCAAGCAAACAGATTTTCAACCATTCCAAGAATATTCTGAAACCAAAAAAAGAGTGAGCAGAAAAGAGTGTTCAAGGGAGTATCGCATGTACCTTACATCCTTGGCTATTTCAGCCCATACTTGAATAGGTAGCAAGCAATCAGTATCTCCTCTTGACTGCATTGAAGCTTTTGAATCTGATTCGATTCCATGAATCACAATATATTTTCCTTTTTCCGCATCTGCAGTCCTATATTTTTCAGCTACAACCTCCTTCAACTTCCTAGAAATTGACACTCTAAGTGGCGGCACAGGATGCCTTGGCACACTGCGAAATGGCCGCCCTAACCAATCAAGCATTTGATGGTACCTACATCAAACAAAAACCCTATTAGGAATCTTTCCAAAATATATAAAAAACAAGCCTATTCCGATTAGCATAATACGGACCTTGAATTCAAATTCTCATAAAAAATTTGAAAAAAAATTTATATAGAAGAAAGAAAGAAAAAACAATTATCTCAAAAAAAATTCTCAGAGAAAAAAAAGAAAGAAAAAGAGTAGAACACTGACTCCTTGCACTAGTCAAAAAAGATTTATATAGAAGCCACAACGCAGTTTACTTGCTATTTTTTGTGTCAACATGAGGTGGATTCTCCTGGAATAACATGTAAGGCTAAAATCCTGGATGCATTCAAGGGAGGAGATTTAT
The DNA here is from genome assembly GCF_000150535.2 of Carica papaya. The sequence goes on along the minus strand of NW_019014682.1, from coordinate 1,283,293 downwards.
TCCCATGCAAAGTGTGGATTATCAGGAAGGAGATTTGAATATCACAAAAGTCAAAAATACATTGACTGTCCTAAAATTACATCCTTCGTTTTTAGTAAAAATTCTTACATTTCATCAATTAAATGCACTAATCATAACACAATATTTTAATTGTGATACAAAGAATGTATAATATAACCTGAACTCACAATTTCTTAGAAAGAGAAAATATTAATCATTCAGTAAAATAATGAGCGGTGTTCTAGTACAGTAAGTTGACATAAATTGTCTATAAAAATCTAATTATCAATAAAAGTAAAGATATCTTCACTTTCATAAATAGGTATGTGTGTCTGTGTATGAGATACAGGAGCATAACTCACATGTTATATCCCCCTTCTGAAAGATTCAGACTATCAGGCGTGAAAGTTTCTGATAGAAGTAATCCTGCTCCTGCTGCATTTACATTTGGATAAATATAGCTAACTCTATCTCTTGCTGTCGTCATAAACAAGAATGCTGCGTGTCCAAGCCCTGCTAGCTTGGTTGATAGCACCATGTCATAATATCTGTTCTGCAAGCACATAACAACACCCATTCTCCGTACTTACATACTAATGCTTACTAATATTATCACTGCATAATTTATGGCATGAAAGTTGAGAAGGGAATAAAAGAAGACATGAACCTTGAGCACTCCAACCATGTCAGTATACTCAGCTGGCTCAGGCCATTCATCATCAGGATCATAAGCATTAGCCCATCTCACATTCTTGTTCAATTCGTACGTCTGTTTCCCTCTTGCAGATGCCAATACATCCACTTGAACTCCTGGATACCTTTAAACACAGAGCATTACAGAATCAAAATCAAATCATCAGCTCACTAATCTACAAACCCAGATAAGTTAAGTGTTGAGAAAAATCATTCCCCAATATACACACAACCCTACAAAGTAAAGAACAAAATAAACAAAGTAAAGAGTAAAATAGAAAAAGTCACAAAATTTAATATAGTTCCACAGAGATGCCTACATATATGGGCAGAACCGAGAAAAATCTTTCCACTATGACGACAAATGAGAAAACATGACTGATAGAGTTGTAGAGGCTTTTATATATACAAAGTATTAAAAAATTTTCCATAGCATTTGCAAAATATATACTCATAATATACACACAATATTCCTCAAAATATTGTTAAGAGTCCACAGTTAGAAGGAAGCATTGTTACCTATCCTTGATCAACTGAATAGCAGGGAAAAACAATAAGTTCTCATAGACACCACCAGAAATCACGCAGCAGCACCTCCTCACGTCACCTCTGATCTTCAAAGGCAAAGACGCGATTTCCACATTAAACCCTTGTGGAAACTTCAAGTAGCCATAAGGGTTGTTGGGGTTATCAGGTGGTCTGGGATCTTCTTCTTGCTTTCCATCTGCAAACAATGAGCCATACTCCATTTCTGGGTCCTCACCATCATCAAAAGGGTCCAGCCACGGGTTCTTCTTCTTCGCCTGGACTATGACATTGGTGGGTGTCCTGGTCCACCATGGGTGATCGAGTGGGAGAAAGAGCGATGGTTTGAGTGCGTTAGATGATGGGGAAGAAGGTGGGGTTTTCAGAAATGGAGATATGGTTTTCGGTAGAAGAGAAAAGGTAGCCATGTCTTATGGGTCTCTTCTGGTCTTGCTTTTTATCTGGCCATTTCTGCAGTGGCATGCTGTTCTTGCAGTGGGCATTTCAGTGTAAAGAATGCAATGTGGATAAGTGGGTCCCAAGAATTCTTTTTTACTTTAATTTTCTGTTTTAACATTATTTATATAATTTTATCACTAAATTTGAGAAAACAAATGTCAATGCATAGTTAATATATATATATATATATATATATATATTAGGATTGAGAGTTACAAAACAGTTTATTCATCTTTTCAAAAATAATAATAATAATAAATAGAATTTAGAGAGTTAAACTTGACAAATAAAAATAAACTAAATAGAATAAAATTTTAAACAAGTTGTGATGGCAAATGAATGAAGTGGACGAAATTGAATGAGGTTTTAAGTTGGAACTTGGGAGTTGGTTTTGGGATTTTCTACTTGAAGTTTGGCTTATGGAATTGTATTAATTTTATTTTCTATTTGATCAAAATAAGTAGTTTATTTTTGGAGAAACTAGTAAATTAATAATCAAAACTAACGTTTGTTATAATTTAATCTCCGATATTTTTTTCGTTATAATTTGGTTCTTAATATTTTATATTTATTTTAAACGCTCAATATCTTTTAATTTGAATAGAAAAAGATTAAAATGATTATATTATATTTAAATTTTTTTAAAAAATAATTTTTATTAATTAATTAAATTAATAATTTGTATAAATAAATTGAACGTTTAATTCAAATATAAAATGTTATTAACCAAATTATAACGAAAAAATATTAAGAATTAAATTGTAAAAATATTAAATTTCATGAACTAATTTTATAATTTGCCTTTGATTTTTTGACCAAGCTTGCGTTAATAAAATATGTGGAAATTATATCACGTGACTTAAATAATCGCCTTTACGACCAAAGAAAATTTGGTTAAGCCTAATGCTTTCCATATTTAGCCAACTTATGACCATTATGTTTAATCTTGTATTTGGACTATAGTTGGTGTCCTCGTAATTTTTATTTATTTTATGTTATTTCTTTTGAAAATACATAATATTATTGTCATAAACTCAATATATAACTCGAATATTGTAGCGCCCGGACCGAGAAGAAAAAAAAAAAAAAAGGGGCCACGTCGGCGGCCACGTCAGCAGGCCCGGTCAGCAGTCCCTGCCAACCGGGACTTGCCACGTGGCAAAACCACGTCGTTCCAAAAAGGGCCACGTTGGCGATCCGCATGGGCGCGATCGGACGGCCCAGATCAAGCGTGCGATCGGACGGCCCAGATTAAAACAAAATAGACGGCTGAGATCAAAAGGCAATGAGTTATAAATAGAACCCCCACACCAGACCACAAACCCTAGCCGCCTGCCGCTCGCCGGAGAAGACGAACCAGAAGTCGGCCGCTGCCACCCGCCGCCGCACCGGAGGAACTTCCGACCGCCGATCGAGGTAAATTTCGTACCCCCAACTCGTTTTTCCACGCTGATTCCTCCTGTGGCCAAATTAGAGCCAAAATCCCGGCCAAACGGCCGAAATGCACGGCCGAAGCCCAGCGGCGCCACCGCGTCCTTCTCGGTTTTTGCCTCCAATGAGGCCCTTCCCGGCCTCCGTTTGATGCAAATTTTATATCACCGTGATCACCACTCTTTTCTCTACAGGTTGACCGGAGCCGAATCACCAAAACACGAACCTCGCCGGAGAGCCGCCGCACCCGAGAGCGCCGCCGCCGGTAAGCTCCGTTTTTCCGTGATTTTTTGGCCCCACGAGGGCCCTAGGCTTGTTTTCTCGCAGGGACCGATGCGAGTGTGGCCGAATTCGGCCGGAAATGGCCGAAAACAGCCAACCCGAGGCGAATCGCCGCCGCCAGCGGCGGCGCCGTCGCTGGAGCACGGCAGAGCCGCCGTGCCGGAGTTGCGATTTGGGCCGAAAGGGGCCCTGGGCCTAATTTGGAATTTTTTTGGAACACGTGCAGGTACCAGTAGTGCGTTTCAATTCCCCGAGGAAAATTCAGGGAAAATTAGGGACAGCCTGTAGGCGCACTGTGAAGCTGTGTTCGGACCCCGAAACGAGTAAGGACCCCTCACCCTATTTCCTATCACGGTTTTAAAGTTCAATAAATGATAAAACGGTATTTCATGAATCAACGAATGTGTGAAATTGCTTAAGGTCGCTAATGGAGTCCGAGTCTAGTGTATTTGTCGGTTAACTGTTATTTGGCCTGTTTTACAGTCTTCAATGCAGCATGAGGTTCAATGTTTTCATTTTATAGTTTCGTGTGTATATTGTACTGTTTTATTGATTATGGATTGAATGACTGGGGTGTTGATAATATATGTTGTCTGTTTGGCATAAATTATCGTTTAACTTGTTTGTATGTAATTGAAAATGCTAACTGAGGGAAAAGGCGAATGAAAGATTATGTGAATGGAAATTGTATAATGTGTTCAGCCTGACTAGATATCCTGAGAGATGGTGGACGGACCGGGTCCGTAGGGAACCCTACCGGGATTGTGGTCTCCCATACCGGACGGGGTATGGAGATCTTACGTGTTTTGGCGCCCATACCGGACGAGGTATGGGGACGGCCCGTTTCACCCTCATACCGGACGGGGTAATGAGGTCTATGGTTTGGCACCCATACCGGACGGGGTATAGGGACGGTCCTGGAATATGATCTCAAGTATTAAGGATTAACGGGTAGCGGGACCCCTATGGATCTCCATGGATACTAGTGGGCTGGTGAATTAGGAAAATATGTTGTAAAACTATTGAATTACGAAGAGTGTGATAGGTATTATGTTATACAGTTCATATATATGTTTTCATGATGATGATGATGTTATTGCTTTCGTATATTGTTTTATGAATTTCACCGAGGTAAGTAAATGATAAAGGTTTTATTTTCGGTAAAAGGATTTGTTGTAAATTATGCTCCATTGGTCTTTTTGTGTTTTCTACCCACCTTTACTTTCGTGACGGTGAGATATCGTGATGTCTTTACTGGGCTAGTGTAGCCCATTCCTCATTTAATCATTTCAGATCAAGAGAACATCGTTCCCGAGCCGCTTCCGCAGGAGGACGACGAAGGGGACGCCTAAAGACTCCATAGTCACATTCGTAGTTTTTTTTACTTTCAAGTTTCTCTTTTAGGTAGTTTAATCTTTTATATTTTGTGAGTACGTTTTGGTTTTAGTGTAAGGGATGTTATTCAAATTTTGACTTCGCTTCCGCATTTGATATTTATAATACAAATTCCATTATGAATTATCGGGGCCGTTACAAATATTGTAGTTAGTACTTTTCTAATATTAACTATCTTTCATTAATATACATCATTCATTGTTTACATTCGACTTAAATTTTATTATTTTCAATATGAACCCTTTTAATTATAAAATTAATAGCTCTGCTTTCAGTATTTAGAGTTTAATTTATAAACAATTTTTTCACCTTAGGTTATATTATCTCTAAATATCTATTATTTTTAAAATATTATTACCGAAATTGATTCTTTTTTTTTTTTTATTTTCACCATAAAGTTTAGTACTTTCACATTAGACCCTCTAATCTCTATATAATATGTTTTGATTTGTTTTAGAAGTTTTCTTTATAAATAATTATTTTACGTCTATTTTGAGCTAGTCTGTGTCAAATTATTATTTCGTTATTTCTTACATACGTTACTCATTTTAGAAGTTTGTATAATTAGTTTGGTTTATCTAAAATATATTTTACTTTTTAATATAATAATTAATTTTTGATATAAAATTAATTATTTATCTTTTTTACATTGATTACTCTTTGTACATTACATTAACATTATTTTTTATATTACACGTAATTATATAAGAAATAAATAATAAAACTAATACGAAAAAATAAATCGTCAATTATAAATTTAAGAAATAAAATAAATAAAAATAAAGTAACCTAGCCATAATTAGTTATGATCACAAGCTTTCTCTATTTTTAGATAATTTTATTACAAACAGGAGAATGCTAAAGAGATTTATCATCCAAAGAATGTTTAATTTTTTTAATTTAATTTTATATAGAAATAAAAAATATTTTTTTAAAAAAATAAATAAGAAGTTTCATATATAGATATTATATTAGTGTCTCAAATATATTCGAAAAAAATATAATATTAAGTTAAATTTTATGATAAAATATTTTGCATATTTAATTTAAAAATTTAATAATAATAATTTTAAATTTATATTTTTAAAATATAATTTTTTATTTATAAATTAATTTACGGAGTGGATTTTTTTTTTACTCAGACTCGTATTTTTATAATGTTTATTGGAAAAAAAAATTAACTATTTTTTTTTACTTGAACTAAATTAAACACATTTTTATTTTATTTCGAAAATAGAACTTTTTATAAATATAATAATAATAATAATAAACTTGGAATTACGACAAGAACATTCGAGAATCGGGAGGAAACCCATTTTCGTCGGGTCGGGGAAAAAACCAATTTTCCTGACAAAAAAAAAAGGAATAATACTAGAGAAGTATCGAGTTAACGTGGCATGCTATGATTGGTCCACGTATTCTCGGCTTTCTCTCACCGTCCTTTCAATTCTTTCTCGATCAGAAAAATTTCTACTGGCTAAAGACTGCCCTTTAGTCCTTCACTGCTCACCTTCTTTCTCTTTCTCTTTTCTCTCACTTCCCCCTTCCTCTCCTCCCTCTTCCCCCAGACTTTCTCGACCGCCAAACAGCAATTCAAGTAAGGAGGTTTACGTTCGTGCCAATGCAGTATCTCCGGTACCTAAATTTATTTCTTTTCTAGGGTTTCCCCCATTGTTAAACTCCTAAAATCGCTCAGACACCCAGTGAATATTCTCAAAAACCAAAACAAGTAATTGCATTGGTGCACTTCTAGCCCCAGAAGCTTTAGTTGAAGCATTTACCAGGTACTTATCTGAAAAGAGAAAAGAATCTACCAGAGATGGCAGGTCCACCTCGAGTATGGTCAACGCACATTAGCGAACCGGAGAGTCGGCCGGTCCTTGTACCGGCTGGGAACAAGGTACAGAAGAAAACGCTGACTAAACCCATCAAGAAAGCCGAGAAGCTAGCAAAAGAAGAAATTACTGAGTCAAAAGACGGAGGTAAATTGGTGAAATTGACCTCGCCGAAATCGCCAACTCCAGTAGTAACGCCGGTACCGCAACCATTGCCTCAATGCCCGCACTTGAGCTCCTCGATTTTGAGGCGGAACGTGTCAATGACCGCGTCGTGCTCGTCGGATGCGTCTTCCTCGGACTCCTCGTCACTTAGCCGCGCGTCTTCTTCGAGCGGAAAGAAGGTGTTTGCAGCGCGCCGAAGTGGTGGTTCGGCGGTCAGGAGGAAGCAGTGTGTGGAAAAAGTGGAGAACGGAGAGCCGGTACTTGCTGGTAATGGTTGCTTGGAGGGAAAGAAGAGATGTGCTTGGGTCACCCCGAACACTGGTGCGCCTACCATGCTTTTCTTGTTTATTTTCTTTCATTATTGATTTAAGTCTTAAAATTTTGTTTCACTTTTTGTATTTTCCATCTGATTATTCTTTTTAATAGTGGGTTTAGATAGATGGCATTGAAGATATGGCTCTATACTAGGTTTAGAGATTTTATTTTTCTTTTTTGTTCTTTTATGGAGTGAAGTAAATATTTTTGGGCATAGGGTATAAGTAAACTAGTTCTATTATCTAGAGCTCCCAAATAAGAGAGCCAACTTCTTGGTGCTGATTACAAAACAAGGAAGAAAAGTCGGGATCTTGAGATTATCAGAAATTACTAAATAGTTAGTCTCAGGCTGGGTAGTCTAAGCGCTTGTCTTCCTTTGGATGGTTTAACTGTTAGAATAACATAAGCAGGATGTATGGAGCGGCAAAATTCTTTTAAATGAGTATTTGAAAATTTCCACTTAGAAGGATCTCTGCCACTGTGACAGAGCTTTGTGAAGTCATCCACGAAAAAGGAATATTCTCTGTGATAAGATTTGAAGTCAAGCACTTTAAAGGACATAGTTTATCTCACTTTATGCTGTTGGGAAAATTCTTTCCTGTCAAAAGTCAGTGCTGTCTCTTAATTAGGTGAAGCACTTACTTAAGGAAAACATCTATATATCTTTAGGTCAGTAGATGCAGCTTGGCTTTATTAGTAATTCATATTGATATTCTCATTATGTAATTCAATCTAAATGTGAAGAATTGCATTGCTAATTATTCTTATCATTAAGGTGAAAATCCTAATAGGAAACCATGTGATTACTGGGAGTAGGTGTTGGACATCTTTCTATATGTGTTGCATATGTTATTTACCATGCACCTAGTAGACCATGATAATTATGTTAGTGAATTGGAAACCACTTAACTTTGAAAAAGTATGCCAACTAAATAATGACTCAAGTACATTCACATTCTCTAGTGTACATGAGCCTGAAAAATTGTTTCCATGGATGAGAGTCGATGATGCTATTCTGTGTCCTACCAGATGGATCTATTGGGCTTGTAAATTAGGCCTTGTGAATACAAGTAAGGATGTTAGAATTAAGTGTCAGTCCTGTTCATCTAATCTGATGCTGAAAATTTGTTTACAAATTCATTTAGAAGAATTTGTTCTGGTATTAGCTCTGCCGTATCTCCTCTATTTAGCCAGAAAATCTAAACTTCTAAGTGAATTTTTTCTCATTGCTCTTCCCAGACAAAATTCTTTGCTGGCTTTGGCTAAGAAAACCAATTTTTCGTTTTTGCTTGATGATTCTGTGCATAGGTTACTCTTTCTTGATTGCAGTGTTTGTTTCTAATATATGAATTTCTTGATTCCTCACTTCTTGTTCAGTATAACTAGGTTTTATTTAGACCTTCCGTAGTACACCTCTGAGAAAGTTGCCAGTTTAAATTAGCAATGTCATCCAATTGTACTCCTAGATGCAAACTCCTAAACTGTTCCTTGTATTATGGTTAGAATAGAGTTTAACCAATGTATGTGTGAGCAAAGTTTAGATTGTGGTCTTCTCAAAAAAAAAAAAAGAAAAAAAGAGGTTTAGGTTGTGGCTTAAGATGTGGTAGCATAACAGCAAGTTAGATGTAATCTCTGTTATAGCTTAGACTAATTTGGATAAAGTATATCATTTCTACCTAAGAAATTAAAAAATCAGTAGTTCCACTTTCTTTTTCCTGAAGGAGGCACAATATAGAAAGCTAGAGAAGAAACTTTATGACTCGGAAGGAAAAGGGAATTTGTTCTTTTATCCTACTGGCGATTTATTGTCTCCATTCTTCAAAATAATAGCATTTGTCTATTCATCTTTCCACATGATATATGGAACTTTAATAGGATGTTGGAGCCCTTGAAATTTTTTTTTCGTATTTGTTTGTATCGTAGAGAAGAAAATACATAAAGACCAGAGATGATTACAATCTTCATCTTGCAGTCTGAAAAAATTATTTTCTGCCTTAAAATCCCTTAAATGTCTTTTGCCTGTTATTTTGACCCTGCCTCAGAAATTCAAGGATATCAGGATCCACTGTCAACTTTTTTTATTCTTTATCATAGTAGGGATATCTAGGGCCTGTTTACTTTGATGACAAAATTTCTCTTTCGGAAAACAATGTTCTGTTTTTGGAAACAATCTGAATGTATTTAGCTTTATTAAATGAAAAAATATTGTTAGGAAAAAGATCTCTAATTATTTAGAAATCTCGAAACGGGAAAACATTCTAAAACCAAAACATGGGAGAAGAATATGAAAAAGATGTCATGTTATGGTGCCTGACCACGTCCTCTTGCCACACCACATTTATTACATTTTCGAGCTTTAGCTTTAAAACTTTTCTGAAATTTTCCTTGCAAGTCTATAGAATTTTTTTTAATTGAAAATAATAATGCTTTTTAAAAAAGATAAATATAAATTCTCATTCCTTATTTTAAAAAAAGCATTACTCAAAAATCATGTGAATAACAAAAGAGGAAAAGGATTTTTCAATTTCAAGATAAAATAGTCTGGTTTGTTTAATGATAGGTCAATGCGTCCAGATTTTCATAATCAGAAATATTTTCTACGTTCGAGCAAGTCAGAGATGGCTTCTAAAAAAAATTAGACAAACTAATCTGGTTTGTTTAAGAATCATCTTTTGCAAAGAAAACTTTAAGAAAAAAAAAGGTCACGGTTTCTCCGTTATTCTAACAAATAATTACATTTATATTATATTAATGGAACTATATTTTTTAAGAGCATTTAAGTCGACTTATATTATATTAATTTAGTATTCAGACTATTTGTAATTTTAAAACAATGCATTTCTTAGACTAAATGCATTTTCATTTTTTCCCCCTAAGACGGTTTCCAATCACGACAACTAAGCACTTCTTTTTTAAGAAAACAAAAGCTAAAAATTGAAAGCAAATGAAAACTCAAAGCTCAAGATAATTTTCTTATAACTAATATGTTATTCTATTATTTCTTCCTTGCTCGGTCATCTACTATTTTTAACTTGAGGTTTTCCCGCATCGACATTCTATTGCCATTTGCATCAAATATTTGTTTAATTAGTTAAAAATCCTCTACTTTTAACTATTTTTATGTGTTAAAAAAAAAGATCCATGTTATGCTGCTTTCCACGATGAAGAATGGGGAGTCTCTGTCCATGATGACAAGTACGTGATCTTGCAATAGTACTCAAGTAATTCCATTCTGGCTTCGAATGCTAAACAATCTGATGGCTGCCTAAGACTTAATTTTGTAAAACATGCAGGAAACTGTTTGAATTTCTCAGCCTGTCAGGTGCCTTGGCTGAACTTACATGGCCTGCCATTCTTACTAAAAGGCATATATTTAGGTACTGGTAATGCACCTATAGCGAACAATTGTGTTCCTGGTCAGATGATGGGTATTATAATTCTATTTCTAAAAAGAAACTTCCTTTTCTATCCAAAAAAATAACAGTTATTTGTTTGAATTGGAAATATCTGAATGCAGAGAAGTATTTTTGGATTTTGATCCAATCGCTGTTTCAAAGTTGAATGAGAAAAAGGTAGCAACACCTGGAAGCCTTGCTAGTTCCCTGCTATCAGAGCTGAAGTTACGTTCAATTATCGAAAATGCAAGACAAATATGCAAGGTACATATTTAGAACGAATTTTCTCTGAGTTCATTTGTTATATAGCTAAATGATTTAGGTAATGCTGGAATGATTATTTCAGAAAAAAAAAGGGTAATGCTGGAAGGAATTTTTGTCTTCACATGCTTAACCAGTTCATATATTGTTCTTCTGTGCCTGCCAATAAATGTTGCAGAACCATGCAAAATTTTCTTTTGGCTGCCTGTTTAAGTGTAATTATTGTTTGCTGATTATGCAGATAAGGGATGAGTTTGGTTCGTTTGACAAATACATTTGGAACTTTGTAAACCACAAACCTGTGGTGAGCCAGTTCCGGTACCCCCGCCAAGTTCCAGTAAAGACTCCAAAAGCGGAGGTAATAAGCAAAGATTTAGTGAAGAGAGGGTTCCGCAGCGTTGGACCAACAGTTATATACTCATTCATGCAAGCTGCGGGACTGACAAATGATCACATTGTTAGTTGCTTTAGATTCCAGGAGTGCATGGCTGGAGCAGAAGTGGAGGAAAAAGATGACATGAAAACCAAGGGCAAAAATTAAAAGTAACAGGTGATTTTTCCAACCCAGATGGATGGATTGCTATTCTGGAGTTTGCATCTGGCACCTCTTCTGGTACACCAAGGTCTGAGAAGTGATATGTTTTGTGTATAGATGATTACGGATGTAGAAATTTATGATGTGGTGAGGAGCAGTCTTGCTGTTGCAATTTATATGACTCCTTTAGGAAGTTAGTAAAAAATAGTTACCACGCTTTGGTACAGAAAAGGATTTTCAGGCTCAGACATAAAAGAGTTTGGCATAGAAAAGTTGAGGTTGGTCTATCCACTCTTGCTGTATTTTGGTTTCTTTTCAATCCCAGGACAGTCAAATAATTAAATTCATTCTACCAGAAGGGATTGAAACTGAAATCTACGCGATCACTGGTCTCAGTAGGTTCACTTGTATTACAATTTAGGTTTTTATACAATTTAGCCCTATAAATGCCCCGATCACAAGATAGTATATTAGTACCTTTTAAAGGAAGAAAGGGGCCGGATCAAGATTTCCATGATATCTATTTGATCACCCAATATGTAAGTTTTTGCCTGAGTTTCTATAGATTGTGTTCTCTTTTTCTTTTAGTTACAAGATCGTCCTGGCAGGATAGCAGTCCCAGTAACCCTACTGGACTTGTGTAGTTAAGAAATTCAATTAGTTTTATAAGCAGGTGAGGGAGGCTCTACTACCACTAAATCTCCATCAGTTTGTTAAGTCAGAAATTTGAAAACTCTAAATATTTCCCATTTTTGGAAAAGAAGAATGGAAAAAACAATGAATTACGGTGTCACAAAGAGAGAAAGTTGCTAAAAATAAATATAAATCTTACTTTATTTTTAGGGTTCGTGATTTTTTTTTATATATATACAATTATGAAGATGAAAATTTATTAAAAGACATGACAAGAAGGTACTGAATCTAAAAGACTGCGAATCTGGAGGCTTTATAGTAGCATCTGCTGATTTGTTTCGTGGTTATTTTATATACCCATCTGCTTGAAACTCAACCTTGAGTTGCTCAAAGTTTATCCTTCATTTGAAATGTTGTATTTACAAATAAAAATTTTAAGTTCCTGATCAAAATGGGTATGCACATATATATATATATATATATATATATATATATCAATAACTTCCCTATAAATTTTATTTCTCCGCTGTTTGTATAACAATTGAAAGGAGAGATTCAGCAAAATTAAAGAGAGCAATAAAAGAATGAACAAGAGAATCCTCACTAATTTCCTTCTCTATCTACGTCTCTCTTCTTTTCTCTCTCTCTCTGTGTATATCTAAATATTATAGTACATTAGATATATAATTGGTTCAGCATTTTTAATGAGGAGGATTTATATTGATCCCTTCATGCATATTCTCAGAAAAAGCTGCTGCAATGGCTGCTGTGAACTTGGGATCATTGGTCAAGGAAGAAGCCATATGGTCCACCAACATTTGTTGCAGTTGCTGCGGCGTCTCATCCATTGTCCTCCCCAACATCCCTTTGTTTAATCTGCTCGTCGTTGATCTTGTCAAGTCCATTGTCATGGTTCGTCCACCTTGCTTACCAGCTGATCCAGCGCTCCCACTCCGCACATTGGAGCTCGGTGTTGCCTCCATTGGATGTGTGTGTTCCCCTTCATAAGTTGCCACAATCACCGATTGATCCTCAATGCTTCTTTGCACCTGAACACCCAATTATACATGTTTAATAAATTAAGTATTTACCTTTTAATTAATTTGAATCGTAGATTATCTAACAAACTGATGAATTCAACTGATGCAAAACTAGGATTAATAATGCATCCGAAGCCGCACATGAATAATTAGTACAAAACTTATTCTCTAGACAAATTTTTTCTACTTAACCCGACATCAACTTATGATTTGAATGAAGATAATAGAGATAAATGAATTTATTAAAATTTTATAAAAAATATTTTGATAAATTAAAATAAATTCAAAAAAAGAGATTAATTAAAACGTTACAAGTTACAAGTTAAATTGATAAGATGAAAAGCTTTGAAGAAACTATCATGTAAGATGACCATAAGTAGGAACTCATATCTATATTTTTATAGGTAATTTGCCTATTTAAAGGTTATTCAGTTGTTTGTAAAAATCAGATTAGAAAATCAAATCAATATCTAATCTTCTTTTCTCCACTAATCTTCTCCTAGTTTATTCTAATTTTTTCTCTTCTTTAGTTCCAACATATATATATATACCTGTGTGTGTGTGTGTGTGTGTGTGTATGTATACATGAAATTACATGCATGATCCAAGCACTTTGAAAACTCATTTTGTGCATGATTCAATATGGGTTGGCTTGGGGAAACTCACCTTCTTTTTTACGGGACAGCTTGGAGCAAGAGCGCATTTGTAGTAAGCTCGAGGAGAAGGGTTATCTCTGGTAACTTTCTGGCCATATTTCCTCCATAGATACCCGTCTTTCACAATCTATCCATATTTATCAAATCAAGAACATGAGTATATCTATACATTTATAATTTTTACGAAGGAAATTAATTAATTAATTAGGGGGCTTACAAGGCTGGTATCAAAAGGGTGAGTCTTGACATAAACTGTTGAAATCTTTGGCTCCTTGATAGCACCTGGATCGTCCTCTTTAAGTCTTTTGTTCCAGGATCCATTATCGTCGGTAGAACTGCTCTGGGTGGAACTTTGATCAGATTTTCTTTTCTTTTCATTCACGAAATCCACCATTTGTTTTCTCAAAGAGTTGTAGTTCTCGCACATCACTGTTATCATCTGGCTAAGCTCTTTGTTTTCTGTGCTCAGCCGGTCCATTTCCTCCATCAATTCACCTCTCTGCAGATTCAATCCATCATGTATCAATTTTGTATCAATTAAATGATTATATGTCAGTTTTGGTAATACACAATTCTCCTATTTCAGTTGTGTTATAACTAGTTATATACATTATCTAATTAACGAATAATATACAAAAGAAAAAGGAAAAAGAAAAACAAGAAATCAATTCAGTTGGCCAAAAAGATAAAAATTGACCCAATAGAAATACATTCATATATATGTATACGTATACTATATATATATATATACACACACCTCATCATGATGATTGGGCTTCTCCGAAAGCTTTCTCTGAAGCTCCATGAATTCAGCGCTTTCCAGATATTCCTTCGGCTGGAAGTCAAGAAGAAAGAAAGAAAAAAAATTACCCAGAAGCAGATATATAAACATATTAATTATATGTATAATACTACTCATGCATGAATAAACATACATATATATATATATATATTTGCATTTTAATCACTTACCGGAACTACTAGTTCATCTTCTCTCAGATCAGGATTGACATTAAGATCTAAGGAAGCAGTGGAGCGTAAGGGACTAAAACTTAAGTCCATAACCATCAATACCCAGAGGCAGAGATTGATGAATGTAATTACGGCGCCTAAACCAGACGCTGTTTTAAAGTGAAGAAGAAGAAGAAGAAGAAGAAGAGGCAAAACCAGCTGCTTAGCTGTAGCTAGGCTGGGATCAAATGAATATATAGAAATGAATCTTAAAATTCAAAGCTTTCCAAATTGGATTCAACCTACCCAATATATAGAACACCTTCCTTTTTTTGGCGAAACTTGGTGGAAATGGGATAGACATGCAAGGATAAGAAGATATACTTGTCTTCAGTGTAGACCCGGCATATATATATATATTTACATATTATCTATCCATCTATAAGTAATAACCCATGTGGTCCTTTGGTCATTGTGGGTCTATATATTATATATAATATACATATATGCTGATAGAGAAAAGGAGAGAGTAGGTAATATATTGTTGTTGAAAATAGTGTAGATATGATAGCAATATGTGTATATGTGCGTGTGACATGAATTGTCGGTCGTGTTGAATTCTTGAGCGGCCCCACACTTTATGGTCAAAGTCAAGCCCACCATCTCCGCAATGAAACATTGGATCTTTACTGCTGGTTTGTCTCTTTAATGTGTTTTTCTCTTACATAGAGAAACTTATTGTTGACCCATCACTATTTCTTGGTTTGACCATATATATTTTTAATCATGCTTAAAAAATTATATAATTATTAATATATAAATCTCATTTAATTAATAAAATATATTAATTTTATTTTTATTTTTATAAAATATAAATTCAAATTAAAATTATCTATTTTACATATTATCATAATAAGTTATATTACGTGTTTTATTATTGTGAAATTATATTATTATTAGTGTAATATTTCGAGTTCAGAATTTAAGCTCACGATGATATAATTTAATTTTTAATAATAATAATAATAGTTTTTTATTTTTATTTTTTTCTTATAAATATGGATATTGAATAAATTTAAAAATAATTTTAAAAAATATAGCAATACTGTTAATAAAAAGATAATGTATTTGAAAGAAAAGTTTGAAAACAGAAGTCAAATTGAAAAAAAGAGAAACGCGGTCACGTGGGATGGCCACATCAGCGACACGACAAGTCAGAACGCGCTGCGTGGCAGACCCGCTGGCACAGGCTCCACACGGGAGCCACGCAAGCAATCTGTGTGCTTAGGTGATCCAACGACCCGTGTTCACTCTTGTGCGCACGAACGATCAGGATAAGCGCAATCGGACGATCCACACGTTTTCGATCGAACGGTCCAGATTTATTTCTTTATTAAACGCGATCGGACGGTTGAGGAGGCATCACGCAGACCAGAATAGACGGCCCAGATCAAGGGAATGAGAGTATTTAAATGCCTCTTCCACCGAAATCCTAACCCTAGCTGCACACCTGCTCGTCGGGAAGAAGAATAAAGGTGGCTGGAGGAGAAGCCCAGCCACTGGTGTGCCACACCGGAGACCCAAATCGCGTTGGTGACTGCGATTTTTTTTTTCTGTTCTTCTCGTTTCTCCACTATTTAATGTCTAACACATTTTTCATGCAGATTAATCGAAAACAACCGTGACCTATGA
>NW_019014682.1:1244425-1259371 GCF_000150535.2 Carica papaya | reverse complement strand
TTATCGGTACTCCTGGGGGTCCATATGGATATCCCCTTACTCATGAACCTAATATCTAATTTAAGAATTAACCAGCCATCCCCATACCTTATCTGGTAATGAGCACCAAATATTCTACCATTTCGATACTTTGTCCAGTATGTAGGTGAACCATATCTCCCAAACCTTACTCGTAAGAGACTTTTCATCCCCGTCCGACTGAGGTAATGTTTAGGATAGTGTTCCCTATGTACTGGGTCCGTCTGTCCTTTTCCGAGTACCCAGTAAGTCATTCCCATATAGATTTTCATCAACATAACAATCAAGTACGCAATACCCATCTCTCATTTTATATTCACGGATAAATAAAATGACATTTAAGCAAGTGATTAAACTTATCATAACCAATAACCGAGTAATTAGATAACAATATAAACCATATAGGAAGAAACCAATTGACACAGATAATCGATAAGACTATACAAACATCAATATAAGCATACATAATATAATGGTAAACAATTTAGGGCATAACATGAAAATAAACTGGGAATCATGACAAACATGCACTAACCAGTTTCACTCCACTAGTAACTTGTACTTATTTTTAGGGTTTTCTAATTTTTTATAAAAATACATAATTATTGATTATTAAGTTTCAATTTACCGTAACAGAGAATATGGTGAGAGATCCTTACCCGTATTTGTATTTTGAGACGTCGTGTTGCCTACTACGTCTTTTAATGATTACTAAGTTTCTTAAATTTTTCATACAGAATTCAAAACACTTATCACATATCTAAAAATACCCAAAAAATTCAAAATCAGTGTCCAAAACTCATTATGGCCAATTGTGGGGTTCTGGTATGGCGGTGCCGTCATGCTCCGGCGCCAGCTCCGTTGTCCATGGTCGTGGTTCGCCTTTGCCTGATTGGATTTTGGCCATATCCTTGTAGAAAAACACGTTAGAAGCCTCGATTGGCCGAAAAATCACAAAATTCGAGCCTACCAGCAAGGGGGACCTCCGGGTGCGGTGGCTCCGCCGGTCCTCCTTCACGACTAAGATTTTTTCTTCGGCTAACCTGCACAAAAAAAATATGGTGAATATAATTATCAAAAAATCACGTGAAATGAAAATCGGGAAGGGGCTCATCGGAGGAGTTTTGGGGTTTGGCCGTGGAGGCTCCATCGGGCTTCACCCGCGATTTTTAGCTCACCTGTTGTCCCTTTTGCTTTAATTTGGCCACATGGGTGCTTGAAATCAAATTCCAAACAGGTAGGAAGAATTGTTTTCCCTTTTTTGATGGCCAACGGTGGCTCTGATGCAGCGATGGTCAGTGGTCGGCCTCCTTCTCTGATGTCTGGATTTTCTTCTCTAGCGGGGGCTGACGGCTAGGGTTTGGATTCCCATTTGATGCGAGGTATTTATATCCATCTTGCGTTGATCTGAACCATCAATCATAATTTGACTTTAGCCCTCTGATCGCGCTTAAGGGGAAAACAAATCCGAACTGTCCACGTGCACGATCGATCCTGGGTCGTCCAATCGTGGGGCACGTGGATCGCCCGTGTGGCACCGATGTCAGCACGCCTCGCCATGCTGAGTGCTTTGGTTCGTTATGACTGCTGACTGAGCAGTCCTACGTGACACAAATTTTTCTATTTGCACTCTGACCCCCTATTTCTAATTTTTCTTTTAAAAACACCTGTTGAACCTAAATTTTCACCCATTTTTTACAAAATTATTTTCGATTTCATCCATAACCCATTTTTTTTCTAATAAATTCAACAAAAATTATAACAAATTAATTTAAAAATAAATTTTTATATATTTTTAAATGCTAAAATTCATCCCGGATCAAATTGCAGGCCCGTATATTACATAAATTATTTCGATTATAATAGTAAGAACTTTTTAATAGAAATCAAATTTATCCCATTGCTCAAGCATTTAGGGTAAAAAGGCTAAATTAATGGAAATTTAAAAATTTTGAGATTGAAACATAGTGGGGAATTTGGTGTTCTTAAATGGACTTATCTTCATCACCAATTGTCATGTACATTAAATTGCCGAACAAATCCTACATATATAATGAATAAAATTCAATTTTGGCAAGCTCTTGATATTCCTAACCATTTATTTGAAGTAAATTTTTTTTAACCTATATGAAAATGAAATTTAGGCTCTGAATGGATTGATTCTGTAACGACTCAGAACTTGAAAGAAAGTAAATTATAAATTAAGTGCGGAAGCGAAATAATAGCATTAGGGGTTACATTCCTTACACAATAATTCAGAATACCCAATAGGGTTACGAGAATTACCATTCTAAAAGAACAACTAATAATTAAAGAAATAAATGAAAAGTAAACAAACTGAATGTAATACTGCAACCCTCTTGTGGATCAGGATTTGGATCTTGGTCCTCATAATCTGAAATGGTTAAATAAAAGAGTAAGCTACACTACCCCAGTAAGAATGTCACACTACTCTCCGATACATAAATGAAGGTTGGTAGAAATCATGAAAATAACCAATGTAGCTCGTAATTTAAGTAAATTCGTTTATTATGAATAAAATCATTTACCCCACACTTACCGTAGCGAAATTTTCAAAAACCGACCTATATAGGTAATAACATAGATAATATTATAATCTTATATTCAATCAGTCGAAGTAATAACTTTCTCCTTTATCAGTTTACTGGTATCCATGGGGGTCCATAGAGAGGTTCTTACTACGTGTGAACCTTTATTTAACATTTTTAACTAACGGGCTATCTCCATACCCCATCTAGTATGAGCGCCAAAAGATACCATCCCTCAATATCCCGTCTGGTGTGTGGGTGAAACGGGTCGTCCCTATACCTCGTCCGTTATATGCACCAAAGTACAAATCCTGGATACCTCGTTCGGTATAAGGCAACGTTCACGGTTGGGTTCCCTACATACTTGGTCCGTTCATCATTTCTCAGGATATCTAGTAAAGCTATCATTCATCCATTTGTTTAATCAAACAATTTCTCGTTTATATTTAATTTTTAGTTTCTCAATTAACTGTAAATCACGTAAAACAAGCAAATACATGCATCAAGGGACACAAACGAATTGTCATATTAATTCTCGTATGTTATCATGCATTCGAAACTGTAAAATCAATCAATTAATTAAAACATGACAAATAGTAATAAATAACCAGTTTAGACTTCATTAGTAACCTTTAATTATCGATATTTTTTAAATTACGCAAAATATCGTATTATTTATAATTAAACTTCAATTATATAACAGAGAATAACATGAGAGATTCTTACTCAAATTAATGTCTGAGATGCTAAGCTTTTAGCTGTACTGGCGGTCACCAGGTTCTCTAAATTTTTTTTCGGGGATTAAAACACACTTTAAGTACCTAGAAATGCAAAAAAAAAAATCCAAAATTAGTGTTAGAAACCCCATTTTGGCCAATTTCAGAATTCTGACACGGCAGCTGTAACACCCAAAAATTTGTATTTTATTTTATTTTCATTTTAATACTTAATTTATAAGGTTTTAATTTAATTTAATTTAAATTAATAGAAATAAAAATAAAAATAATAATAAAATAGGGTAAAATTATTTTTGGGATTTAATTGAAATTTATTTTGGGAAAAAAGGGGTAAAAATTTGGATTCTGAGGATGTTTTTGAAAAGAAAATAAAAAATTAGAGGTCCAAACGCAATTTAGAAAAATAGTATTACGTCAGCAGCCACGGTAGCAGCCCGGTCAGCAACCCCGGCTAATTAGGACACGCCGCGTGGCAAGGACGCTGACATAGGAAGCCACGCAGGACGGAGACACGTTGGTGATCCGCGTGCACGTGATCGAACGGCCCAGATCCGTTCCCGTGCGCACGGACGGTCCAGATCAAAGGCACGCGTGGACGGCCCAGATCTCACGTGTGCGGATGACCCAGACTTGATCACGCACGGACGGCGCAGATCGCATCGCGATGGACGGTCCAGATTTATTCCCAATTTAATTACGATCGGATGGCTCAGATTAAATCATGATGGACGGTTTAGATTAAAAGGGGAGGATTATAAATAATCGCATCCACACCTAACCCCAAATCCTAGCCGCCAGAACCCTCACCGGAGAAAACGACCCAGCCACCGGAGGAACCGGCCGCCGTCACTCACCGCCACACCAGAGGACTTTTCGACCGCCAAATGAGGTAAAATTTCTTTTATTGGCTCGTTTTTCGATGCCGAACATCCTTGTGGCCAAATCGGAGCCAAACCACCAGCCGAAGTCCAGCGGCACCGTCGCGAGTTTCCCTTAGTTTTTACCTCTAATGAGGCTCTTCTTGTTTCCCATTCGATGTAATTTTTATACCACTATGATCACCATCCTTTTTTCTATAGGTTGACCAGAGCAAAACACTAAATCGAAACTCGTGCCAGAGGAGCTGCTATACCCGAGAGCTTCGCCACCGGTAAGTCTCGATTTTTCAAAATTTTTTGGCCCACCGAGGACCCTAGGGGTGTTTTATCACAGGAACCAATGCAAGTTTGGCCAAATTCGGCCGAAAACGGCCAACCTGAGGCGAATCGCCGCCGTGGGTGAGGGCGTCGTTGCTGGAGCACGGCGGCTCTGAAATTGGCCGGAAGGGCCCTGGGTCTGATTTGGGATTTTTTGGGGACATGTGCAGGTATCGGAAGTGTGTTTCAGTTTCCAGAAAAAAAAAAAATTCAGGAAATTTAGGGACAGCCCGTAGGCGCAGTGAGAATCCGATTTCAGACTCCGAAATAAGTAAGGATCTCTCACCCTATTTTCTATCACGGCATTAAAGTCTAATAAATGATAAAACGGTATTGTATGAATTAATAGATATGCATAATTGATTAAGGTTGCTAATGAAGCCCGAATCTGATGTATTTGTCGGTCTGTTACTGTTTGATGTATTTTGCAGTTTTGAATGCAGTATGGTGCCTAATGTATTTATTCTATGATTTCATATGCATGAATCACAGTTTCATTTATTATGCTTTGAATTATTGTGAACCCGATGTTGTGTTGCTTTGTTTGGTGTCCATTACTAGTTTACGTGTTTGTGTTTGATTGAATAATTGAGAATAAGTAAAATAGTAAAAAAGTATGTGAATTGATAATGGATAATATCTACAGCCTCACTAGATATCATGGGAGATGGTGGACGGACCGGCTTCATAGAGAACCCTACCGGGAACATGGTCTCTCATATCGGACGGGGTATGGAGACTTTATGTGTTTTGGCGCCTATACCAGATGGGGTATGGGGACAACCCGTTTCACCCTCATACAGGATGAGATATTGAATTTTATTATTTTGGCACCCATACCTGATGGAGTATGGGAACGACCATGGAATTAAGTTATTAATGTGAATGGTTCACGTGTAGCGGGGACCCCCTATGGATCCCCATGGATACTAGTAGGTTGATAAAAAAGGGGTAATTGTTGCTTGATGATTGAATGATATGTGTTATGTTGCAGAGTGTGCGTGATCTTATGATATTTATGATGTAATTATTTTTATGAATCTCACCGAGGTGGGTGGACAGTAAAGAATTTTATTATTGATAAATATGTTTGTTATAAATTATGCTCCATTAGTCATTTTCATTTTCTACCAACCTTTACTTCTGTGACAGTGAGATAGTGTGATATCTTTACTGGGCTAGTGCAGCTCATTCCTTACTTAACAATTTCAGATCAGGAGAATTTGGTTCCCGAGCCCGTTCTGCAGGAAGACGACGAGTAGAAGCAAAAGAATTATTTAGTTTTTCCTTACAGTATTCTTTCATAGTATTTCCTTTAAGTTAGTTTATTCTTTCATACTTTAATTCATTTTGGTTATTGTGTAAGGGATGTTAATCATAATCTATTTTATTTCGCTTCCGCACTTAGTATAAGTATATATAAATTTCCTTTTAATTTCCGCGGCCATTATAGCAGCTCCACCGTGCTTTGGCGACGGCACTACCGTCTGCGGCAGCAATTTACCTTGGGTTGGCCATTTTTAGTCGATTTCAACCAATTTCGACCAATTTTGTACATAGTCTTGCGAGAAAACATGTTAAGAGGCATCGTTTGGCTGAAAAAAGTCAAAAAACCAAAGCTTACCAGCGGTAGAATTTTTTGATGTAGCAGCTCTGCCAGCTCACCTTCGCAATTTGGTGTTTTGCTTCAATCAACCTGTAGAAAAAAGAATGGTAATTACAATAGTAAAAAATTACATGAAACGGGAATTGGGAAGGGCCTCTTCGGATGTAGTTTCTCCTTTTTTCTCGCGGTGGCGTCGCCAGACTTTACCTGCAGTTTTCACCTCATCTGTTTGTCCTTTTACTCCGATTTGGCCATAGGGTTTTCAAAATTGAATTTCGAGCGAATGGAGAAAATTTTACCTCTTTCGGCAGTCTGAAGTGGCTCCAGCGCGGCAGCGGATGGCGGTCGGCTCCCTTCCCAGTGACTGACTCTTCTTCTCCAACGCGGGGGAGGGTGGGGTGGTCTGTCGGCTAGGGTTAGGGTTTGGTGTGAAGATGAATATTTATATTAGTCTCCTTTTAATATGGATCGTCCATCGCGTTTGATTTGAACTGTCCGATCACGTTTAAATAGGAAATAAATTTGGACTGTTCATCGCCATTTGATCTGGGTTATTCGATCGTGTTTAAATAGGAAATAGATCTTGATCGTTCATCGCGTTTAATCGCGATCGTCCGATCGCGTCTGATGAGGCAACGGATCTTGAGTGTCTATGCGCACGGGAATAAATCTAGACCGTTTCAATTGCGGACACGCGGATCGTCAGCGTGGCCTCCTAAGTGGCACCACGTCAGCGTGCCTTGCCACACGACGTGCTCCGATTCGTCGGAGCTGCTTACTGGACATCTTATGTGGCACATTTTTTTTAAATTACGTTTTGACCCAAAATTTTTTATTTTTCTTTGAAAAACACTCAAGAACCCAAATTTTGATTTATTTCTCCCAAAATTATTTTCAATTTCATCACTTACCTATTTTTTTCCTAATTTTATATTAAATAATAATTTATAAAAGGGCGGATGGGTCCGGTATATATGGAATTCTATCGTGAATATTACCTTAGTTAGATAGGGCTGGGAAGTCCCTTATCATAAAAGTTTGGGAGATATAGTTCGCTCTCATACTCGACGAGGTATCGAGACAATAGAATGTTTAGCGCCAATTACCGGATGAGGTATGAGGACGACCAATTAATTATTTAAATTGGATATCGGGTTTATGGATAAAGGGGGGGGGGGGGGGGACACCCCTAAGGACCCTCATGGATATTATTAGTAAGCAAGTAAAAAAGGAAATATATTGTTTCTTGTTCTCTTATACGTAAAATTTAAAAGTGTTATGAATATAGATCTTCATAGGTTGTATTTGAAAATTTCGTTATGATAAGTATTAAACAAACGTTTTCAAGTTTAAATGTATTTAAATAAATAAGGGTTCAATTAGTAATTTTTTTGATTTTTTTACTAATATTCAATTTTTCGTATCTGTAATTAGTGTGATATTCTTATTGAGCTAGTATAACTTACTATTTCATTAACTATTTCAGAATAAGAGAACTAAGATACATATCCCAATTAGCAAGATAATTGTTAGTAGTTCATTATCCGAACTCCCTTCAAGTGTTAGTGAAAGTTGTTTTAGAATGCTTAATTATTCGATTTTCGTTTTATTTATTTAATTACTGTTTGCCTTTTAAAATGAACATTCCCGTAACCTTATTGGACATTCAAAATTAATGTGTAAGTAATGTAAACTCTAACTCAATTAGTTATTTTTGCATTTAATTTATGAATTAATTTTCATTTAAGTTCCGAGCATTTACAAATTATATTGTTTGTCCGATTGTATTATTATTAGTGTGCTATTGTCACCTAATTATTAAAATATTTAAATTTTTATTCAAAAAATATTTACAATCTTTTCACCTATTCCTTAACTTGCCTTAATCGTAAATATTTTTTTTTGCTTTGTTATAATACTCAATGTAGTCTATTGATTTAAATTATTTCAATTATAATAATAAAAACTTTTTAATAGAAATTAAATTTATCCCATTGCTCAAGCGTAATATTAGTGAAAATTTAAAAATTTTGAGATTGAAATACAGTGGGGAATTATATTTTAGTAAATGGACTTATCTTCATCACCAACGTCATGTAGATTATTTTGCCAAACAAATCCTACTTATGTCATTAATAGAATTCAAATTTGGCAAGCTCTTGATGTTCCTAACTATTTATTTGAAGTAAATTTTTTTTTTTACCTATACGAAAATGAAATTTAGGCTCTGAATGAATTGATTCTAACAATTACGAACGAGATTTGACTTAGAAATAGATAGAAAAATAAAAGTAATATTTGAAATGATTTCGGGTGATTATGTTACAAAAAAAAAAAAGAATTATAATAATAAAAAATAATAGAGAAAACTTATTCAATTAAGTGTGCCAACGTGAGAGAGAAGAGAGAGGTAGGACTATAAAAGGAAAATACACATCAAGTTTTTAGAAATAATTTTAAAAAGGGTATAAATAAATTAAATTTTTAGATTATTTTTTATTTGAAATTAATTACTTAAACTTACCATACAACAATGTAGATTAGATATTAAATACATATTATTTATTTAATTCTTTTACCAAAAATAACTATTTATTTTTTACAATTAGAAATTTATCCAAATATATTATTACTTATTTTTTAAACAAAGAATTACCAATTTTGAGTAAATTAAAATATCTTACTATTTTAAACTTAATTTTAAGATAACTTATAAATAGACAATTATTAGAGTTGTAACACATATAATAATTAAGAAACATCTCCTTTATGCTTAGACATCTAATAACTTAATTTAATTCCCATTATAACTTATAATTACACAATTAATAAAATTATTGCCTAAAATACATAAACAAGTTTTTACCCCCTACCTTACTTACATGTCACCTATTCTAATTCTTCAATTTTTTTTGGTAAATTCTAAAATTTTTTATAAAATATTTAAATAATAATTAATATTTAGTTAAAAATCAGTTTGGACTTTGGGTTGTAAGCACCCTGTTCGTGAGTGTAGTAATTAGAAACCCAAGTTTCTTGTAGTTATATCTTATTTAAAATAATTTTCAATCTTATACTAAATTGTACTAAAAATTAATAGTATTTAACAATTTAAAAAATTTTAAAGTATTTATTGTCACAATATTAGAATTTACGTGAAGATAAATATGTTATTAAAATCCCAATTACAAATTATTTATATATTTTAAAAATTACTGTTTTACTTTAGATTTGAATATTTGTATTATATAATTGATTAACTAAAATTGGACGCGAAATTAAAGAAAATAAAAAAGGTTAATTACTACATGCATGCAAAATGTTAATTTAACAATAAACTTTTTGTCTCTGTCAGAAGCTACAGAAAGCAATTCCGGATAGTGCTGGAGTTAAGTCTGTAACCAAACAAGCTTCCAGGAACTAACATAAAGCCGGCGTGAGGTGGGGGGGCGCCACGACAATCTCGTGTTTCGCCGGCTGATTTTCGGCACTCTTCTTCAGTTCAAAGTTCACTACGTGCAGCACTTCAAGGCCGGGTTATCTGCCCGTTTCCGGCCACGGTTGCTTCCGCCAGTCCGGAGGCTTTCTACCCGCCGCATTTATTTGTCTCCAACCCGTTTCGCCGCGGCCATACGCCCCGGCACTGGAGCCTCGCGAGACCAACGCTCGACCAAGTCATTTCGGGCCAGCCACCGTCTGGTTCGTTTGCGGTCGGTTTAGGTCATCTCCATCTCTTTCTTTTTAGGCTGATTGAGGATTTGATGATTTTAAGTTCTTCTGTTCTTTCTTTTCGATATTCCGATTGATTTTTTTTTTCCTATTGAGTCCAGTTTAGTTTCAGTCATTTTCAAACATTGAGTTATTGTTTTGTTTCAGCACTTGGATTTTTATAATCTGGTTCGCATAGAGGACTGTTTGATGTCTTCTGTTGACTATATATATATATATGCATAACATGTGTCCATTGACTGTTTAAATTGTGAGAGGATGCTTTTTGAAACTCATTGTTATTGATATGTATATGCATTGCACTTTTGAATGAGTTCGTGTTCTGTTGGAGGATATGCAATTGCAGTACCTATAATAGGTTAGTTTTCATTTGCAATTGAAAAAAGTTGTTGATCTTCGTGTTGATTTGGGTTGTAAATGCTAAAATAAATAATAAATTACATTATGTTCATAATGAATTAACTGCGTTAGTTTGAACGTGTAAGTCTGCTGGGCTTTATTCTATTAGAAAAAGGGAGAAATATTAAGGTTTGCATATCTAACGACTCAGTTTTTATTGGCTTATATTTGCTATTAGCGTTATGATATTTCTAGGTTAGATGTGAGATTCGACAATGATCTTGTACTTAAGCTGGCCTTAAGTGATTATTGAGAAGATCTGACTCACGGTTGAAGTACGTGATTGTTGTGTATTTTAATGACAAAAGATAGTCTTATGTTGTGGTGTAATTAAGTCCCTAATATTGGAACATGATCTTAATGTGTTGGTTGTTTGACTAATCAAAATTTAATATCTCATGTTAAGTAATAAACAGATTGCCTAATATCATTCCATGTTTGTTGTTTTTGAATAGCTAAATGAGTGCACATATATAAGGTCTTGAGCAATATTTGGGCTTGGTTGAGCTAAATTTCTCATATGTCAAATGTCTAGATGTGTTGTATAGTTATGTGAATAGTATGGGAATATATTGGATGGTTTGGTTTTCATTCTTTTTAAGAGCTGTACTAGTGAGATTAGATTGTTAGATAATTGGGGATCTGTTTATATGAATAAGGTGCATATTGTGCGTAGAATACATACTTCCACACAAATATATAATCCTAGGTTGTGAGATTAGATAATTTGATGGGAAATTGAAGGTGCATTTTCATCTGTAGTTATCAAGGATAGCTGAACGTGCATTTGAATGGAGACAAGAAATATATGGCATGGAAATTTAGGGTTGAGCACTTTCAAGTAGTACTTATGGTTAAATACAGTTATCCATGCAAACTTCTGACAGGTTTTGCGTGAATTCTGATTTGACCCATTATATTTTGCATTTATGAATTTGATCCATATGTCTTAGTGACATGTGTCCATGAAACATAGGCATTAACTTGCCAACTATGCTCACATCAAACAGTTATTGAATTAATTACATTCCCTTTTGCAAGTGAATCAATGTCCTAACTCCATCTTTCATTCTCTAATCTGTTTTGCTCGTGTGAACACACATTTAATGCATTATAATGAGTTATTCATTTATATAGAATGGTTATATCATATGAGTTAAATAACCTATTTGTCACCATTTTCATTTTGGGATATAGCATCTTCGCAAGCTTTTGCATGAATAGAATTGAGTGTAGTTGGTCAGAGATATTGTCGATCTTTTTTTGATTCATTGGGGTTAAAGTTGGTTAGTCCTTTAGGCAAAATGGATGGGCAAATTTTTCTCCAAAGGAAAAAGGACGTGTGAAGGGAACTTAGGATTAGTAACTACAAAGAATTATGGTGGATGAAAGGAAAAAAAATTAAATAACTAGTTCTTGTCCTTATGCAAGTTTTCTGTTGACCTTTGATTCAGAGTTTTTGGATTGGGACTAATACACTATATAATTGTGGTATCTGAGAACCAGTATTTATCATTATAAAGTTGTTTGAATCATCATAGTTTTAATTTTGGGATTGCGATTGTATTGTAATGTTTGTTTTGCAATTAGTAACTCATTACAATGTTTGCTTGGTCAATGTTAAATAATGAAAGAAAATAATACTAAACCATGTAATAACCTTATTTATTTGGTTGGTTTTTATAATAAGTATATTGCATGTTTATATTAATTAAACATACATATTATTAAATGATAAATTGATAAGATTTCATGCAATTATTTTAATTAATAAAATTATAATTATATTTTACCTTTTATGTTATATTACTTTACTTCCAAAAAAAAAAATTTCATAAATTATAAATTTTACATGTAATTCTGAAAACCCTTTAATTATAAAAATTATTGTTGCTTTATGTGTATGCTGACTTTTAAAGAGTTAAAAAAATCTTCAATTAATTAAAGAATTTTCAGATATCAAACCCTAACGTAACTAAATTTTTTTTTCATATGTTCAAATTTAAAATAATAAAAATTCCTTAGCTAATTAAATTTTTACCTTAGTAGTAAGCATAGGTGTTCATCGGTTTAGAGCTGGAACATTTTGAAATTTTTGGTCCCCCAACTTTGGACTAAAGATTGGACCAAAATTTATTCGGTCCAGATCAGTTTCCTTTTTTTTTTTTTTACCAAAATAATATTTTTTAATTAAAAAAATTAAGGAAATCAATTAACTAAAACTAATAATGAATTCAGAAACCATAATCATTAAAACTAATAAAAGAAACAATAATTTATTTAATATCAATCCATAATTAGGATTTTTATTTTTATTTTTTGGGTGAAACCGGCCTTATTGAAGCAAAATTTCAGTCCTTCGACATGTGAAGCTAAAACTGGATTCGACATAGTTTGGTCTGGTTGATCGGGTCTGATCTATTTGATTCAGTCTGGTTTGATTTCTCAGTCCAGACCAGATTATACACACGTGTACAAGTGAGGGTAAAATAGTCTTAAAAGTAAAATTAATAATTACAGGCGGTGTTGTATCCTGATTCTTGATTCCATAGTCATGAATTAGGATCGTAGCTTCTCCGGTTATCATATTTATAAAATAATTTTGATTCAGTCAACCAAGCTATTATGTTTCTGTTACATAATAACTATTACATTCTTGGCATATTCCTGCTTCATAGAGTAACCCACGTGTGTCATAACTGTAATATATCGTGAATAAGCTTTTCGTGGTCTTGGGAGGAGCAATGGCCATTCAGTGTTTTGGAAAGGGAGTATTTTGTTTGCCATTTGTTGGTTATTTGACTGGAAATAAATGCAAGAGTTTCAAGCATCCTTATTTTATTAATGATGTTTGGGATATAGTAGCTCGTTCAGCTTCTCTCTGGACTAACGTACTCAGTTCCTTCTGGGGGTTTTGTGTTTCTACAATGTGGAGGACTAGAGTTGCAAGCTTATATTGATATCCATTTACATTTTTTTATAATTTTTTTCCTTATCTCTTTCTGGAGGATATCTTATATTGTGAGTCAGTTGAAGAATTGATTTAGGCAGGTAAATTAGTGTGGCAAACATGGCCAGCAAAGAGCAGTGCGGATTTAATTTTGATTTCTTTATATTCTGTAGTTTGGTTTTATATAATTATGTCTTTGTTTGGCATTTAATAAATTATGTAATAAGTTCCTAAATGTGGCAGTTGGGTAAGTTGTAATGGGTAGTTCCTGTGGATACGAGAGCAGGTACTTCGTCCAAGGAAGTTACTGGTCGGTGGGAGAATTTGTGGTTCTGGTATAAAGACTAGAACATGGTTCCAAATAAGGTTATGCAGAATTTGAGAGAACCTTTCTTTTATTTTTGTTTTCAGATTGAGAGGCTCTCTGTCGCGAGCCCCTATGCAATCACTAATCGTATGTCAGGAGGGAAGGAATTCCAACAAGAAACTTCATTTCTTCTTTAGATTTTCCAATTCCCATAATGAGATACTAACGACAAGGACTTAACATCTTACCTTTCTTTAGAGTGTTGCTTGTGTTTTAAAGATTGGAATATTAAATTCCTGTTTATCCTTACATTGTTTAAAATTCATCCCTGAATTATCATACACTCAAAGAAAGAAAAAAGAAGCTAATTTTAGTTTTCTATCGAATCCTTTCGTTGTTCCTGGTTTTGCTTCCTTAAGGGTTTTTCTTCCTCTGGTAATAGATAACCTCTCATTAATTTGAGGGGACTCTTTCTTTTTATCTTGGATTCTTGCACATCGAGGTTCTGTAACATTCTTATGTATAATGGTAATGTTTATTCTTTTTCTATAAAAAAGCATTGTTATGTGATGATATAGTCTTGATACTCAAAATGACTTCAGTCATATAATTGATGGCAGACACGTATTTATGTATATATATTCTTATTTGTCTTTATTTGCAGGTTTTATCTAATGCTGCCATATGGAAACTCAAAGTCAGGTTGAGACTAAAACACAAAAAAGGATGCTTCCTCCACCACCAGGAAAGTTTCAAGATCGTGAAGAACTCATTAAACATGTCCGTGAGTTCGGGTCTTCTCAAGGATATGTGGTGACTATTAAGAAATCCAGGAAGGACAGAAGAGTCATCCTTGGTTGTGATAGAGGTGGTGTTTATCGTAATAGGCGTAAGATTGACGAAAGTAAGCGCAAAAGGAAAGCATGCTCTAGGCTTATAAATTGTCCTTTTGAAGTCATAGGTAAGAGGGAAGATGATATTTGGGTGCTTACAATAAGAAATGGGGACCATAACCATGAACCTCTGAGGGACATGTCAGACCATCCTTGCAGTCGTCGTTTTACAGAGGAAGAGGTCAGGCAAATCAAATTAATGACTGAAGCTGGTGTAAGACCACGTCAAGTGCTTAAAGTTCTCAAGCAAAGCAATCCAGAGCTGCAGTCCACACCAAGGCAGTTGTATAACCTGAAAGCAAAGATTCGGCAGGGAAATTTATCAGGTTTCAACTCTGTGAATGCTTCTTAATGGAAGAGGATCATATAGTGACTCACTTTAGATTGCTGAAGTGGTAGAATGTATGCAATAACAGGTTCCTGGTGGGTGGTGGTTTTCTAACCTACCATTTAGCAATGGGCTCTGCATGCATGGTTAATATTGGGATTCATGCAGATGTCCTGACCAAAGAGCATTTTCTCATGTCCCAATAAGAGCTAAAATAGGTTATGTTTTATAGGG
>NW_019014682.1:1222170-1233527 GCF_000150535.2 Carica papaya | reverse complement strand
AGGATCTTCTGCTTCCACTGCATTTTCTGAGCAATATGGTATTCTACTAGTATAAGGGCATAGAATTCTAAGTCTTATTTTTTTTAAAAAAAGACAGAATTATTAGTGGAAGTGATTTGACTTCAAAATGCGAATGCCAATGGGTTGAACAGAAGGAAAGCTCCTATCCAAGCAGAAGTCTAGTAGAGTCCAGGAAGAAGGGTTTCTTTAAAAATAAATTTTTTTAAAAAAGAGAAAAAATAGAGAGGGGATTGAACAAAGAGTTGTAATTTCATATGTTCTTGTTAGAATATTTCAAGGTTCTGTTGATCTTTATATAAGTTTCCTGACTTTTGTTGTTTGTTTATTTCTAGTCTGGCTTGTATACATATGCTAGGGCTGCTGCTAGAGGAAAACGTGTTCAGGTGGGTATCCTTCATGAGTTTTGTTTTCTTCTTTTCTCTGTTTTTGGTCTCTCTCTCTCTCTCTCACATGAAACCGGTTTCTCTACATAGCTATACCAGGCAAAGAAAAGTTGAAATACATGAATCAAGCCACTGACAGTTTATTGTGTTGAATAGTCTAATACAGGAGGCAAAAATCTCGCAGTTGTCATGCCTGATGCAAATGTAGATGCTACTTTGAATGCTCTAGTTGCAGCAGGATTTGGTGCTGCAGGACAGAGGTGCATGTCTTTGAGTACAGCCATATTTGTTGGAGGATCAGTACCATGGTAATATATTCTACTTACCTTATTTTATTTATTATTTATCTTTTGTGAACATTTAAGTATCTGCCAAGTTTAGCATCTCTTAAGACTTGATGATTGAAGAGTCTGTTGTTCACCTTGTTTGTGTTACTTGTTATTTATTTGAATGTGTGCCTTTGCTTACTTAAGTCTTCAATTTCAATCAGTTGGGGCTCGCTTAAACTTAGGTAGATGCAGTCTTTTAGAAAGTTAATTCTAATAGTTCCCGAAGATTCTATTTATGCCTAACAGATCTCCACCAAAACTGGGATATGTTTATACACGGGTTGTAGCCTTTCTTTTGTTTTTCACCTTTGTTTTCTCAGTTGTTAGGGGCTTTTCTTTCTGCCTCTCTGGCGAGGATTTCTCTTCCTCCCCTGGCTGTACTTTTTCCTCTCATATTAATAATATCTTCTTTTATTGAAAAGAAAAACACATTTGAGCAAAATTATCAGTCAACTTAGAATTGTTAAAGCTTCTCTCAAACAAGTCAAGAAACATACTCTAGCAACTCTTTGTTTGTTTTTTTCTTAATAAAAGAAGAAATTTGTGAAGAAGGGGGGAAAGTATTAGATAACTACACAAATGGAGAATAAGACATCCTCTAAAAAGGCAACAAAAAAGAAAAAAAAAAAAAACCAAATGCGAAGACACCCCTATTATGTAGAAGTGATACAATCCTAATTGTGATGGAGATCCAGGATGTTACTCTCCTGGAAATAACCATGAGCTTTAGCCCAAAATGATGCCATGAGAGAAACCCTCTTGCTAAGCTTGTAGGAAGACATCGACCAATCATGGAAGATCCTATTATTTCTAGCAAGCCATATGCACCAGAATCCAATGAAAGTAGCCCCCTGCCACAATGGTTTGGCTGAATTCCTCATGCCAAACTCTTCACAGTAGGGGGCTCTATCCAAGTGATGCCAAACTTTTTTCATAAGATCAGCTCACATTATCCAAGCAAGGGAGTAGTGTAAGAATAAGTGGGAGCGAGTCTTACCATATCTGAATCACATAACACATACATCAAAGGACAAGGCACGGTGGGGGTGCTGGATTTGGAGCAAATTATTTGTATAATGAAGGTTTTTAGAGATGGGAAAAATAGTAGAATACAGCAGTAAACGAAAAAACTTACATTAAATAGATTTGAAATTTAACTACCTACTAAGTTCATGGTCTTAAATTAACTAATCATTAAGTCATGATTACAAATATAAAATTCAGAAAATATTAAACTCCTAAAAATTAGAAAACATTACATCATATGCAATTCTGAAACAATATTTAACACTTCTCATTGCTTTAGGAGCTACAAACTCCAATTTGCTGCCTTAGAAGCTTGAACTTGCTGACTGGAAGTGGTTTTGTAAACAAATCTGCTAACTGATATTCAGACTTGCAGTAAATTAATATTATTTCTCCATTTTGCTGCACCTCCCTCAAGAAGTAGAGTTTGACATTAAAATGCTTAGTTTTCCCACGAAACATTGGATTGTGAGAAATTGCAATTGCTACCTGATTGTCAACAAAAATCTCAGTGTTGTTCTTTTGCTCCATATGTAGATCAGATAAAGTTTTCTTCAGTCATAAAACTTGGTTTACTGCTGCTATTGCTGCAATAAATTCCGCATCTGCAGTGAATTGTGCTACAATCTCTCGCTTCTTTGAGCACCACGAGAAAACTCCTGAACCTAAGCTGAAACAGTATCCTTGGGTACTTTTCATGTTATCAATAGATCTGACCTAGTCACTATCTGAGAATCCATACAAATTGAAGTTTTCACACTTTTCAAACTTGACACTATAATCAATAGTACCTTTGATATACCTTAATATTCTTTTTACTGCTCTTAAATGTATTTCATTAACACAATGCATAAATTGAGATAAAAGACTTACAACAATGTTTGGTCTTGTTGCTTTAAGATACATTAAGCAACCAATCAGACTTCTATAATAAGTTTCATCAATTTTATTAGCACCATTTTCCTTGCTCAGCTTCTCTTTTTGACTCATTGGTGTGCTTGTTGCTTTACACTCTTCCATCTGAAATTTTTTTAATATTTCCTTTGCATACTTTTTCTGGCAGATGAACACTTTATTTTAATTTTGCTTGACCTCCATTTCAAGAAAGTAAGTCATAAGATCAAGATCTGTCATTTCAAAAACCTGCATCATTTCTTGTTTGAAATCCTCAGGCAATTGTACATTATTTCTTATTACCAAAAGATCATCAACATAAAGAGACGCAATGAGAATATCATTTCTCTTCTGTTTAACATAAAGAGTGGCTTAAGGTAAACTTTTTTTAAAACCTAAATTCAGCAAATGTTCATTTATCCTGCTATACCAGGCTCTAACTGCTTGCTTGAGGCCATATAGAGATTTTTTTAGCAGGTAAACCTTATCCTCTTCACCTTGCACCAGAAATCCATCTGGCTGTTCTACATATATTTCTTCTTGTGAAACACCCTTTAAAAAAGCTGACTTGACATCTAATTGGAGCACTTTCCAACCTTTTTGTGTTGCTATGACTAGCAATAATCTGATTATATCTAATATAGCAATAGGAGCAAAAGTGTCAGAGTAATCAACACCAAAAACCTGAGCATAGCCCTTAACAACAAGTCTGACTTCATATTTGTTGATGGAGCAATCTGCATTGAGCTTTGTTCTGTATACCCATTTTACTTCGATGACTTTTCTTCCTTTCAATCTTTCAACTAATTCCCATGTGTTGTTTTTCTGGATCATTAACATCTCCTCCTCCATTGCTCTTTTCCACTTCGGGTCTTTAAAAGTTTCTTCATGTCCAGCAGGTTCGCATATTGTTTCGTTGCATCTTTGATAGATGTCTGAAAGTGGTTTTGTTCCTCTTATTAGAGGATCATCTTCCAATTTATTTTGCTACTGGTCTGTTTTTTCTCTCCAAGAAAGTTGTTTTTAAATTCTTATAAGACTCTACCTGTTCTTCTTGAATCCTGCCAATCCCATGTCTCATGCTCACTGAAGTGAACATCGTTAGTGATCGTTATTTTCCCTGTTTGAGGATGATACATCTTGTAGGCTTTGGAAACTGAGCTATATCCAATAAAATTGCTTGGAGTTGCCTTCTTATCAAGTTTATCCCACTTGATATGGGGAATATAAATAAAACACACACAACCAAAAACTTTGAGAAAGCTTAATGAAGGTTTATACCCATTCCAAGCCTCGAATGGAGTTTTGTTTTCCAAAACTTTGCTTGAAAGTCTGTTTTGTAGAAATACTGCAGTGTTTGCTGCTTCTGCTCAAAACTTTTTTGGTAACTCTTTTTCATGCAACATGCGTTTGGCCATCTCCATGATGTATCTGTTTCTTCTTTCACTAACTCTATTTTGTTATGGAGTATAAGGAGCAGTGAGTTGATGTTCAATGCCAACTTTCTCACAGAACAAATTAAATTCTGCAGAGGTGTATTCATTTCCATTATCAGACCTTATAGCTTGAATTTTGTAGCGATTTTGATTTTTCACCATTTTTTGAATTTCCAAAAAACTCATGCTACTTCTGACTTGAATTTCAAGAAAAAAATCCTGCGCATTCTTGTAAAATCATCAATGAAAAGAATGTAGTAAAGACTACCTTGAAATGATGGTGTTCTTTGAGGTCCTCCCACATCTGTGTGGATTAGTTGTAGTTTTTGTGAGATTTTCCATGATGATTTTGGAAATGACATCCTATTTAGCTTACCAAATTGACAAACATGACAATTTGACAAACGATCGACAAGAATTGGTAAGCCTCTTACAATATCGTTTTTTTTTTCATTTTTAGCATTCGTTGAAGATGACAATGCCCAAGTCTCTTGTGCCATATTTCCATGTTGTTAATTTCAATAGAATGGGTTGTATGCTTTTCCTCTATTGGGTCAAATGAGAAACTTTTACGTCTCATTTTAACTTGAAAAATCTTCTGTCCAAAGGTATCATAGATACGACATACCAATTTTCAAAAGGATATTGTTGTAATTGCAATGGTTCCTTTTCCTTTTGCAGCAATGTAACCACCATTTTCAATTCTGACCTTAGTGATGTCGGTGGGTTTTAATTTCTTAAACAAAATTCTGTCATGAGTCACGTGGTTTGTACAACCACCATCAATCAACCAACACTTTGAAGAACTATTTGTTGAGAGACACGTTACCGCAAAAATCTGGTCTTCTGCATCTTGATCGGCAACTTGGGCGTTTGCATCTTGCTTTTGAAATCTACTTTTGCGAATAACATCTTCATGTCCAAGCTGATGGCATCTGCTGCATTTTGCACTTGGTCTCTTCTAACACTTGAATGGTGCATGACTTTTTTTTATCATAATCCTTACAAGGAGGATAATTTCCCTTTGAGCTTCTACCCTTGCTTCGATTTTGGTTGTTTGAAGTGCTCTCACAACTCAAGGCCTGAATATTCTTTAAGTTCTTCTTCATACTGTTCCTTTCGGCATTCTGGTGTTTGATTGCCAGGACTCCAACAATATGATCTTGTCTCATAAGCTTCCGTTGTTCTTGAGTTGCAAAACATTTAACAACTCTGCCAAAGTGATCTTGGACAGATCCTTTGTGTTCTCCAAGGTGGTTATTGAAGCTTCATATCTTTCAGGTACAATAACAAATTTTTTTTCTACAATTCTTGAGTTAGTAAAATTTAGTGCCAAGTAAACTGATCTTGTTGACGGTACCAAATAATCTGTCTGAGTATTCTTTGATTGTCTTAGATTCTTTCATCTTTTGCAGCTCAAATTCCCTTATTAGATTCAGCGCTTATATTTCTCGTATCATTTCATCTCTTGCTTATTCAGATAATCTCAAACCTTTTTTGCTGTTTCAAAAGTCATAATTCTTGTGAAAATGGTTGTTGAAACTGCAGCGAACAAAGTTGTTTTCGCCTCTGACTTTCTGGTTCTTTTTTCTTTGTGACTTTTGATCTGATCTATGGTGGGATTGTTCGGCAGCGGAGAAACTTCGTAATCCTCTTCCACAGCTTCCCATAGATCTAAAAGTTTCAAGTTCGTCTCCATGCGTACTGCCCAAATTTGATATTTTTCTTTGTTGACCACCGATGGAGCAATTGATGAGAGATTGGCTTCAGTTTTCATTGCGTGTCAAAACTCACATATAGGTCTCTTAAGAAGAGAGCTCTGATACCAAATAAAGGTTTTTAGAGATGAGGAAAATAGATGAATCTAAATTTCATAGAAGGATATTAGTGGATTACAACAGCAAAGAGAAAAACTTACATTAAATAGACTTGAAATTTAACTACTCACTAAGTTCATGATTTTAAATTAACTAACCACTATGTCATGATTATAAATATAAAACTTAGAAAATATTAAACTCCTAAAAACTAGAAAACACTACATCATGTGCAGTCCTGAAACAATATTTAATAGTATTGTGCTTCGGGTTGATAGCAGTCCAAGAAAATATTTTCACCTTCGAAGATACTCTAGCTTTCTAAAACCTCTTGGAAATATAGAATTTTGTGTCACTGGGTTTTATTACAAGGTAAGCATAGAAAGACTTACAAATGAATGAGCCAAGGGTCCATTTTCGGCTCTCTGGCTGTGTAGGCTTCTGTAAGGATACAAGCATATTCAATAAAGTTGTCAACTCAGCAGTCTCTCTATCTGATAGTTTGCGGTTAAAGTGAAAGTTCCAAGATAGCTAATACTGAAATTTGAGATGAAATTTAATCGAAAAATGGCCAGAGATAGGACACGATAATACCTCCTGTAACAAATTTGGAAAACCATCCTCCCAGCATCCAGAGATTAGGAAATGGTCAATTCGTGAGGAGAATCGCCCTCGTCTAGACCGACAAAGTAAATTGGGTGTTAGCTAAAGGGAGATCAGTGACTCATAATCCTGGATGCAGTTTGTTAGGGTTTCTACTAATGGATTTAGTTAAGGGGCGATGAACATGACAATGTTAAGAATTTCTTGAATGTCTTTGAAGTTACTTATTTTGAATAAAATTATGGTTTGTTAAGATTGAACTCTATGATCTTTTGAGTAAGTTCGTTCTCAAACTTCTCAATAATTTTTTGTATAGACATTTCCATTTATAGCAATGGAATTTATTAAGGTAGAGGAAGTATTTATGTTAATTATTCAAGGATTATCCTAATTTCCATATTAAGTAACCACCTCTCTTTGTCCTATTCTGTCTTATCCTTAAACTAAGTCATACTCATGCTTTAAAATATACTGTGAAATTATTTCACATAATACAATCTCTTACTACATTAATAGACATAATACAATATCTAAATGCACATAACTTAATTCTCTTCCTCTGGTACACCTTAGCAAAAGGTTTTATCTTCTCTATGATAGAGACCTTAGCATCATTCTTCTCCTCCAAATTGCGCTTGTTCTCAAGTGCAAAGTCTGAATAGCAAAGAGCAATTTGATTAGCAAGCTCTCAATAGGCATTCACAGGAGAGAGACCTTCCTAATGAATGAAAACCTCATAATGACCATTGCAAATGCGAGAATGCAGTTGAGCTTGTGAAGAAGGAGGACACCTTGCTGAACATTGGGAAGTGTAGGAAGAAGATTCTTTTGAGTGTGGTGTGGCCTAAGAGAAGAGACTGGAAAACTAGATGAATCTTGGAAGTAAAAGGGAGATCAAGCTTGTAAGCAACTTCATTGATTTGCTGAACAATAGGGAAAGGCCTATAAAAACGTGGAGCTAACATATGAATCTGCTTTTTCCCAATGAAGTTTGGTGGTATGGTTTGAGTTTTAACAGCACCAAATCACACACATTAAAGGACACCTCGTAGCAGTGAGAATCATAGGAATGCTTCATATGTTGTTGAGTTTGTAAGAGCTGATGCTTTTTTTTTTTTGAAATAAAAGTGTAGAGTAATATTGATGTGTAGGTGCCAAGGGGGCACCATCCATGTACAAAAGATTTATAGGTCAATTAGTATATCAACAATAAGAACCAAGTCAATCATGTTGTCAATGTTGTG
The DNA here is from genome assembly GCF_000150535.2 of Carica papaya. The sequence goes on along the minus strand of NW_019014682.1, from coordinate 1,225,774 downwards.
ATCCATAACAATAGAATTAAAATAGTGAAATCATCTGTCTTTGATATTTGCAGAAGTATCTTCTTACCTTCAAAAACTCTAAGGTTTCTCTCTTTCCAGATAATCCAAAAGATAGTAAGGGGAATGAGTCTGAAAAGTTTGTTTTTCTTGCACAAAAAATCCCAGGCCAGTAGTTCTTTCCTGACAGTTCTAGACATAACCCGGTTAATACCCAAAAGTCCATCGATCAAAGTCAAAAAGTTTTAGGTGAAAGGGCACCAGAGTAGTAGATGGTTGGTAGATTCTGCATCTTTTTGGCATAGGAAGCATCTGTTGGTCAGAATTATACCTCTTCTCATTAGATTATCAATTGTAAGAATGCGTTCTTTAGCAGCTTCCCACCCGAAAAAAGAAATTCTGGGTGGAGCAGAGGTGTTCCAAATCATTCTAGAAGGAAATTCCATGCCGTCCAGATTGCTTTGCCCCTGTAGGTAGTTGTAGAAAGAGTTGACAGTGAAAGTGCTCTTTTTGTTTGAGGTCCAAAGCAGCTTGTCATCATTGTTATTGAGTTTGAAGGTGGCCAACAGCTGTAGCATGTTCATATATTCAGTGATCTCCCAGTCTTGCAAATTTCTTTTGACCTCCACATTACAAACATTTCCATTTTCATCATCAAATGTGGTTCTAACAAGCATGTTTTTGTCCTTAGCAATGGCAAAAATCTGGGGAAACGAGATTGAAGAGTATTAGTGCTGCACCAAACGTCTTTCCAAAAGTGAATCTTGTTACCTTTACCCACAACCCATTTAGAGTAGGCAAACACAGCATCATTGGTTTCCATAACACCTTTCCACAGACTCATGCCGTGGGTGCATCTGTCCAGATGAGATCTGTCATTCTCCTAGCCCACTTGCTGTCAATAACATCTTTCCAAAGGCTCTTGTCATCATTCCAATATCTCCATATCTATTTACCGTGTAAAGTAGTATTTAGAGTTCCTAAAGATCTTAAGCCCAAACCACCGGCTTTAGTAGACGTCTTCACTTTGTCCCAATTAACAAGATGAAATCTCCTCTTACTCTCATCATCGCTCCACAAGAAATTACATTGATTTTTTTCAAGCCTTTTAGCAAATTTTGTAGGGATGGTTAGCATAGATAGGAAGTAGGTTGGGAGGTTGGCTAAAGTGTTTTTAATGAGAGTCAGCCGGCCACCTTTAGAGAGGAATCTTCTCTTCCATCTCGCAAGTCTTCCTTCGAAAAGGTCAATGATTGGATCCCAAGTTTTGCCATCTTTATATTTTGCATCAAGTGGAATTTCAAAATATTTGATGGGAAGTTGGTTGCTTTTACAACCCAGAACCTGAGCAAAAGGAGCTGCGGACCCAACACCAATCCCCACCATCTCAGATTTGAGCATATTAATTTTGAGGCCAGAAACTGCCTGCAACCAGAGTAAGATACAACGAAGGTGAAACAACATGTTGGGTTCGGGACGGCAAAAGATAAGAGTATCGTTCACGAAAAATAAGTGTGTAATGTCCAGCTGCTTGCTGCCACGACCCACCACGAAACCACTCAAAAGTTTTGCTTGTTTGGCTTGCTCAATCAACTTGTTTAAGGATTCCATGACCAGAATAAATAAGAGAGGAGAACCTGGGTCACCTTGTCTCAAACCTTTGGAAGTTTTGAAGAAAGAGGAGGGATCCCCATTAATCGGAACAGCAAAACTGGTATTCGAAATACAAGCCCGGATCCACTGCCGTCCTTTTGCCCTAAAACCGAATCTGTTAAGCAAATAATCAATAAAATCCCAGCTAACATTGTCGAAAGCCTTTTCCATGTCCAATTTACAAAGTATTCCACTCCCTCCTTTTTTTATCAAGTCGTTCACTGTCTCGTTGGAGATCATAATTGCTGTCCCCAATTATTTGATTAAGCACTTTGGAGAGCCTTTTTGCAAGGTCCTTAAAAAGTAACTTGTAAATGGAACCCATCAAGCTTGTAGGCATGAAATCACTAAATTCTCTACCACAATCTTTTTTGGGGATAAAGACAACAAATGTAGAATTGATAGACTTAATGAACGTACCATGCTTGTGGAAATCATTGAAGAAGTCAATAATATCATTCTTAATCACCTGCCAAAAATTCTGGAGGAATCTCATGTCAAAACCATCAGGTCCAGGGGCTTTATCCCTATTAATTTTTAGTGAAACAAATATAAACTTTATTTTTGATACAGTTTATGTTATTACAATTGAGGTATATAGATACAGAATTTCTAGCTACAAATAAGAAAATTAACATAAAAGTAGAGATTCTAATTGATTACACAATTATGGAGCATATTATATAGGAAAAAATATCTTGACTAATTGAGTAATATGATATTCTAGTCAACAATCCCTATTGCAATCTTTCAGACAAGTAGTAATTTCATTTTCAGTGAATGCATCTTCTAGAGCAAGCCGATCAAAATCAAGAATTTTATTGAAGTGCAAGCTGTCCAGTTTCGGTCTATAAGTAAAATCTTCATGGTAAAGGTTCTGTAAAAAAGAACTAGCAGCATCCCTTAATTCATTATTGCCAGAGACAGTGTGCCGGTTAACATGAAGATCAACAACATAATTATAGCTCCTTCTATGGTTGGCAAGACAATGAAAATATTTGAAGTTTTTATCACCGTCTTTTAGATACTTTTCCCTAACCTTTTTCCAGGATATAGCCTCCATGTTCATTCTGTTGGCGAGATTGATTTTCAAATTGTTCTTCTTCTCTTTATTGTTTTCATCCATCCAGATTGCTCTCACCCTCAAGTTTGTCAAGGGTGGCCCACTCATGCATGATTCCATTGTTGTGTTCTTCCTTCAAATCCACCTTTTTTGTCCACTTTTTGACTTCAATTTTAAGAAAGGAGAGCTTCTTGGCAATTCTGAAACTAGCAATGCCCTTAATATCTGTATTACCCCAAACATCTTCCACCATAGATCTAAAGCTGTTCACTTTATGCCATTTGTTATCAAGACAGAAGGAAATAGGGCCCCATTTGAATCACGAGCAGATCAGTAGATACCAAGAATTTGTCAATTCTATAAAAAGATGGAGGAACTCTTTGATTGCTCCAAGTCCATTGACCCTCCTTCAGTGGCAAATCCTCAAGGCAAAGATTATCAATATTATCCTTGAATTCTTGAGCACTAGAGGCTGAAAAAATCTCACCCGAACATTCATGTCTTTTCAAAATCATGTTGAAGTCACTACACACCACCCAATTCAGATCCCATTTGTTCCCGGCAGTTGGATAGTTCTGTCCATAAAATGGATCTTTCTAAAGTACATCCCCTGCAATAAACACCAGAAAAAACTCAATATTCCACAGTGACAATGTTAACAAAAAGACAGGAAAAAGTAACCTCATCAATTAGGGAGTTTTTGCATAATAATTTGTCCTTCTTCCACTTTACAAAAATATCACCAGTGGTACCCTTTAGCCAGAAGGGAGAGCCCAATTTGTCTCATCTGATTTCCAAAGGCTTCGAATAATCTGCACATCGACTTCAAGTTAGGTTTCTTGCAAGGACAATAATTTTGGTTCCATCAATTTAAACACCCCTTTCCTTTTC
>NW_019014682.1:1172547-1221276 GCF_000150535.2 Carica papaya | reverse complement strand
CATCAGCATCCACCATCCTCTAGCTTTGGACCCTTAAGGATAAAATACTGTTGAACACTTTTCCCTTTAGCTAAGATAAACTAAAAACCTCTCATTTGTGTTGAAGCAAAGAGCAATCCAGAGGGTTCGATTCTTAGTACTAATGTGTTTTTTCCAAAAACTGCCACCTTTGAACCAATAGAAGTCGCTTAGGGCATCCACGAGCCAGTTCACATCTTGTTTGCTTAGAGATATTATCGTTCTGAACCCTCAGCCATTTTCACAGATTTGTAGGCCATCGAGGTTTTTCCCGTTTCTAATGACGTCGAAGGACTTTCAGTGGATCAGGAAGAATTTTTTGTTGTGGTTTGTGAGCATCGGGAGGTTAGCTTGGCTAGCCGGTTGGTCGGCCGGGTAGGGGAGAACGGGCTCTCGGGGAGAGGGGAGTTTTAAGAGCTAATGCTTTAATTCTTGTAACATTGCATTGCGAACCCGAAGTTCACAATCAACAACTTTGACTTTAGTCAAATTAGGACAATGAGAGAGTAGTTTAGGGGTGTCCAACCATATGCTTCTACAAAGGAAGTGGCTTTAAGAGAAGAATGGAAGCAAATATTGTAAGCATATTCAATCTGGACAACCCAGTTAACTAATTGTGTTGGGTGATCTCCTTTAAACCAACATAAATACATCTATACTGTGTGGTTAACGACTTGACTTTGGCCATCTGTTTCGGCTGCCGGACTATGGCCACAAGGCTCACGGTAATTGTGATGAACATTGCTTTCCCCCTCTTTGCATGGTTCCCGGCGACCCGCGAGCAACTCTTTGGAAACTTCTTCTAAACGTCCGACCAGCAAGTGAATCCTCATTTTGGCTTGCTCACAGTCATTTTGATATGTTTTGTGAGGAAGGATTCAAGCATGGTATGCAAATCCGTCGACCCTTATGTTTTTGGTACTAAATTGTTAGGATTCCTAATAACGGATCTAGTTGTGGTGCGATAAACATGACAATTTAGACCTCATGGAGAGAGCTGTAACACCCAAGTATTTTAATTTTATTCTTATTATTATTTTTTTTATTTTCTTTTTTTTTTGTATTTGAATTTTTTAGATTTTTAATTAATTTAATTTGATTTAATTTAATTTAATTTAATGAAAATAAAAATAATAATAATGATAAAATTGGGTAAAAATATTATTTGGATTTAATTGAAATTGATTTTGAAAAAAAAGGGTGAAAATTTGGATTCTAGGGGTGTTTTTGAAAAGAAAATCGGAAATTGGGGGGTCAAAATGCAATTTAGAAAAGTTGTGCCACGTCAGCACCCACGTCAGCGGCCCGGTCAGCAGCCCCTGTCAACCAGGACACGCAGCGTGGCAAGGAAACACTGACCAGGGGACGGGCCACGAGGGCGATCCGCGTGAGCTCGATCCGCGTGAGCTCGATCGGACGGCCCAGATCTGTTCCCGCGCGCACGGACGGCCCAGATCAAACGTGCGCACGGACGGCCTAGATTCACGCGTATGGACGGTCCAGATTTAATCAAGCACGGACGGCCCGAATTGCATCTCGATGGACGGCCCAGATTTAATTCCAATTAAATCGCGATCGAACGGTTCAGATTTAATCTTGATGGATGGTTGAGATTAAAAGACAAAAGGTATAAATAACCCCACCCACACCTGACCACAAAACCCTAGCCGCCAGTGCCTCGCCAGAGAAGAAGAACCAGACGCTAGAAGAGCCGGTCGTCGCCACCCGCCGCCGCACTGGGGAAGTTTCCGACCGACGATCGAGGTAAATTTTCTCCCCCTGGCTCATTTTTCGATGCTGAGTCCGCCTATGGCCAAACCGGAGCCAAACCACCGGCCAAACGGCCGGAAAACCCAGCCAAAGTCCAGCGGTTCCGCCACGCCCCCCCTCTGTTTTTGCCTTCGATGAGGCCCTTCCTGGCCTTCTGCAAATTTTATACCACTGTGATCACCGTTCTTTTCTCTACAGGTTGATCGGAGCCAAACATCAAAACGTGACTCATGCCGGAGGAACCGCTGCACCCGAGAGCACCGCTGCCGGTAAGTTTTGGTTTTTCGTGATTTTTTGGCCCATCGAGGGCCCTAAGGTTGTTTTATCACAGGGACCGATGCAAATGTGGCCGAAAAACGCCGAAAACGGTCAACCCGAGGCTAATCGCCGCCGCAAGCAGCAGCGCCTTTGCCGGAGCACGGCGGAGCTGCCGTGTCGGAATTTCGATATTGGCCGAAAGGGGTCATAGGTCTGATTTGGGATTTTTTAGAACACGTGCAGGTACCGGTAGTTCGTTTCAGTTTTCCTGAAAAAATTCAAGAAAATTAGGAACAGCCTGTAGGCACACTGTAGAGTCGAATTCAGACCCCAAAACAAGTAAGGACCCCTCACCCTATTTTCTATCACGGTATTAAAGCTTAATAAGTAATTAAACGGTATTTTGAGATTTTATAGATGTATAATTGATTGAGATTGCCAATAGAGCCCGAGTCTGATACAGTGTTGGTCTGTTGTTGTTTGATCTAATTTTCAGTATTAAATGCAGTATGATATTTGATGTAATTATGTTATGGTCTCGTATGCATGAATCATAATTTCTTTTATTATGGTTTGTATTATGGTGAATCCGATACTGTGTTGTCTTGTTTGGTGTCAATTACTGGTTTACATGTTGTGTATGATTGGATTATTGAGATTAAGGAAAAAGGAAAAAAGGTTATGTGAATTGATAAGTGGAAAATGTGGACAGCCTGACTAGATATCCTGAGAGATGGTGGACGGACCGGGTCCGTAGGGAACCCTACTGGGAACGTGGTCTCTCATACCGGACGGGGTATGGGGACGGATCTGGAATCAGGTTGTAATGTTAATGGTTCACGGGTAGCGGGGACCTTCTATCGATTTCCATGGATACTAGTAGCTGGTAAATGAGAAAATATGTTGTTTAATGATTGAAATGCAAAGGCGTGGTAAGTGTTATGTTATAAAGTCTATATGATTCATGATGATGATAATGTTATTGCTTTCATATGTTGTTTTCATGGATCTTAACCGAAGTAAGTGGACAGTAAGGGTTTTTATGTTAATAAACGAGTTTGTTATAGATTATGCTCCATTGGTCATTTTTGTTTTCTACCCACCTTTACTTCCGTGGCGGTGAGATAGTGTGATGTCTTTACTGGGCTGGTGTAGCTCATCCCTTATTTAACCATTTCAGATCAGGAAGACGTTGTTCCCGATCTCGTTCCGTAGGAAGACGGCGAAGGGGACGCCTAAAGACTTTATAGTTATATTTATATTTTTTATTTCGAGTATCTCTTTTAGTTAGTTTGTTCCTTCATGTTTTGAGTACGTTTTGGTTATTGTATAAGGAATGTGAATCAAAATTTTTATTACGTTTCCGCATTTGAAATTTTTAATACATATATTTCATTTAAACTTCCGGGTCCGTTACAAGAGAACCCTATAATCTCGAGTAAGGAGGTACTCAAACTTTTCAATAATTCTCAATGCATACATTTCTACTTACAGCAACAGAATTTATTACAATAGAGGAAGTAGTTATGGTAGTTATTCTAGAATTCTCCTAATTTCCCTATAGTGTTCTCCTTATCCTATTCTCTCTTATCCTTAAACTAAGTCATACTCATACCCTAATACATATTGTGCTATTAGGCACAATACAATATCTAATACATTGGTAGACTCAATACACTATCTAAATACACAACTTAATTTCTCTTCCTCCTTTAATAGACCTTGGCAAAAGGTGTTATCTTCTGAATGGAAACTTTTAACAAAATTATTGTATCCATCCATAGTTATTCTTACTCTTGGAGGACTGTGGGCCCATAGACACATAATCGACCAGGAACCTTTTTCTTTCACGCTTAGCAATACTAACAAAGAAAATCTTCCTTCGCCCACATCAATCCCGTTTGCGATGGATATGTCTCCTTTATACAGTGGATAATGCCTAGCCAGTAGGTAATTTGGCTACAGAAATTTTATTCAGTGATACTGAACTCGCGGAGTTTGTAGGCCTAGGGGTTTAACAGTTCCTTGCATTTTTTTCGAAGCTCACTATGTTAGTATGTTCCAAGAGGATATGTGATTTGCCTCTTGGGAAAGGCATTACCTTCTAAAAATCAAAATTGAATTGCATATGAAATTTCTTGGAATTGCTTACTAGATGTCATGCTTCAGAGTTCTTTCATGTAGTCATGTGCCTAAGATTGTTGCTGTATTTATTGTGGCTGCAATTTTTTTTAAAAATATTATTGACATTGCTGCCTGCAACAATACTTAAGTAAATTTATTTGTATTGATGAGATCTCAGTACAAGGTCCTATGGTTTACAGCATGTCAACTGTTGAGCAGTACGTTATTTACGAATAATTGACTTAATATTATATATGCAGTTAATAGCTTGGTGCTGTGTGATAATATTATTGTTTACTTAATACTAAATTGTTGCAGAAAGGTTGAGAATAATAGTTTACCACTTGTATTAAGGAATCTCCTTGCCTATAGAGGATATCATTAGTCATTTATGATTACATGCTGATATTTCCTTATCCTCCTGCCCTGCACTTTCATGCCACTTGGGGCAGTGTGCTCCAACTCCAAGTATGTAAAATTAGACAAGTTAATTTCCTGGAGGATTTTGACTGGCTAAAAGTTTCCTTTCTTTCTTTGTAATAATGTCAGCAATTTCAATTCTTGTTGCTTTACACCAATTAGATACATAACTTCTGGATGATATAGTCAGTAGGTCCTCGTATACTTTACTAATAACTTCTGCAATTCTCAGTCTGGAGGACTTAAATTTGATTGGTATACTTCTTGGAAATTACCTTAACTGATTTAATACTAGAAATATAACATCAGAAGGGGTGCTTGCTACCATTTCCAGGGAAGACGAACTGGTGAAGCGTGCCAAAACACTTAAAGTAAATGCTGGAATTGATCCTGATGCAGATATTGGTCCAGTTATTAGTAAAGAGGTGAAACATGTCTCTGTTACCTTTCTGTTTTTCATCTGCACTTAAGAAGAGAAAAATAGAAAGGAACAAGTTTAAAAGCTAAAGAAATTATTTGAGGGAAGTTTTTCCTCTATTTTCTGCTTTTTATTTTCCAGCTCCAAAGGAGCATATTTATACATAAATGAATAACAACTTTTCTGGACCAGAACTAAATTTTGTGGGGTCAGGGAATATTCAGAATTGGTGTAGGTGACACACCACCAATTCTATTATTCTCCTTTCTACGGTACACAAGAAAGGACAAAAGAGATGAATATTGTTTTTCTTCTAGAATAACAATTATTTTCTACATTTTCTACACTCCCCCTCAATCTAAGTTTACATAGATATTGTGTAAACCTAAAGTGGATACAATATTTTAAATACATGTTTAGGAAGAGCTTTGGTTAGTATATCAGCAACTTGTCGATCTGTGGGAATGTGAATGATGTCTATAACATTGTCTTCGATCTTCTCTATGATAAAATGCCAGTCTATCTCCACATGCTTTGTCCTATTATGATGGACTGGATTCTTTGCTATTCGGATAGTTGACTGATTATCACACCACACTTTTATAGGCGCTCCTGGAGTTAGGTTTAGCTCTTGCAATACTCTCTTTAACCAGACACCTTCACATATACCATGGGCAAGGGCCCTGAATTCAGATTCTGCACTATTCTGTGATACTATTGATTGCTTCTTACTTCATCATGTAACAAGATTACCCCAGACGTAGGTGTAGTACCTTGAGGTTGACCTCCTATCATTGACTGAACCAGCCCAATCAGCATCTATATAAACTCCTATCTCCATATCTGTGTTCTTTTGGAAAAATATTCCATGTCCTAATGTTTTCTTTAGATACCTGAGAATCCTGTACATAGCTCCCATGTGTGTGTTAGTTGGTTGACTCATAAACTGGCTCACTGTGCTGATTGCAAAACTTATATCTGGTCTCGTATGTGCCAAATATATGAGCTTCCCAACTAACCTCTGATATCTCTCCTTATCAGTCAACTTGTCACCCTCACTCTTGCCAAGTTTCACAGTAGAATCCATGAGTGTGTTTGCAGGCTTGCAGCCGAGCATTCCGGTCTTGTTTAGGAGATCAAGTATATATTTCCGTTGAACCATGGAAATTCCCTTCTTTGATTATGCAATCTCAATGCCTAGAAATATCTGAGTATTCATAGGTCTTTTATCTCAAATTTTTTGGCCAAGAACTCTTTTAATTTATGAATTTCTTCATCATTGTTCCTGTAATTATAATATCGTCAACATAAACTATTAAGATCGACTTCTTACCCGAGTCGCAGTGTTTGATAAATAAAGTGTGATCTGACTGACACTACTCATATCCCACTTGCTTGACAGCCCTTGTGAATCTTCCAAACCATGCCCTTGGAGACTGCTTGAGTCCATAGAGTGCCTTTTTGAGTCTGTACACCTGATGAGAGTTGTCGTTTGTCTCAAAACCTGGAGGGATGTCCATGTACACTTCCTCCTCCAAGTCTCCGTTAAGGAAAACATTCTTCACATCTAATTGAAATAAGGGCCAGTCTAGATTTACTGTAAGAGAAAACAAGATCCGTATCGTGTTGTGCTTGGCTACAGGAGAGAAAGTCTCTTGATAGTCTATTCCATACGATTCTGTGAACCTCTTTGCCACCAGACGGAGTTTGTGTCTGTCTATACTGTCATTAGGATTATATTTAGTTGTGAAAACGTATTTATATCCTACCTGACGCTTGTCAGGAGACAACTTTGTCAATTCCCATGTCCTATTCTTTTCAAGAGCTCTCATTTCTTCCTGAATAGCTGCTCACCATTCTGGAATTTTGAGTGCCTCATGAACTGTCTTGGGCTCAGGTGAGCTCTCATCTAGTTTGCTTACAAAAACATGATATTCTGTAAACAGATTACCAAGTGACAAATAATCCTGTATGGGGTGGTTAGTACAGAATCTGGTTCATTTTCTCAAGGCAATAGCTAAATCATCATCAGTAGTAATAGTCTTATTAGTCGGGTCCAAGACGGTCGGAGGCGGATTCGAGTCGTAGCAAAGCTCAGTCCCTGCTGGAACACTACCTTTCTGGGACTTGTTCCTCCTAGTATAGACACGTAACTCCTTTGTTGTGGGTAATGTACTTTCTAGTTTGGGCTCATTTTGTGTGGGTGATATCTAGTGTGTGTGGACAAGTGGTGAAGAAATGGTAGCTTCCCAAATGTGACATTCCTGAGTATGTTTCTCTCCTTGAATGTCGCTTTTGGAATAAAATAGTTTATCTTAGAAAAAAGTGACATCCATGGTGTGATAGAACCGACGAGTATATGAAAAAAAGTATTTGTATCCTTTTTGATGAGAAGAATAACCCACAAAAATGCACTTAAGGGCTCTAGGATCAAGTTTAACCCGAAGGTGTGAGTGGACATGAATATATGTCGAGCAGCCAAAGATCTTTAGTGGTAGGGAATTTAGGATACGAGAATGTAGAAAGGATTTTGAGAGAAGATTAAATGAGGTTTGATACTTGAGGACTCGGGAAGGCATTCTGTTTATCAAGTAAGTGGCTGTGAGTAAGGCTTTCCCCCAAAAATGTTTTGGTACATTCATAGCAAATATAATGGATCTGGTGACTTACAGAATGTGTCTATTTTTTTCTCTTCGCAACACCATTCTGTTTAGGGGAATAGATGCATGAACTCTGATGAATTATACCATTTTCAACAAAATAACTATTAAGGGTTGATGTAAAGTACTCACAAGTATTATCAGATCTTAACACTTATATTGTTGTGCCAAATTGGGTTTTAATCATTTTGTGAAAATTTTGAAATATGGCTTTTATTTCTGACTTCTGTTTTATAAGGAATACCCAAGTGATCCTTATGTGATCATCAATGAAGGATACAAATCACTTATTTTAGGATATGTCATTGAGTTGGGAAGGTTCCCAAACATCATTGTGAATTAAGGAAAATGGTTTAGATGATGTATACTTGAGAATAGGAAAAGTATTCCGAACATGCTTAGAAAGTTGACAGGTTTCATATCGATATAACAAAGAGTCTTTATTAGTGAACAATGACGGAAACATTTTCTTTAAATACAGAAAGTTTGGATGTCCCAAGCAGGAATACCATAACATGATTTCATGGTCACAAGTACTACTAATAGAAATAGAATCAGTCCATACTACATTTGGAGCTTTGTCTACTAGAAGGTTCAACACGGAGGAGGTAGAGTCTGGTATACACTCCAGCATTGCCAATCATCTTCCCCAAATCCGAGTATTGAAATTTACACAAAATTGAACCAAATTTGGCAACACAGTTGAGATCAGTAGTCAAGTTTCCGAACTGATAGTAAATTATATGCTAAATTTGGAACAAAGAAACCGATTCCAGAACAATTGAGGGTGACACGACAACTAAGCCAATACCAACTACTCTAGATACAGTTTCATCTGCAACCCTAATGGTGAAATATTCACTGCAAGGATGGTAATCTTTAAACAGAGAAACATTACTAGTCATGTGGTCGGTTGCACCGGAATCAACTATCCATGCTTGTTCACCTGTAGAACATGCTGTAAAACAGAGTACATGAGGATTATCACCTTTTTGAGTGACTGTTTTATTAGCTGAACCTTGGGATAACAATTTTTGAATAGTCTTTTGGAGAATATCAAGTTGCTCTGGGGTAAAATGGTCCTTTCTAGAACCTGAGGCAGAATCAGACCCTTCCATCTTCATTTGTTGTTGCAACTACATCTGCGTTACTTCGCGATTCTGTGGAGCTTTCGGATTTCAGAGGACAACGGTCGGCTGGCTTGCCATGAAGTTGCCAGCAAGAGTCGCGTACGTGGTTGGGCTTTTTGTAGTAATCACAAAATGGTCTGCCCTTTTTCTTGCGACTCTCAGAATGCGTCGTTAGAGCTGACGCATTCTTAGATGACCCTGCTACAACACGGGCCCTCACCCATCATAATTTTCTTTCGGCTCTCCTATCTTCTGACTCTGAGAAGGCTTCGTGAATGCTGGGCAGAGGCTTTTGACCCAAAATGCGTCCTATTAAATCGTCAAGGTAGGGATTTAGACCCAACAGAAATTTAAACATTCTCTTTCGTTCAACCAAGTTCTGGTAGGTTCTGGTATCTTCAGGGAGGACCCATTTCACCTCTTCAAACTCGTCAAACCGCTGCCAGCTTCACGTAAGAATATTGTAATATTGTGTCACGATAGAGTCGCCCTGATGGAGGTCGTGGAAGGCTGTTTCCACTTCAAACACAGCTGCGGTATTGTCTTTGGAAGAATAAAATTTCTTGGTAGAAACCCAAACGTCGTGAGTAGTTTTGTATAGGAGGAAATTTTCTCCTATTTCCGACGTCATTGAGGTGACGAGCCAAGACATGACGAGGCTGTTCTCCATTTTCTATGTCTTTGCGTTTGGATCAGTGGCGAGTGGTGGTGGTGCTTCTCCGGTGATATATTCCTCTTTACCCTTGCTCCGGATAAAAAGCAGTACAGAAGAGAACCACTGTAGATAGTTGTTTTCAGTCAGCTTGTGGCCCGTAATCTGTGAAGAGGCTTGCTCTTCGGTGCCGTGTGTGACTGCTGAAGAAAAGAAAGGTCTTGAAAATACATCAGGTGATGATGAGGACGACATGCCTCTAGAAGCCATAACACTTGTTATATTATGCTAGAACAGGGGTAATCGAATGCAGAATCAGAACCGAAGAAGCTCTGATACCATAAAGAAATTATGAAGCTATTTTGAGGGAAGTTTTTCCTTTATTTTTTGCTTTTTATTTTCCAGCTCCAAAGGAATATATTTATACACAAATAAATAACAATTTTTCTGTATCAGAACCAGATTTTGTGGGGTCAGGGAATATTCAGAATTGGTGTATGTGACACACCACCAATTATGTTATTCTCCTTTCTACGGTACACAAGAAAGGACAAAGGAGATGACAACTGTTTTCCTTCTAAAATAACAGCTATTTTCTATGTTTTCTATAAAAGCTTCGGTTTTACCGTAACGTCTTGAAAGCTGGAAACATGTTATGCTGCCAGATTAATCAATGTTGCATGTTTGATACCCCCCATTTTTCTGATTTCCTGTATTTGTTTGTTTTTATGCTTGTTGAACTCACAGGTGAAGGATTGGATATGCAGAGCAGTTCAAAGCGGTGTTGACAGTGGTGCAAGGCTTCTTCTTGATGGCAGATATGTTTCGGTACTTATCTGTTTTATTTTCATTAGGTGCAGTTTATTCAGTGTTTGCATCTTCTTAAGATGAATACTCATGTCTCTTGCGTTCTGGTTCCCTTTGCTAATTGCGATCCGTTGATTTGGGTTAAATCTGTCCTTCCGGACATAAAGAATTATGACATTTCTTTTTTTTTTTTCGAGGGCAACTTATATATTGCCACGGCTTTGAATGTCTTTTACAACGTGTTCAGTTCAATTTTCATTCCATCCTTAGCTTACACTTTCTTTTAATTGAAAAAGAAAATATACTTGTAGGGAGAAAGAGATACAAGAAGGGAGCATTGAATACCTCGAAGAAGCAAAACAAAAAACAAGAGAAGCTAACTAATCACAAGAAAGAATAGCTGGCCAATCTCTGCATAAAATTAACGAAGAACCATCCTTGAAGTGGCTGTCAGCCTTGCCCAAACTTGTAAAAAACATTCTTCCAAAGAATCATAAAAGTTGATTCATAATTTCTAATGATTCTAGCATGGTCAAACCAGATAACCCACAAACTAGCAAAAACAGGCCCCACACATGAAAGAACCTTAGGTCCCTCTTCATCCTTAGGCGTAGCACAAATGGAAGAGGAAAACTCTCCACATTTTGAGGAGAGATCAAGTAGTGCCAATAGACTAAAAAATACACCACCAAGTTCTCCAAGCCATCTCAGAGTGTAAGAAAATATGATAGTGGGTCTTAACATTTTGATAGCTCGTCGCACACATCCTTGGTGATAAAGCACAATTCAGTCTGCGAATCGTATATAACATTTTGGTAGCTCATCACACACATCCTTGGTAACAAAGCACAATTCAGTCTGCGAATCGTATAAAGCCTATTCTAAATCACAATCCAAACAAAAACTTTCGTTTTAAAGGGAGCTTGAACTTTCAATAAGGGTTCACGAGGAGGAACATTATGAATCTCATGATTGTGTACAATTTACAGGACCAGATCCAAAGACTAGATCCTAGAGCTTGGATAACTAGAAAACATCATAGAATCAAGAGCGTCAGTTACACTAGCCATGGCTTTTGCTTCTCCATCATTAAGGTTATGGAAGAAAGCAAATTCCAAGAGAAAATTGTTTTCTCGAATCACAATAGAGGATATGAGAGAAAAATGTTTATTGAATAATCTATAAAGTTTGGGGAAGCAGGAAGCAAGAGAAACAATGTCAATTCAAGGATCCTCCTGAAATAGAAAATGAGAGCTATTGCCAACCATCAACTAAAGTAGTAGTAAGAATGAGACATTAAGACCAAAGATAGCCTTCTAGGGACTCTTGTAAGTGCTTGAAACAATGACTTTAGAATCCCACCCATTCTGGTGAGGTCCATACTGGGTCTTAATAACCTTGTGGCAAAGATAGTAGATTTCTGAAGAAAACCTCCATAACCATTTAGCTAAAGGAGAGAAATTTTTATAATGAAGATTCCCAACACCAAGAACCTTTTCTTCTCTCCTCAGCTAACATCTCTCCCAACTATGTGATCTCTCTTACTCACTTGATTCCCATATTAAGAAAAATCTTATCACTCCCTCAATTTTATTATCACCCTTTTAGGAATTTAAAGAGATGGGAAATACGAAGGGATGCTGGACAAAGACAATTAGATAAGAGCAACCCCATACCCTTGGAGAAAGAGACACCCTTCTAAGAATCTAAACACTTAGGGATCTTATAATGGATCCCAAAAGTAATAAACCTGATGATTGCCTCCAAGGGGAACACCATGGTAGGTAAAGGACCACTCATTGACATCATACCCCATAGAATCTACAAGAGCCTTCACGTCCTAATTTTCAATATAATGATCAGGAACCCACTCTTCCCAAGATTATTGCACAAACCAAAATAGTCAAAAAAATGTACATAATGGTGATCACATTATAGAATTGAGTATGGTCATTGGATAGAGATTGGTTTGTGAATATGACTAGAAATCTGAACGACTATGAAGTGGGTGAGTATGAAGCATTGCGGTAGCTACTATCCACGAAATAGATCAATCCTAACAGGGATCAAGTCAAAACAAAATGGTGAATTCACTGTTAAGTTTTACTACAACTACTTTGGTGAGAGGTGAGACTGATAGAGTGCCCAATTTCTCTGCTTATTAGATTTGGAAAGTAAAGACACCTCCAAGAATTGCTTTCTTTGCATGGGAGACAAGTTGGGAATGTATTTTGACGATCGACAAGTTGAGATAAGAGGCAAAATCATGGTTAATGGATGTTATTTGTGTAAGAAAATTGCTAAATCTTGTAACTATATTGAAGATTTTTGAAAAAAAATACTTTTTATTTCTTATTCTTTTTGTTTATGCTTAAGATATATATGTATATATGTGTGTAAGGAATTATCCTTATTTAAGGAAGATTCTAATTACATGATATTATTTTATTATTAGAACTCTAAATAATAAAATATTCTATTTAACATAATATCTTATTTGAATTCTTATTAATACTGCCTCTAAGTTGGTGCAAATATATCACACATGCTTGACTTGCAAAATAGATTCAGAAGAGATTTATTGTATAGTTTTTTAGTGAAGATATCTGCTACCTGATCATCAGAAAATACATGATATAAGCATAGGGAGTCATCAACCACTTTCTCTTTTCTGAAGTGTCGATCAATCTCAATGTGTTTTGTTCTGTCATGTTGAACTGGGTTATGAATAATGTTAATTGTTGCTTTATTGTCACAAAACATGAATAATTTCTCATCTTTAAGCAGTTTTAATTCCCCAATTAACTTGCAAGCATAATAATTCATATACTACTTGGACCATTGCTCTATATTTTATCTTAGCACTAGAGTGGACAACTACACTTTGTTTCTTACTTTCCATGTAACTAAATTGTCTCATATGAATGTGTAATAACCCATAGTTGATCTTCTATCATCTAGAAATCCAACCGATTGACATTTGTAAATATATCTATTTTAAGGTGACCATATTTAGGAAAGAGTATACATTTTTCTGGTGCAGATTTTATGTATCGTAATATGCAGAAGACATGTAAATGAATCTTGCGAGGATCATGCATGTATTAGCTCACTAGACTAACTGCATATGGTATATCAAGTCTGGTATGTGAGAGATAAATGAGTCGTCTAACTAATCTATGATATTTTTCCAAGTCGACTGATGTAGTACTACTTGTTTGTAGTTTGTGATTGCTCCTAATAGGTGACTTTACCGGCTTGCAATCTAGTGCACTAGTTTTTTCTAATAAGTTTATGATGTACTTTCTTTGAGAAATGAAGATCATTTTATTAGATCTGATAACTTCAATTCCCAAGATATATTACAATTTTTTTAAATCGTTTATTTCAAACTCTCGAGTAAGAAGTTATTTTAGTCGGGACATCTCCTCCATATCATCTTCAATCACCACAATATTATTTATATAAATAATGAGAAAAGTAACCTTACCCTCATGATGTTTGACGAACAAAGTATGATCAATATTGCTTTGTTGATATCCAAAAGAGATCATACATCTTCTAAACCTTTCAAATCATGTTCTTGGAGACTGATTCAATCTGTATAGGACATTCTTTAATTTGCAAACTTTTCCTTACGTAATCTCATCTTCAAATTTAAGTGAAATTTTCATGTATACCTCTTCCTCTAAGTCTCCATAGAGGAATACATTTTTTATATCAAACTGTTGTAGGTCCCAATCAAGGTTAACTGTAAAAGACAAAAGTATTCTAATTTTGTTCTCTTTACAACATGTGTAAGATCTTCTGATAGTCAATTCTATAGATATGAATAAATCATTTAGCCACCAATTTAGTTTTGTATCTTATAATCGATTCGTTTGTTTTGTGTTTTACAGTGAATACCCATTTGTAACCAACCATCTTCTTTACCTGTGGAGGTGAAACAAGTTATCATGTTTTATATTTGTCAATGCTATCATTTTTTCAATCACGACTTCCTTCTACTTGAGATTTTTAGAATTTCTCTTAAATTCTGTAGAATAGACACAGAGAAAACAATTTAAATATAATAATCAATTTGAAATTTGATCACATCTGCAGGACAATTTGTTTGGAAGTCTTGATGGTAATCTAACTCCTACTGTAATCCACTTAGTTAAACAAATTATTGAGAAATAATCATATTTTCTTACTTTGTGCCATGAAATTTATTCTGAAATTTATAAATTTGAGCGTTATTATCCACTTGTAAATATTTAGGAGATGTTGCATTTCATATTTTTTTGACAGTATTAAGCAACATATATATTCTGGTAATATAGGTTGCATGGAATTAATGAGTCACGATATTACCAATGAACTCTCAAAGTCCCATCTATTATATTCTAAACTATCAACATTTGACTTTTTCACCTCACCAGTAATGTAACCCTGCAATTTTTTAGATTTGATGAACAATCTCGATCAAGTAAGATAATTAGTTCAATTAAATTTTACGGGACTGATTTGTAATGAAGAGTTATCAAAACGTAACACTCACATTTTTTGCTTATGTTATTTTAGAGTACTAAATATAAGAAGAAAAATATCCAATAATAAAAAGCAGACCTCCAAATCTGTATTAAAGCAGCCAACGAAGGACAAAAATTTGGAATCAGATCTGGCTTGACTCAACTTGACTCAGTTCAGCTTAGCTCAACTTAGTTTGACTTGGCTCGGCAGCGGCTCAGATGCGGACAACTATGCTCAGGCATGGATGGACCAGGTTTGAGTTGTCTAGTGCGCGAAATGGCCAAATCAGATGTCCCCGTGCGTGGAAAACCCGAATGGCATGGCGGAGGAGATCAGTCTGGTCAATGCAATGTAATTCAGCGCGTGACTGTAGCAACATGGTGTGCGGGAGGAGCAATCAAGTCATCTCCAGACGCGGATAGGCCGGAACGGAGCGGCGGAGGGCGCAGAATGACAAATATGCCAAATGCGCGCAGCCGCGTGAAAAAAAGGTAGATGTGAGATCAAGCCGGATATTGTGTGGAAAGGAACCAAATTTGTCACGATCGAGTGTTTCTGCCGGTGTTCCAAAGTTTTTTGGGACGAAAGGGATGAAGTCGACAGAGCGTGTGGCTCACGTGCCTCTGTTGTCAACAGCGCGTGAGGCTCACACACGTGGAAACCAGTTGGTGTGCTGGCCGGTGGTGATCGGTGCCGTCTGGGATGGTGATGAGTTTGGTTTTTTGGTAGTTAAGTATTAACTCAGCCTATTTTATTATTTTAAGGTTTGGAAAAAAATTCCGAAATTATAATTCTAAAATAATAGTACTTTGACTCTGGTACCATGATAATTTTTAAAGAAAAAATATATTATTTTTTATTTCTTATTCTTTGTATTTACACTTAGAAAATATATATAGGGAATTATTTTTATTTTAGAAGGATTTTAATTACATGATATTACTTTATTATTACAATTCTAAATAATAAAATATTTTATTTAGCATAATATCCTATTTAATATAGAATTCTTATCAACACATATCCTTCTTTGCTGCGCTATGGCTTATGATTTTTAGACAATGGTCTATGGGCTTATGGGGATTAACTGGGTGATGACGTGTACTGTAAAAGATGAGATTTGGGCTTGTGAAAAGGTTTATAATAAAAGAAAGTTTGTAAAGCTGATTCCATTAAGTATTTTCAGTATGGTACTTGGCTCCTTTGCCTGTTAGTATGATTTGGAAGCTTCAGATATCATGGCAGAGCTGTTATTGGAGCGAGCTCCAAAATGATTCCTCTCCTGCTTTCCTATGTGACTATAATAGAGATAACCTCATTTAGAGATGATATATCTTCTTTCCCAAGATTTGGACTCTGATTTGATCAGATTATGGACTTAGACTAGCCATGGATTGGTAGGCATGATCCATTTCCACAAACTGCTTTAGGCTGACGGCATTCCTTGCTGCAGTATCCGTATAATTCTTGCCTCCAGTTTTTTAATAAGTTAGGATACTAAGTAATTGACCTGTTTCCCTGCTGTGTAGATCATGTTCTTCATTGTCAGTATTTGGGCAACATTGTTACCCTGCAATAGGTTTCTCAAACTTCATTCCACACCTCTTTTAGAACTAGGAAGAAACATACAAAATATTGGTTGTCTCTGGTGACATTGAGTTCCAGAGCCAGATCATTATCATAGAGTCTTTGTCATCCCATACATCAAATTGCTGGTCTCCCTGGTTGAGGTCCAGTGCCCAGAATGTGGCTGAGTTCCTTTTTTTTTTCAGGATTGTTTGGATCGGTTATGATCAGTTTAAATAATTCTTTCCATTCAAATGATAGGCTACCTGAGTTGGTTAAAATTCTTTGTTGGTTTGTGTTTTCTACGTGGAATCTTTTCCAGCAATTTGAGACATAACTTCCAACATGATTTAAAGTTCTTTTGGACAATTAAGACCAATTTAATAGGACAAAATTGGGGGTTACCAGGCTGAATAGGTGCAAATTCGGAGCTGGAAGATAACTCCCGTGTGTCAAGACAGTCTGCCTGCAGCTGATGTGGTGCATAATTGCGGTTCTAGTGACTGGACAGAGAGGTAGCTGGAACAGGCACACGAGGGGCAAGCACAGCTGGAAGCTGCTCGGCTAGTGGTTGCACATGGTAGGGGCAGGCGCCACTAGAGACAGTGCAGCTGGTGGCTGCGCACAGGAAGGGCAGGTGCACTTGAAACAGCTGACTAGAAGGCTGAGCAAAAGGTGGCGTGGCTGGAGGATTTGGTTGTGTAGTTGGGGCACAACCGGGCTGCCACTGCCAGTGACGAAGGTCGGTCTTGATTGGTGGTGGCCGGCTACTGTAGTGGTGTCAGCAGGCTACTATGGCTGACCTCCTTTAGAGTTTTTTTTTTTGGCAACGAAGGCGAACTAGATTTGGAAAAGGAGCTAGAATCTTTTACCTAAAGATCTGATACAATGTGATGTTTATTTTCTTGAATATGAAGGCTCTATATATAATAGTTCTCTAGAGTAATAAAGAAAACCAACAATTAATTCCATAGGGCGTATTTTACCAGAATACAATTTAACTTAATTATCCTAGATTAGTTACATATAAAGTACATTCTCTAACACCATTCACTATCTTTTGGGTAATTTAGAAAGAACAAAATGGTAGGGCTTTTGATGATATAGAGGATGAGTGGGCAAACATTAAGGATGGGTGGTTTTATTTTTTTGGCTTGCTGATTTTAGGTCATGACATATACAAGGTGAAAAATTTTGGGAATGTCATTGAAATGATTACTACTATGTAAATATTTTGAATATAGGTGGCACCCTCTTGGTGCTTTATAATATACTTTATATTTTTAATTAAAAAAAATAATACATTCTCCAACACAAGCCATATGGACTAGTAAATTGGATTTCTCTTTCAAGCTGAAATAGGAAGTAATGATCTTATGATTGAGAGTCTGCAGGAAATATGTATGCATGTGGTATTAAGTAGTAGCTTTGAAGTTGAATTGTAGTTTTATGTGACTCTAATTTCTTTGTTGTTGTGGGTGAGGTTGTTGCACTTTTAGAAGTACAGTTAATATATTTCTAGATAAACCTTTGTATCATTTGCAGAGAATGGGCTATATCTGTTATTTTTTAGTTTTTCTATTTGTGTTATGAGATTATTTTTTATTGTAGTCCTACTAAAGTTGCACATTTATCTAGCATGAAATACTTTCTCCTTTAGGCTTTGGGCCACAATGTTACTTGGAAGTTTGGCGTACAGTATAAACTGTTATCTTTATATGTTTGGAAAAACGAAAGGAACTGTTTGGTTTGCGTCTTAGGCATGAATGGAAAAGTAAAATCATGATGGAGGCTCAAATGCCCTTGGTTACTTAATGCTGGTAAAGTTGGGATGAATTGCATGACATGAACATGGTTGCTGATTGATTAGGGGAATGTAGTTCTTGGATGGTTAATTTGTCACACTTCTAAGGTCAGTGACACTTCTCCCACACCATGGTTTATCCTTCTACCACCTGCTAAAATTCCATATAGTCTGCTTTCTTAATTTGTTTTTTTTCTTGTCCTTCTCATTCATATTTTAGTATGAAAGATCTTGTGGACCAAATGAATTCTGATATGCTTGGCATGTGATCGTGAAGTTTATTCTTGAGAAATCATATATGAAACACACTGAAATATATGTAGGTTCTGGGATATGAGAAAGGAAGTTTTGTTGGTCCCACCATCTTATGTGATGTTACTGTTAACATGGAATGCTACAAGGTACCTTTCCAGTGGTTGCATTTCTTTATATACCTTCGAAATGAATAAACTTGTACTATTTCATGGCTTTCAGTAGGAGAGTAATTGAATTAGTGTCCTTGGCATATTCTTGACTATACTGTCTTGTGTTGGGCAGGAAGAAATTTTTGGGCCACTTCTTCTGTGCATGAAGGTATCACTTGATTATTTTTCCTCTTGCATTTCTAAAATTGCTTTTGTAGCATTAATCAGAGGCTTGTTAATTGGATTTCATATGATGAGCAGGCAGACAGTATTGAAGAAGCTATAGACATTGTAAACCGGAACAGGTACTTGATTTAACTTGTCCTCTTGATCACAAGAACAAATGCCATAGTTACAAATGTTCTTCTGTTGACTCCTAATTCTAATGATTTTTTGGAAATTCTAATTGTCGATGCTTGGTGTATTTTACAAGTGTGCTTTTCTGAAATTTCTAATTGTAGTCAATTGGAAGTTTCTTGATCAGGTGATGGGTGATAAGGGATTCGGTAATAGGTGGAGAAATTGGATTCGAGGATGTTTATCCTCATGTTCGCCTTTAGTGATTGTCCATGGGAAAAACCCGATATTGGTTTAGAGCCTAAAAAAGATTTAGGCAGGATGATCCTCTGCCCCTTTTTCTCTTTACCTTGGTGTGAATACATTAAGTAGGATATTGACTAGAGCTATAAAGAGGAGCTTAATAATAGGGTTAAGAATGGGGTTACAAAATGTGGAGGTATCACATTTACAATTTGTGGATGATACGTTTATATTCCTAGAAAATGACAATAGATCTTTATCTAATGCTTTTGCTCTCATCCATGTGTTTGAACACATCTTTGGACTGAAAATCAATATGGGGTTTTGTTGAATATGATATTTTATTATTTTAGTTTATTATTTAATTAGTTGATATTATGTAATTAGAATTATATTAGAATAGAAATCTCATGTAATTAAAATTTTATTAGAATAGTTATTTCCTAATTTGTAGGTTACGAATTGTATAAATACTCAGGTGTAACAATTTAAAGGGTGAGAAATAAAAATTATTTATTTATTTTCCTAAAATCAATATGGTATCATAACCAAATAAATTTATTTTAGGGTTTTAATTTCAAAATTTTTTAAAACCCTAAAAATACCAAAAATAGGCTGAGTAAAAAGAGAGCAAGATAAGAGGAAGACGGGAAGCCACTGAACTCCCTCTTCTGCACGCGCATAGGAAGCTTCTGAGAGATCACACAGATTCGCGCATGGGAAGCTCTAGCTAAGCCGCATAGTCCACACACGGGTAGCTCAGCCAAGTTGCGTTGTACTTAATACCGTGTCTTTCCTTCTTCCTCCGCGCCCAGAGATGCGCGAAGACCTGATTGATCAAGCTTCTTCCACCATGCATAGAGACGCGTGAAGAGCCGATCGATTGACATAACTTCTTCTATCACCGCGCATAGAGCCGCACGATTTGTCTCACTTCAATTGCACAGAGCCTCTGGCTGCGACTTACTGACCTTCTACCGGGCACGATCTTCCCCCTTTGCCGCACGTAGAGCCTTGTACGGGGAGTTTTTCTGGCCAGCTGCTTTGAGCCGATCTAAGCCATTGAGCCGAGCCGCTTGCGCCAAGCCTAGTTGAGTTTCAGCTGAGCTAAGCTGTTTCTTTTGAGGCGAGTTGTTTTCCCGAGCTGAGCTGTTTTTCGAGACGAGCCGTTTTTCGAGTTGAGCCGGTTTTCGACTTGACTTCGAGCTGTTTTGAGCCAGTCGAGTTGCTGATTTGCTAGACATATCTGTTTCTTCCGCATGCGAGCCGCTATGATCAACTTTTTTTTATCCTTTTTCTGGCTTCTCTGCGCGCGGCTGCCCCTAAGTTCGCGACCAAGCCTTCTTTGCGCGCTAGCTGCTTTGACCAGTCTTTTATGGTCCTTTTTGTAGCTCTTCTGTGCACGTCGGGCTCTAATTTTGCGATCTGGCACAGATTCGCTTCCTTTGCATGAGAATGCTCCGACCAGTCTTTTCTGGTCTCTTCCGCTCGTGTACGCCTTGAATTTGCAATTTGGTATGTAAGTTAAGTATGTGCATGTGTGATATATTTACACCAACTTGAGAGGGGAAATGGTTGTTAAATATAATATTTTATTATTTTAGTTTATTATTTAATTAGTTGATATTATATAATTAGAATTTTATTAGAATAAAAATCTCATTGTAATTAGGATTTTAATAAAATAGTTATTTCCTAATTAGTAGGTTAAGAATTTTATAAATATTTTAAGTGTAACAATTTAAAAGGTGAGAAATAAAATTAATATTTTTTTTTTCAAAAATCAACAGGTTTAATAGGATTAATGTGGGAGATGACTCGATTAACCATCTAGCAGACTCAAGGGATTGTACTATGTTATCATGGCCCCTTGTGTATCTAGGCGTTCCCATTAGGTGGCAAGGCCAAGGAGGATGATTTTCTGTGTAGGAGTAGAGATTAAGGTGGCTGGGTGTCTTGAGAATTAGAAGCATGGTCTGGTCACTCTTGGGGGAAGGGTAATCTCGATTAACGCTTGCCTTTCTAGTATAACACTCAATTTTCTATTTCTATTTAGGATACATGTCAGAATAGCTGAGAGGCTTGGGGGTAGAATGAGAAGATTCTTAGGGATTGGTGTTGATGAGTGGTGTAGGGATTACTTAATTTGGTGGGAGGTTTGTTATCAGTCCAAATTTTTGGGGGGTTTGGGCATTGGGAATCTCATATTAAAAAACTTATCTCTACTAGGAAAATAGTTCTGATATTTCTTCATGAAATTCTCTATGGTATAGGGTGATAAACAATATCCATGGATGTCAAAGAAACGACTGGGATGCCCTTGTTGGAAGATACACAATTCACTAAAGTCCTTCGAAATCCATTTTCCTAATCTACCCTTTGTTTACCCCACTCATCGGTACATGTGGGAAATGGAACTAGAGTATTGTTTTTGGAAGATATTTGGTTGGGAAATCAACCACTTGCCACAAAATTCGCTCGGCTTTACGAGTTATCTGCTAGAGACACACTACCCATGTCTCTAGTTTTGCTGTTAATATCGAGGGAAGAACTATCTTGAAATTTCATTTTAATCGTAAGATAGGGAGACTTCTGATATGTTAAACTTATTGACCATGCTTGAACCCATACATATTACTTGCCAACTAGATAGACATTCATGGATTCTTCAACCTTCTAGTTAACACAATTTCATATTGCAAGATATTTTGGAAAGCTATAGTTCCTTCCAAGATAAAGGTATTTCCATGGACTTTTATCAACCAAAGACGCAACAATAATGACTTGCTTCAAATTCATTGCGCTCATCGTGCTTTGTCTCCTAATATATACGTTTTGTGCTTCAGAGATGGTGAGATTCATTCCCACTTGTTTCCACACCACACCATGGCCTAGAATTATGGACTGATCTGATGAATAAGTTTCACCTCTACTGGTGGCACCTTTTACAGTCAATAGTTTTATGACTTCTTGTATCTAGGGGGTTGGCATGAGAAAAGAGGCTACGACACTATTGCAAGATGCTATTTTTGCAGGTATTTGCTGTATTTGTGTAGCAAGGAATCACCGAAATTTTCTTGATCGGGCAATGTCCTTCCATGAGCTGAATGAGAGGGTCACTTTATGGCTTCCCTTTGAGCAAAAGCACATAGGCATTTCCCGAACATAAATGTCTTAGAGTTCCATTGTAATTGGGGTACTATCATTTAGAGTAAAGGGGAGAGATCTTTTGCACACATTGTTTTGACTTTTTTATTCTATTTATGTTTTCAGGAGGATGTCTTGTTCTCCATTTTTATAACTTATTTTCTTTTTCTTACACCTTTAATAAAGCTTCTTCTTTTATTAAAAGAAACTTTAATTTTATAAAACATTAGAATATGTTAAGGACTACTCACTTGTAATGTTAAATTTAAAATTTTCGAAGAAAGACTAAAACTTCCTTAAAATCCTATTCAATTCAAAATATCGAATAAATATCTATAAAGAAGAAGCTTGTAGAGAAAACATATTAACCATAGATGAGGAGGGGCAGCTGCATGGCTAATCGTTGTTTCATGTGCAAAACTAATGAGGAATCGTGTAATCATTTGTTGATGTGGTGTCCGCTGACTTACGATTTATGGACAATGATTTATGGACTTTTGAGAATAAAATGGGCAATAGCAGGTTCCGTGAAAGCTGAAATATAGGCATGGACTGGTTTGTGCAAAAAGAGAAATAACTTAATGCTTATTCTTTTATCGGTTTTATGGGTAATGTGGAAGGAAAGAAATTCAAGAACTTTTGAGGGGATTGAGAAAGATTTCAATTGTATTAAGAATAGATGGATTCATACTTTTGGTTTTCTATTATTGGGTCAATGATATTTCGGATTTAAACGAAATTGAAATAGTGTTAGATCATTTAATAGAGATGTAAATGCTGTGTAATTGGGTGGTACTCCCTTGGTACCGATTTTATAATACAATTTCTTTTATTTAAAAAATATAATACATATGCATATCGATAAGAAGAGTAATAAATGATCTATGTGATCTAAGGGGGTATCTAGGTAGTATCACTGATCAAACTCCAATTTGTAAATAATTAAACTTTTTGGGACTAAATATGAAAATATGAAACTAATTTAGTTTATTACTCCTAAAATTCATCATGTTTATACCACATAAATTTTAATATGAAAATTATTTGCATAAAGAATAACCAACTTTAGGGACTCATTCTCCTAGCACAGACCAAATTGATAAATGAATCTCATATACCTATAACTAGATATATAGAACTACAATTAGAAAAAAAGGAATTAATCAAATAGTAGAGGGATATTTGAGAGCCTAAAGGCTTGCGGTTCGCATTTTTCCCTGTAAGACTAAGTATTTAAAATTCATTAATCTCTTGATTTTCATACCAATCACGCAATCTTAGTATTTAAGGAAAGCTTATGATATGCATTTAATAGTTACATTTGCTTGGTAACTGAAAGTTGACTTGAAAAATTGAAAAAGGTTGGAATTTACTGTTGTTGCAATTAACATTCTTCCCGTAGCCTTAAATATTCAAAAATTCATAACTCTGTCAATTTTCATTTAAATCATGCAATCTTGGTGTCTGTAAAAAGTTTATGATATGTACATTATAGTAACATATATTTGGCAGACTGAAAATTGGCCAGAAAATTGGAAAACAGCCAGAAACCTACTGTTGCAGTGATTCATGTTTTTCTAGTCCTAAATTTTCAAAACTTTATAACTTTCTTAATTCTTATCTAAATCATGTAATATTGGTATTTATAGAAAGCTTATAGTATTTAGATTGTAGTTACACAGATTTGGTTCCCGAAAAGTGGTTGAAAAAAGCGCATAATCGCTGAAAAGGCCACTGCCAAAATCTTTGCTTTTGTTTTCTTCTTCCAGCTAGTTACTATATATAAATATGCTACGGACTTAAATCCCAGATTGGGTTTAAGTTTTTACCTTTGTTATTGCTGCTTATGTCATTCTTCTTCTCTTTTCTTTTCTCTTTGACTCTTAGGTTCTCCAGGATTTTCTTTCAGATTAACTCCTAATAAATAACTAGACACACACACATGCATATATAGAGGATGACTATCTCCCATAAGATAAAAAAAATCCTTACAATTTATGGTAAATTCTAAAATAACCCCTAAACTTCATAAATAATAATATGGGTACTCTTTGGTCCATAATTAATTAATAATTAATTGTTCTTCTGAAATGGGCATTGTAATATGACAAGCCTTTTTCATCTTTTAGAATCTGGGGTTCTGTCTAATCATCCAGACTGTCAAATTTGGTCTTTTGAGTCTTGATATTCATATTCTTGCAAGTCCTTACTTGGATTTCTTCATGCACAATCCTACCACTGAGATTGATATCCTTAACAAATCGCTGTGAAAGGTATCCATCCTCTATAAGGTTAATTTTTTGGGTTGGGCAATGGCTCAAAGTAGGCCTAATGCATGACGTGCTTCAAGCTCGTAGTCAGAATTTTGCCTTGTTAATTGGGGTCCATGTGATTTGTTATAGAGATGCTGAGAATCATGAAATTTTCTTCTTGAATTGTGAAGTGGCCTGTGAAATTTGGTCCTATGGTTTCTATATTTTTGGTGCTCTCTTTGGTGTTCTCTGGGTTGGGTTTCTTGCTTCAAATTTGAAGGTTCTGAGGAGGAAGAGGGAGAATTATTTTATTTGGAGCAGGATTTCTTTGCTGGTTTGTAGGGATTTTGTTTAGATCAGAGTGCTAGAATTTTTTTGGAATTACAATTCAACTTTTCTGGTTCTTTGGGATAAAGCTCGTTTATAGCATCTGTTGAGGTTTCAATTTTTACTATTTGTGTTTGCTACACCTTCTGGCATCACGGAAGGGGTTTTCCGGGGATGATAAGGTGCAGTGGAATTTGGAAAAAGGTGGTAACTTTTCTGTTAAGTCTTATTTTAAGCACTTAACAAAATGGAACAATGTTTTGAGACCAAATTTCCTAATGAGACAGATTTGGAAAGCAAAGGTTACTCCAAGAGTCGCATTTTCTGCTTGGGAAGTTTGCAGGGAATGCATTTTGACGATAGACAAATTAAAAACAAGAGGGCTGGCTATTCCAAACAGATGCTATATGTGTATGCAGGATGAAGAATCATGTAACCATATATTGTTGAGGTGTCCTGTCGCTTTTGGTCTTTGGAGTCTAATTTACAGCCTTGTTGGTATTAGTTGGGTGATGATGGGGTCTATTAGGGAGGAATTGTGGGCATGGGAGGATATGTATTTAGAGAATAGATTAATTAACTTATTCCATTGACCAGTTTTTGGGTTCTTTGGAAAGAAAGGAATTTTATAACTTTTGAGAGTAAAGAGACTGATTTGTATAGATGGAGAGATAGATGGATGCATTATTTTGAGTTTATTTTACTAGGACATGACATGATTAGTGATATGGATTTTAGGAATGTCATAAATTCACTAACTACATTGTAAAGTTTATGTAAATGGGTGGTACCCCCAGTTTCATGGTACCATGTTAGTATATTTTCTTACACTTTTTATTTAAGGATACTTCATCAGTTTTGTCCATAGATTGACATGCTATTCTGTATAATGATTGGCTACCTTTTCTCTTTTTCTTTTTCCTCTCTCTCTCCCTCTCTCTCTCTCTCTCTTCTAGGAGATACCTAATCCTTTTTGTTCTACTTTCTTGTTTTTTTATTTTTCTGTAAAAGAAGAAATTGTTTTAAGGAAGAGAGGGAAAAAACTATAAAAATGGAGAATAAGACATCCTCCCCAATAACCTATAAAACTAAAAAGCCCAAGCTTACTGTGCTGAAAACGATTCTCTATTCCCTATGTATAATTGCCTCTAGTTATGATAGAGCTCTAGAAGACTAATTTTAGGGTAATGTTCATGTGCTTCTGCCCATAAGGGATTCATTCTCCCAGCACTACCCCTGTTTCCACTCTTGTTTCTGCCACCATCAGTGCCACGATCACACTTGACATTACCACCACCACCACTACCATTATCATCTCCACCACTATTAGAACTGCCACTACCACAACCACCATTATTATAAATATGAATTAAGGAAAGAGTAATATGATATTGCAATCATATTAATCTCATTATCCAGTCATATAATAGAACAAAAATGTTACACATAGAAGCTTATGTTTACCTACCCAATTACCCTAATCTACCATATCCAAGATTTATTTTCCCTTTGTTCATTTGGAGTTAAATTAAAATGTTGAGGAAAATGCTACTTTGAGGAACATACATGAATGTAGGAGAACTTTATATTTCAATGCATTGAATTGCATAATATAAGCACCTCTTTAGAAGTCATGTATCCCTTTCATAATCTAATTTTTTCACAGGTCTGTCAATGGAGCTTCCATATTCACTACATCTGGGTATGCTGCTAGGAAGTTCCAGAATGAAATTGTGGCTGGGTTGGTAAGCAGTAAGCTAACCCTTTTTTTTTTTGAAACAGTGGTTTCGCAATCAATCAGTTCTCCACTCTGGTGGAAATTAGGGATTAGGGATTAGATTATGGTACTCTTAACCTGGCACAATAGTAGCCTATCTTTGGCCTAGATAATTATAACTATATCTCTGGTGATCCTATGATATTCAATCATCAATTAGTTACTGAAAGAAACATGAAATTTTATATCGGAATGTTATGACATTGTATCAAATTTAAACATTCAAATTCCATTCAACGACCCACTTTTTACATGGTAGTTATCTCTGTTTCCATATGATGGTGGATGGACACCAAAGACATCTGTTATTACCTTAAGCCCATTTGAGCTCATCTGTCATGCATGTTTCTTTTTTTCTTTTATAAATTGTTATGCATACTTGTGATTTTGAATGCCAAGCAATTTTCTTACCTGAATTATATGTGCTTAGGTTGGGGTCAATGTTCCTGTTCCAGTTGCAACGCCTTGTCCTATATTTAATGGTTCCACAGCATCCTTTGGTAACGATCTTAATTTATTTGGTAAGATTTCCTTGATTTCCATTGGTCTTTCCTTTCCCAAACCCATGGGTGATTACTACTGGTTATTAAACCATTTTCTGAAGTTCATTAAGAAAGCTTTTTAATTTCATTGCTTCTCTTTCTGAATTGCAGGAAAGGCAGGTATGCATTTTTACACTCAGATCAAGACAGTGGCACAACAGTGGAGGGACTTGCCTTTCTCTTCTGAGATGGATACGACCACCCGAGGAATGTCTTCGCTGTTGCCTCTCTCATCTGGGAGAGATTCACCTCGTCTAAGAATATCATCAGCTGTGTCTCTAGCATCAGAGAGCAATTCACCTGGCCACAGGGTAGAGAGAGAGATACAGAACTCAGGAATTTCATCTATGCCTTCAACAACAGATGGAGATTTATCAAGTGAGGAGGCATCGCTGACCATGCCCCTAAGATCTGAAATTAATTTGCCAAACCAAAGACTGTCAGTAGGTACATCTCCAGTAACAGAGCCTGATTTACACAGGCAAGGAGTGCCACAAACAACACATCAGCCGCATGATAGAGTGTATACTGGTCAAGCATCTCAGTGGACTGAAACTTCATCTCTGACATCCCAGGGAACAGAACATGTTCGTTCATCTCCTGAAGGGATATTTATGCCATCAGCATCTCAAATCAAAGGCGTCGCGGACCCAACATCTAAGAGGACTGAGATTGCGATGACTTTAACCCATGACAGCTTGTACATGCCTGCATCGCATAAGAATGAAAATATGGTTTCAGTGTCGCTTAAGAATGAAAATATGCCTTCAGCATCTCACAGGACTGATGTTACTGCACGTACAACTACCGACAGAATATACATGTTGGCAACTTCTCACTTAAATGAGACTATGGGTCAAGCATATCAAAGAACTGATGCCTCCATGTTTCCACCTTCTGAAAGGATGTACCTGGCACCTGCTGCTCAGAGGAACGACATGGCTACAACTCAAAGGAATGATGCTGTGTTGAATCCAACCTCCAAAAGCATATACATGTCTGCACCAGCACAAAGGAATGATAACATGACTTCAACTTCTCATAGGGGTGATGCCATGGCTCTGAATTCTGAGAGAATTTATATGCCTCCATTGGTTCAAAGAAATGCCAGTATGCCACCTTCTGAGAGATTATATATGCAGCAGCATCTCGGGCATGTACACTCCGAACTCAATAATTTCAATGGATGATTTCCCAGTCAGGGGCCGTCAGTGACTTTGCCAACCTCCCGGAGGATGTAAGATACCGAACTTCTAAGTTTTTTATCTTTTAGGAATCGTGTAGACATGGTAATTTCATAGTGGGGAATAGGGTTCAGAGTTGTAAATACCAAATTGGTCAAAGTGCTAGTTTGCTTCTGAGCCGGATCGGCTTGTAATGCGCTTCTGACCTTTTTCTATTGGAAGGCATCTAATTAATACCATTTAAAGGTATATAAAATGAAACATGATTTAACAAATCTTAGAAATCAAATTCCGGAAATTTCTGCTGGATCCCTGTCATATTCAGATGAAATTACATTTCGTAGTTGGAAGGATAAAATTATCGTTCCTAGTTGGAATTGTGCGTCGATGTCTATAATCAGATGGGTTATAGTGAATGAGATAAGATGCTATAGCTCGTCTTTCTTTTTTTTTTTTTGGTTTTGCTTTTCTGTTCTATTTTTATTTTTTTGCTTTTGTTGGAAAAGCTGTTTGTCTTAGATTAAAATGCAACCATTAGGTGTAAGGTTATTTCCTCTTTTTGCCTCTATATTTTTTGGATTAGAAAGAAATTAAAGCATGACAATTATTACATTATTAGTTTCAGTCAGTTGGAAATTTAATTTTTTAATTTGTGCTAATAAGTTTTTAGTTTTTACGATGCTAATATGAAGAAAAGATAGAGGAGATCACAATTTATGCTTACATAAATAAAAAGATTATTTTTGTAATTACAGTGAAGTTACAGGGGATCTTGTTATAAATGATCCATAACAAGTTTACCTGAAATCTCCATATTTTCGCACAGAAAAATCCCAAAACAACCTGATTTTGCACTATTTGTCTGTAATCTACCTCCATTCGGATCATAATGTAAAATTGAAAGAAAAATACATGGCAAAACATCAAAATTTTCTAGTTTTTTTAACCAGCTCTATTATATTTCTTGCTTTTGATTTCTTTTCTTTCTCTTGTTAGAGTACTTGTGCAATGTAGTGTTGTAAATCATCTCAATTTCAACGACTTATGGGAAGATAACAAATTAAGGGAAATTTAGGAGTGTGGGAGGTGGAAAAATAGTTCTTCATAAGGGTGTTTATCTCCATCTCCATTATCTTGACAAGAAAACTATGACGACTCCGAAAATTTCAAATGAGATAAATTATAAATTGAGTGCAGAACCGAAATAAATAATTAAGGTTTACATTCCTTATACAATAACTGAAAATACCAAATATGGCTTACGGGTATAACCCTTTTAAAATAACAATTAATAACTAAAGAAATAAATTAAAAGTAAACAAATTGAACGTGTTACTCGCAATTCTCTTGTAAATCGGGATATGGAGCCTAATCTTCTTGATATGAAATTGTTAATGAAAGAGTGAATTACACTAACTCAGTAAAAATATCACACTACTCACCGACACAGAAATGAAGGCGGTAAAAATTATAAAAATAACTAATGAACTTCTTAATTTAAGTAAATTCGTTTATCATAAATAAAATCATTAACTGCATACTCACCATAACGAAATTTTCAAAAATAATATATTGAGTCAATAATATAACACATAATAATTTCATATACATCAGTCGAAATAACAACCTTCCCTTTCATCAGCCTACTGATATCCATGGGGATCCATAGAAATGTCTCCATTATGCGTGAACCGTTTTTTTTACATTTTCAATTAATAGATCGTCCCTATATCTTGTCCGGTATGAGGGCCAAAATATATCATCCCTCAATACCCCATCCGGTGTGAGGGTGAAACGGGCTGTCCCCATACCCTGTCCGGTATGAGCGCTAAATTACCAATTCTCGATACTCTGTCCAGTATGAGGCAACGTTCACGGCAGAGTTCCCTATGTATCAAGTCCGTCCACCATCTGTCATTATATTCAGTAAAGCTGCCATTTCATATATCCACTTAATCAAATAATTTTCTGTTTACATTTAATTTTCAGTTTCTCAATTCAATCGTAATCACATAGAACAAGCAAAACATGCACCAAAGGAATACAATCGCATCATCATACCAATTTCAATGTATTAACATGCATTCGAAAAATCGTAAAATGGATCATGCTCCTCTTGATCTGAAATAATTAATGAAAGAGTGAGTTACACTAACCCAGTAAGAATATCACACTATTCACTGACACAAAAATGAAAGTTGGTAGAAATCATAAAAACAACTAATGGAGCTCTTAATTTAAGTAAATTCGTTTATCATAAATAAAATCATTAACTGTAAACTTACTATAACGAGATTTTTAAAATAACATATATAATCAATAACATAACACATATCATAATTTCATATACAATCAGTCGGAACAATAACATTCCCTTTCATCAGCCTACTGCTATCCATGGGACCCCATAAAGATGTCTCCATTACGAGTGAACCTTTTTTTTTTTATATTTTCAATTAACGGACTGTTTTTATACCCCATTTGATATGAGCGTCAAAAGATATCATCCCTCCATACCTCATTCGGTATGAGGGTGAAACGGGCTGTCCCCATACTCCGTTCGGTATGAGTGCCAAATTATCAATCCTCAATACCCCGTCCGGTATGAGGCAACATTCACGGTAGGGTTCCCTATGTAATCGTTCCATCCACCATCTCCTAAGATATCTAGTAAGGCTGCCATTTCATCCATCCACTTAATCAAACAATTTTTCGTTTACTTTTAATTTCAGTTTTCTAATTCAACTGTAATAACATAAAACAAGCAAAATATGCACCAAAGTAATACAATCGCATCATCATACCAACTTCAGTATATTAACATGCATTTGAAAAACTGTAAAATAGATCATACTCCTCTTGATCTAAAATAATTAATGAAAGAGTGACTTACAGTAACTCAGTAAGAATATCACAATACTCACCGGTACAGAAATGAAAGTTGCATCAAAACAACTAATGGAGCTCTTAATTGAAGTAAATTCATTTATCATAAATAAAATAATTAACCGTATACTTACCGTAACGAGATTTCCAAAAATAATATATAGAGTCAATAACATAATACATCATAATTTCATATACAATCAGTCGGAAAGCAACATTTCCTTTCATCAGCTTACTGATATCCATGGGGGTCCATAAAGATGTCCCCATTACGCGTGAACCATCTTTTTTACATTTTTAATTAACGGACCGTCCTTATACCCCGTTCAGTATGAGCATCAAAAGATATCATCCTTCAATACCCAATCCGGTATGAGAGTGAAACCGACCGTCCCCATAACCCGTCCAGTATGAGACAACATTCATGGTAAGGTTCCTTATGTACCCGATCCGTCCACCATTTCTCAGGATATCTAGTAAGGCTGCCGTTTCATCCATCCACTTAATCAAATAATTTTTCGTTTACGTTTAATTTTCAGTTTTTCAATTCAACCGTAATCATATAAAACAAGCAAAACATGCACAAAAGGAATAGAATCGCATCATCATACCAATTTCAATGTATTAACATGCATTCGAAAAACTGTAAAATCATGTAATCGTAAAACATAACAAATAGTAATAAATAACCGGTTCCGACTCCATTAGTAATCTGTAATTAATTATGAATATTTTTTAAGTTTCACAAAATATCATATTATTTAAAATTAAACTTCAATTCTATAACATGGGAATTCTTACTCAAATTGATGTCCAAAATGATAAACTTTTGATTGCGCCTACAGTTGGTTCTCGGTTCCCTGAATTTTCATTCGGAGATTAAAACGTACTTCAGGTACCTAGAAATATTTCAAAAAATCCAAAATCAGTATTAGGAACCTTTTTTGTCCAATTCTGAAATTCTGGCACGGCGGCTTCGCCGTACTCTCGTGACAACATCGCCGCCCGCGGCAGCGGTTTGCCTCAGATCGCCTATTTTCAGCCAATTAAGAGGTATCGGTTGGCCGAAAAAAGTTAAAAAACTAAAACTTACCGACAGTGGGGTTCTCAAGTGCGGCGGCTCCGCCGGTTAACCTTCGCGGTTGGGAGTTTTACTTTGGTCAACCTGTAGAGAAGGAAACAGTGATTACAATGGTAGAAGAATTTTGCAGAACGGGAATCGAGAAATGTCTCATCGGAGGCGATTTTTTTTATTTTTTCGTGGCAGCACCGCCGAGTTCTGCTCGCAGTTTTCGGCCAATCTGCTGGTATTTTTACTCCGATTTGGTCATGAAGGTGTTTAAAATTGAATTTCGAGTAATTTTTTTTTTTTACCTCTTTTGGTGGTTGGAAGTGGCTCCAGCGTGTCAGCGGCGACGATAGGCTTCCTTCCCGGTGACTTGATCTGGGTTGTCAATTGCGTTTGATTTGAACCGTCCGATTGCGATTAAATAGAGAGTGAATATGGGTTGTTCATGGTGATTTAATCTGAGCTGTCCGATCACATTTAAATAGAAAGTGGATCTGGACCATTCATCACGTTTAAATCTAACCGTCCGCTCGTGTCTAGGGAGAGAACAGATTAGGACTGTTTGTGTGCGTGGAAACAAATTTGGACTGTCCGATCGTGGGCATGTGGATCGCCCGTGTGGCCTCCCGCGTGGCACCCATCAGCGTCCTTTGCCACGCGACGAGCTCTGATTTGTCGAAACTGCTGACTTAACGTCCTACGTAGTACAATTTTGCTAAATTACGTTTTGACCATCATTTTCCAAATTTTCTTTCAAAAATTAGAATCCAAAATTTCATATGTTTTTTTTAAAAATTGTTTTCAATTTCATCTGCCATTTAATTTTTTTATTTTATATTAAATAAAAATTAAAAAATTATATTTATATACTAATTTTAATTACATTAAAATTAATAAATCAAGAGTATTACAAAAACTCTTATATGTAACCAGTAGAACCAGAGTTTGGCCAAACGTTTGTGCTCCCCAACCATTTATTTGAAGAAAAAAATTTTCCCCTATGTGAAAATGTAGTTGAGACTGTGAACCAAAAAAAAGGAGTACGATAATAAAAGGTAAAGAACGAGGGAGAAAAAAGATTCATTTAATAATTTTTTTCACGTTTGTGAATTTTAATTTTTTCGTACTCGGAAAATTAAAGATGTTTTTTAAAATTGCATATTATATTTTAGATTTGAATTCTTATGTTTATATACTTAATTAATTGAAATTTTTGTATCCATTAAATTTATTACTTTCTAAAATTAAAAAGTTGAATCTAAAAGATAGAACTCATTTATCTTTAATTTTACGAATATTATGTTAAACTTACAACTCGAAAAAAAAAATCTACTTATCTTTAATTATTATTATCTTAAAATCTTATAATCAACTTACTGTTGGTTATCTTTTTAATTAAGTTATGGAATTAAAAAGATTTCATAGAATGAAGACAAATCTCTTTCATGATATGAACTAGCGAAAATCAGAAGTTTATATAGATAATATGATGTTAAATGAGTGTTAGAGAAAATCATTTTGCAGATCTTAGAAAGTTCTTCTAGAGAGTGGAAAATGAAATATAGGATTAAACCCAAAAAAGTATATATTTAGATTCACATTAGGGGAACTTCCAGTTGACTTGGGTTAGCAGTGGCAAGATAAAGGTTAACATACAGAAGGTAGAAGTAAAACAAGAGATTGAAGGGACTAAGATTGAAATAAAAAAGTTTTGAAGAGTACATCAGCTAATTCATCAAACAATTTACCTCACATCTGGACTGATCTTCAAAGTACTTAAAAAAAAGATTCATTAGTGAAGTGAGAATCGTTTTAAAGCCTTTAGATATATCAAAAAGTATTACTCGAATTATCCGAAATTTGACAAACCTCTATTGAACTTGGTAACTTATGAATAAACTACATATTCACCTAACACATAATATATAGAAAATTGTTATCATCAAGTGACATTATTAGGTGAAATGGGTATGAGATCCATGGGGTCACAGTAGCTATTATACTCCGTCAAAAAAAAAAGAAAAGAAGAAATGATATTATAATTATATTGAGGTTTTATTATCAGCCAGAGAGCCACTAATATATATATATATGTTTTGATTTGTTAGGGGTTCAATATGAAAACACAACAGAGAACCCTAAGAAAGAAGAGGAAGGAGAAAAGAAGAGAGAAAAGAAAGGGATAGGTCTGCAAGCAGCAACAAATATAAGTCTTCAAAACTGATTTATATTTAAGTTCATAACATATTTATGCATAAAAGCTTTTGAGGTCGGCAGTGGATACTCAGCCATTTTTTAATTTTTGACTAATTTATTGCTATGAAATCTATGCAGCTATCTTATATGTCATAAGATTTCTATACACACTAAGATTGAATGATTTAGATTTGAATTGAGAAAGTTATAAATTTCAAATATTTAGGATTTTAGGAAAACATGGATTGCACGGTTGTTGTCTTCTGGCAATTTTTGTTTTTTAAATTCTTCTGAACAAGTTGCAGCAACCAAAACTACGTAGATATAGTCTGCATGTAGTAAATTTTTCCGTAGATATTGAAGTTTCATGACTTGAATAATGAGAATTAGTGGAGTTAAACAAATTTTTGAATACTTTGAACAGCTAGAAAAAATGCAAATTTTGGCAATGGATTTAAGTTTTTGAATGTCCATTTTGATAATTTTTTGGATTGATTTTTTTTTTAAACTATAGTCCTATATGTGTAATTTATGGATATTTAAGAATTATTAACTAATTTAATTTATAATAAGAGAATTGAATTATAAAATTATTTGCGCTCTATGCAAATATAATGATTTAAATCTTAATTTAGAAAATAATTTTAAGGTGTTAAAATAGATACTATTTTATCTAAAAATTGCGAATATATAGTTTTTTAATTATATATCAGAATTTATTGGGTTATATGAAAAAAGTAATGGATTTCTAAAGTAGTAAGTTTTAATTAAATTTTAAAAAATTTGATGAATTTTAAATGGTACTCCTGATATTGTGAAGACCATGCACTAGGCTTATTAGCTTGGGTTCACTAAACAACTTGAATGATTATGAATTTAAAGAAGTTTTGCCATTTTTCTTTTTAAATTTGGATTTAACATTATATGAAAGTGTTTTTTTTTAAACTTATTTTGCTATATATAATATTTAAAAATTGTTATAGAATTTATTAAATTATCTAATTGCTTATTAGCTTGAGACTATTTATTAATTGATATAAATTTTCCTAAAGTACGAATGATCTATATTATTATTTTAACTACAAACAGTTGATCAAATTTATCTTTTAATGAATTCAGAAATTTTAAGTTAAGATCAGTACAAATTAGTTTATAAATATTTACTTAGTTAAGTTGGATATGGTGTAAATTGCATTAAGATCAGTACAAACAAAACTTAATGTCATATTAGAACAATACTTCTTTAAGTTTCACAAAAAATAATAAAATTTTGTTTTCATTCTCAAGAAACTGTATGAAGTCAAATTTTATTACTTTAGAAAAATTCTCACCAATTATAATGAAATTTATAAAACTTATATATTTGCACTACATATAATCTTAATGTAGATTTTGAGATCAACTCCACAAATAAAGATCAATTCCAAAAATAAAATTCATTTGTTTCAAACAGGAAATCAATGGTTTTGGTCTAATTTGTTGAATCAACATTTTGCAGGAATCCTGAAAATGCTGCATATCCTACTAAAGATGATTGTTCATCTTCTCGAACCATGTGTTTTCTGCTTCATTTTTATGTTAAGTATACTTAAGAAAACTATGTGCATTCTTTGCATCTGGAAGTACTTCCTTTGAATTATCAAAAAGAAAGATTTACTCTGAGTCTCTATCTGCCTTAGATATATATCTTCACCAAAAGCAAATTGTCCATGAAGATACAGGTTCAAAGTAAGTGATTGAGATTTCTTATGATATTCTGAAGCTATTACAAGAATCAATTACTCCGAGTTTTAGGATCTGCAAAAATGAACTTAATCAGGTCCCACCTTAAACATGCAGTTCTACCGGCTAAATGTCCTGGCAGACCTAAAAGTCTTCATGATCCAATGAGCAGGGTCTAACTTTTAGACGAAAATCTAAAAATAATACAAAAATTATCTAATTATATTACAACTTAGCTCCCCAGGAATTATAAGGTATCTGAATTTTTTCTGATTAATAATTCACATCATAGAAGCTTTAGCAAAATCTGAGAATATGGAGAAATTTTCTAAAAGAACCTGTGGATTTCCTTGCTCAACCTGCATAAGGCAAAACGAGAC
Source organism: Carica papaya (assembly GCF_000150535.2). The sequence goes on along the minus strand of NW_019014682.1, from coordinate 1,184,708 downwards.
TTTTGAGTCCAGTGATCACAGCATCAGTTCAGCTCTTAGGCAGTCACTTATTGCCCTGCCTGATTCAAATTTTATTCCAGAAAAATCAGTAATGGAAAATTTCTTATTGGTCCCTTTAATATATAATAAGTAAAAAAGATATTGAGAAGAGCCTCTAAGGGCAGACAAAAGCATATAGATCTCAAGATTTCTTTAAATTAAAAAAGAAAAGTTAAAATGGAATGCCTCTGTGGCATTGCCGCATCTCATAGTCAAAATTTTATTAATGGCACGTTTATTTTGGGGGTGGAATAAAGATTGAAAAAAGTTAGCTAAGAATAAAATTTAATGTAATTATTTATGATTATAGATGATATTAATTGAGATATGAAGTTCTGAGTACATCATCACTATCACTCCATCTCCCCTATGTTCACAGCAACTTTATCCTACTCTTCTCCAGGTAAAAGACTATTTTCAAATGTCGTAAACTACTCAAAGCTCGGGCTCTTTGGTAGCCTTGTTATCCATGGCTGAAACCATATAAATCCAATAAACATCAATCTAAATCTACTCCATGACTCAAATCATATAACTCCAACAGCTTCGTTCTTGGGTACTTTAGTAGTCTTGTTATCCATGACTAAGACCTTATAACTCCAACAACCGGATGAATTATTGCACTCTTCTCCTCTCGATAAACATATGAATAAGTTAATCATAGTGAACTCAAGGTAAGGGACTCTTATAAAATTATTCTCCATGGTATTAGGAACTAGTTGTAACCCAAAGATCTGAGGGTTATGGGCTCTCTATGGCTTTGTTACACCAATTAGTGAGAGATTCAAGCAATATATAAGCAAGTAAATAATGTTACTTAGTAACTTTTGGCCTACTTACCTGAGAATTTCTACTACATTCCAATAGTCACTGAATAATATTCGAAAATTAATTATTACCACTTGGACTTAGAACATTATCAGTTCATGAAACAACTTTGTACATCTCTTGATTCATGAGACAAAAAATTATCGTCACTCACAGAGTATCCCTCATTGAAAGTCGTTCCAAAATAAAATCTCTAAATTTAAATCCTATTGAGAATCTACACTTGTTTACCCAAGTCAATAATAAATATAAAGCCATTACAAAATGTCACCCCTGAATTTTACAATAATAAAAAGTTTTTATATTTAATTTTCTGAAGACAACACCACTTCACAATGTTCTTAGATGGTTCAACGGTGATGCTTGGTAATGATATCGTAATAATGTCCAAAATTGATGGCAGGTGGCTGCTAGCGAAGGATGGCAGTTCTATCTTTCATATGAATGGCTCGTGTTTCCATGATCTGTATTTTGCAACCTTTTTTTTTTTCTTTTTTTCCTCTTTTCTTGGTTAAGTTCCACCATGACTACATATCCCTATCATAACCACAATAATCATATTTGTACCACACGATAATTAAATATGTTTAACCAATTATACAAAAGTTGTAAGCTCACAAGAAATTATTAGATTTTATTATTATATACAAGCAAGGAGCAACAATACTTAGACTACAAAAAGAAAATAGGCAAACATACCAAGATTCCATGCCCAAGAATGAGAATATTGTCCATGTTCAAGACTGTGGAAATACGATGTGCAATTGTGATCACTGTCATTCCTTTGCATTGACGAGATATTGTATTTTGTAGTATTGAAGATGTTTGAGTGTCAACATTAGCTGTACATTCGTCAAGACAGAGAACCTGAAAAATTCATTACTATAACTTTATTTCTCTTTCAAATGCATGCAATCATCTCCAAGAATTTTCTTATCTGAAGCCGATACATCTAGGAACTTTACAACATATACTCCATTCAACTAATTCCCTTTGAAAAATGGAGGTTATTCAAAATACTTTGTGCTCAATCAGGTGATGTGTTCAAGTACCATCTTGTTAGATTAGTGTTGTCTCATAGCCTCCAAAGAAGGGAGTTTGGGCTCCAAACTTCTTCTTCTTGCTGGTGGCTTTGAGGATTTATGATTGAGAAGGGTAAATTGTGGTTAATTACTTTTAAATATGAAGTAAATCTGGATATTAAAGAGGAAGTAAATCAAGGTGTTAAAAATGAAGTAAATAAGATTAAAAGATATAAAGGTAAAATACATCTTTTGCAATTAATTGTCTATTTCATTTTTCCGTCCTGAAAAACCTGTATATAAGGGCTACTATAATATATAACAGATACACATAAAAACAATTCTTAACTTGGTATAAGAGTTATAGAAGAAAAAATATTTCTCTTATGTTTTCAACCCTAACTGGCCTTCATTGTCGGATAAACCCTAAACCTACAACCAACCTTCATAGCTGGAACTCCTCCCAAACAACCTCTATTGTCAGCTGCAAACAGCCTCTGTTTTTGGTCGCAACTGCTTGCTTTGGCTGCAAACAACCACCTTTCTTTTCGGCTTCGTTTTCGCACAGCTTTGTTAGTTTTTGTGCCTTGTTCTGCTTTGTTTCGTGCTCTATTCTGTGATGTTTTTGCTCTCTGTTCTGCTCTGTTTTTGCGTACATATCACCTTTCGTGCATTCTGTTTCAATGTGCTCTGTTTTGAACCTGATCCCGCGTGCTCTGCTCCACCTGCAAGTGCGATGTGTTCCTACATATCCCCTGTTCTGCACAGCCCTGTTTCGGCCCAGTTCCACTTTTATTATTATTATTATTATTATTAATTTTTTATTATTTTTTTGTGCAGTCACCTCCAGCACACAACCACCAGCCAAGCAGTCTACAGCCACTGTTTCAATCGGGCTTAATTACTGAAAAATCAAATAATATGGGTAGTAACATCCCAAAATACTCGAATATATTCCCACAAGAAAATTCTATCAGCAAATTTCAGCCTATCCAGACAGCTTATCATTTTATAGAGAAAGATTATTTAAACTGGTTTCAATTAATCCAGACCACTTTTAAAGGTAAAGGCAAACTTAACCATCTCTTAGATACCAGACTCAAAACTCGGAGATCCCGCATTTGATGAGTAGCACGAAGAGGACTCTATGATCATGATATGGCCATAGAACTCCATGAATCTAAAAATAAACAAGACCATCATGTTCCTGCCTGCAACCAAAGCAGTGTTGATGCAATTGGCGGAACTTACTTCAAAGTCAAGGACATTGCACAAATTTATGACCTAACAGTCAAGATATGGTCCGCCAAACAAAAAAGTCAACAAAAAAATAGTCGAACTTGTTAAAGAACGAGTGGCAGGAATTAGATCAGTATCACAATGTGACCATGGATTATAGTAGATATGTAGCCTGATTTAAGAAATTTATAGAAAAAAATTGTGCATATCAATTTTGGCAGGATTAAACCCTAAATACGATCAAGTACGAGTTCAAATCTTGAGAAAAGAGGGACATCACTTAATATGAGGTAATTTTTATTATAATAGTGGAAAAAAGGAGGAGAAGGATTATGTAGAACCTCACTCCACTGATAGTTTAGTCTTGACCTTACGAGATTCCAAACCTTGTTAGCAATCAAAGGAAGTGAGCTCGGGAAGCAGATAACAGAGACAATCTTTGGTATACTTACTATAAAAAAGCTAGACATACCAAAGACAAGTGCTGGAAATTGCATAATAAGTCTAGTACCTCCAGCAAAGAATGGAGATACAAAAATATCACAATGAAGATTCTTAATCAAGTTCATATGGCTAACCTACAGGAAGAAGAAACACTTGTTGATATTACTGTTTTCAAAATCGAGATTGAACAATTATGAAATCGATTAGAGAGTCCTGACAAGCCTTCAGGTAGAAGTATAATAAAATATTCAGGTGTGCTCCATTTTTTACACAGTTTGAATGCCTAATACAAACCATTTAAAAATTTCTGAATTATCAACTCAGGAACCACTAGTCATATGATTAATATTTCTAAACTTTTTCATACATATGTCCCAATCCAAATAATAAGAAGATTGTCACTGCATATAGTTCCCTAAATAACATTGCAGGTAAGGGAAACAGTAAGCTTAATCCTACATTGTCTTAGCAAATGTACTACATGTTCCAAATTATGCACTAACCTTTTGTTAGTAAGTAAATTATTACAAGACTTGAATTGTAAAATAATATTTTAATTCTTCTCACTATAACTTCCAAGATCATAATTTGGGAAAGATGATTGGATATGATTAAACCAAACATGGACTTTACTACTTGTGTGCACTTGAGAGAGCTGTCCGATCAAAACAAACAGAGGCGTCAGAGAAGCTTGGTCGTAGAGGCTAGGGTTTCTTTGAGAAGCCTGGTTGCTAAGGTTCTAGACACAAAGAGTTGCGTTAGATGGCGTTGTGTCTGCATCTGGCATCTGCGTCTGGTCACAAGCGGGCTGTGTCGGTGTTTGGTTACAGCAGTTGGCATCATAATCGTGGCCGCATCTAGTTGGGTTTCTGCGTGGTAGAGAGGAATGCAAAGGGAAGTGGCTGTGGCAAAGGAGCAGTCCACGACTCTATGTGCGGTTGGGAGTTTTGGTGTTGACATGAAGGCTGGTTCGGCTACTACTAGTGGTCAGCGGCGGTGGTTGGTGGCTGGTTTACCATGGCCAACTATGAAGGCTGATATAATCCTTTCTTAATATAGGAAGCAAGATAGGGTTTGTAACTGAAGCAAAAGTTTCTTAATATAGGATCTGATACGATATCAATAATAGTTTATATATATTTTATTGAATATTAAAACACTATATATATATAGTTTTCCAGAACAAAAAAAATATATATAATTAATTACAAAGGGTTTAAGTATTCTAAAGACTACTCCATCGAGCTAAATCAATTTGGAACCAACAAAATAGGTTTCAGAATATAGAAAAGGTTAAATTATCAAATTAATTCTTGAAATTTGGCATTTATTACAATTTGGTCTCTAATGTTTTTTTATTACAATTTGGTTCCTAATGTTTTCTATTTGTTTTAAACGCATCATTTCCTTTCATTTTCTAGTCGAAAAAACTAAAATGGATCAGACCATGTTTGAATATTTTAAAAAATAACTCAAAAAATAATTTTAATTAATTAAATTAAATTAATAAGTCATAACAATAAAAGATAGACCTAATATTATTGTTAATTTATTAATATATTAATAGAATTAATTAGTTAAAATTATTCTTTTGAGATAATTTTTACAGTATTCAAATATAATCTAATCATTTAGCTTTTTCCCTTAAAATAAAATGAACTTGGATGTTTAAAATAAATAAAAAATTGTTAGGAACCAAACTGTAACAAAAAAATATTAGAAACTAAATTGAAACAAGTAAAAAACTTCAAAGTCTAATTTGGTAATTTGCCCTATAGAAAACTATAACCTAGTTTAGTATAATAAAAATTAACAACAATCACAATCACAATCATAGAATTACCAAAATTACAATTATAGAGTTTTTTAAAGAGGATCCTGTCATCCATTTTGTATATGGATTAGATCTCTATTTTTATATGTTACTTTTGTATCTCCTATTTCTTTGTTTTTTGGTTGAAGATGCCTTATGCTCTCTTTTCTTAGACAATGAAGTTCCTCTTTTACCCAAAAAAAGTATATTTGCATAATTCAGCTACATTTCATCTTAATGCAAACTTGTGCCAACAACCAATGTTCAAACATGTAGTTAGCAATACTATTAAACCAAATAGTCAAGTATCAATCAAACATTTCAGGACAAAGTTACTCGTCTTACCTTAGAAGACTTGATAAGAGCACGGGCAAGGCACAAAAGTTGCCTTTGGCCAACAGAAAATGAAGCTCCAGATTCCTTGACGTGAATATCCAGCCCTCCTGCTCCTTCTACTTCTTCCTTGACATGGCATTTGTCCAAAATATTCCATATTTTTGTGTCATCACTCATTCGAAGTGGATCTAGATTATCCCTAAAATTTTAGACAGCAAACTATAGATTGAGGCCTTAACATGAAAATTCACCTAATTACAGCGGTTCCACCTCCTACCCACTAGAGGGGAAAGCAAACCAATGACACAAATAATGTTCTATAATCCACAAATCAAATGCAGAGAAGTACCTTAGTGATCCTTCAAATAAGAAAGGGCTTTGAGGAACAACAGCTAACCGCGCACGGAGATCTCTAACAGGAACATCAGTTATGTTAAGGCCATCCACCAAAATTTTTCCATTACATATTGGGTTAAGGCGGAAAAGGGCATTCAATATGCTAGATTTTCCCGCACCAGTTCTCCCGATAATTCCAACCTTTTCCCAAAAAAATCTATCTGTCAAAGTATATACATTTTGGGAAACTCCATGCAGGAAAAACAACAAGCCAATGAATGAAAAAAATGTAACTTGATCAATCGTAAAAATGTGCTACCTGTGTCCCTCCCTCAATGGTAAAGGCGATATTACGCAGTGCAGGGGGTAAAGACGGCATATATCTCATAGTAACATTCTGAAATTCAACTTGTCCTTGAACAGGCCAATTTGGATCCAGAGACTGGCATCCATATATATTTTCTTGAGGCACATCCATATACTAGAAAGAGCGGAGGTAATGGTTAGAAATCAAAATGGAAGTGTATGAACAAAAAATATTCCCCGTTGTCCAACTTCTACCTGAAGAGCTCTTTCAATGGAAACCATTTCTTTTTCTGTTTCAGTAAAACTTGTCAAAAAGCTTCCTAACAACGAAACTATTGGAGCTGCATATGAGAGGGCCAAACCTACCTGTAAAAGAATTTAATAAGTATTTTTTTAATTGTTATCAAGTGGAAAATAATTATACTCCGGTTTCAACATACCAGCCCTGGGGTACCAAAACTAATTGGTAGATTGCCCTGAGAACCAATAACGGCCATCATGGCAACAAATGAGATGATCAATGCTCCTAACAACTGAAAGAAAACCACTGACATTAGAATAATAAAAAATTCCATACATGATCCATGCTTACAACTGCCATGTAGTGGTACTGCTTCAGAGTATTGGGCTCCTTGACGACAGTAAATGAAGTCTTGTTCAAAACTATCATAACCAGGGTAGATTCATAATTAACGTCCAACCATTTTAATTTTAAAATATACCTGAAGACGAAGGGAAAGCCACAAACTACTAGTTATCTCAGAGTAAGAAGTCCGCTGATACAGCATAACATGTTCGTTGAATCTAGACAAGAAATAGCCCTGTCCAAAGATAGTGTTTGTTAACAGCAACATACTTTTCTGTTCTAATTTCCTACACATAAGAAACCTAGAAAAAATCCAAAAGAATTTCAGAATGGATATTACCATATAAATCATATATAAATGTTGATAAGGGTAGTGCAATGTGACACCAACCGGGAAAGGCAATTCAATTTCAAAGCTAACTAACACAATTTCTAAAGATAATGCTCTCAGATGCACTCCCTTTTTCGTTTTTGGATAAAAAAGGAAATGTATTATTAGAAAGGAAGAGATTACAAAAGGACTAAGTATCCCAAGAGAAAAAGAAAAAAAAAAGAAGGGGAGAAGAAAGACTAACTTATCTCTATACAACATAGACAAAGGTATATATCCTTATAGTGCTACCTTGAACCTTATTGTTAAAGAGAAAGTAAATCATGGTATTAAAGAGAAAGTAAATCAAGATATTAAAGAGAAAATAAATCAAGTTAAAGGGTGTGTTAAAAAGGAAGTAAATCAGATTTAAAGAGTACAAGGGTAAAATTACACTTTCTGTAATTAATTGTCTGTCTTTTTCCCATTCTGGAAAATTTGTATATATAGGATTGTAATACTAAATGAAATACATAACAAACCATTCTTAACACTAACCTATAAGGATGCCAAGAAAGAAATCATATCCCAAAGAGCTGGAAGGAAATGTGTTCCTTGAAATATGATGCTGGAGGTAATCAATTTGTTGTTTTCAGGTGACACTATTTTGTTATCTAGGACTAACTAGGATTCCTGACGACAATCATATGTATTCTTACTTGTTCCAAAGTTGTTTCAGGTCTAAAGATAAACATTGGTAAATTTGGATTTGGAACTCTTTCTCGCTCTACCTAGATTCTCATTCTAATCTCTAACTAATGATTAATATTTATGAAAATTTTGAAAATGAATAGGTCAAAATTTTTAAATTCGATTAATTTGGATTTTTAGGATCTGGATTCAATTCAATTTCACTAAGCAAAACCTTAGAAGCAACCTATTCGAATATGAATTCTAGGTAAATCAATTGGGGATACTTGCGATGGTTTCATTTTCTAAATATTTGAAAGAAAACATATCTAAATGTGTGAGAGAATAGATATGATGTGTTTTATTATTAAACATTGGTAAATCAATTGGGGATACTTGCGATGGTTTCATTTTCTAAATATTTGAAAGAAAACACATCTAAATGTGTGAGAGAATAGATATGATGTGTTTTATTATTAAATAACTAGGTTATATATATTAACAACTTTGAGTATGAAAATGGAAATCATAAAATTAATTATATAGGAGTATTTTTCCTATTATACCCTTAAACACGAAATCCCACATATATACTTTCCAAACACTCTGCCTCAAACTGGTGAATGGACATTATCCAATCCTAACTCTGCAATAAATTTTATGAAATATTGGAATATTCAAACCTTTAGTAAGTATATCTACAAGTTGAAAGTTGATAAACATAAAGGGTGTGCATATTAGACCTGTCTCTAGCTTCTTTTTGATGAAATTTCTGTCAACTTCAACATGTTTTGTCCTGTTATATTGTACTTGGTTATGAGCAGTACTGATTATTGACTTGTTGTCACAATGGTCTCATTAGACCATCCCACTTGATCTTTAGATCTTCCAAAAAATCATTTTCAACCATAACAACTTACAGACTCGTTGGGCAATAGTTCAGAATTCTGATTGTATGTTGGAACTTCCCACCATATTTTGTTTCTTGCTTCTCCATGTGACGAAAGAAGGTATAATAACCTGTTGTTGGATCTTTTATCTACTGATCTGACATAATCAACATCAGTGCAGACTTACAGGTGTAATCTTTTATTCTTTTGAAACATGATACCCTCTCCTAGTTCTCTTTCAGTACAGTAGCATTCTATATGTTGCTTGCAAATGCAATTCTTTGTGATTGTGTATAACTGGCTTATTTTATTTACTGCATAAGCAATGTCATGTTTCGTGCGTGCTAGATAGATAAGTTTTTCGACTAATTTCTAGTATATTCCTTATTGATGACTGTGTCTTCCTCTATTAATCTCAGCTTATGGTTGTGATCAAGTTTACATGCCAGTTTGCTTGTATCATTTAGAAGATCATCAATGTATTTTTTTTGTGAAATTATAATTCCTTTTTTGACTGAGCACTTCAATTCTGAAAAAATATTTTAGTCTCTCTAATTCTTTAATTTCAAATTCTTTGGCCAAATATTGTTTAAGTACCAATCTTTCTTTTTGCATCATTACCTGTCATAATAATGTCATCAATATACACAAGTAGGTCATTAAATCCCTCTAAATAAGATTGTTTGATAAACAAGGTATGATCTCCTTACTTTCCTTGTATCTCATTGCCAAAATTATCTTTACGAACCTTTCAAATCATGCATTGGTGACTATTTGAGTTCATAAAGAGCTCTTTTTTTATCTGCAAATTTTATTTACTCAGAGATCTTTCGTGAATTTTGGTGGGATTTTCATGTAAGTTTCTTTATGGAGATCTCTAGGAAGATATTTTTTACATCAAACTATTGAAGTTGTAAATCATAGATAACAGCTAAAGATAATTGCATCTGAATTATATTCATCTTAGCCATAGATGTAAAAGTCTCTTAATAGTTTATCTCATATGTTTGAGTGTATCCCTTGGCCATAAGTCAGACTTTGTATCTCTTTGTTGTCCTATCAGCTTTATACTTTATGTTGAATACCTATTTGCATCCCATAGGTCTCTTTCCCTTACATAAGCTCACTGTCTCTCATGTTTGGTTCTTTTGCAATACCTACATTGCAACTTTCAAAAAATTTTTTCCATTTTTCTTAGAATAATGCTTCAAATATTGTATTAGAATAGATACTGTATCAAACTCATTGAAAAATTCTTATGAGATAGTGAACACTTATCAAATGACACAAAATTTGAGATTGGGTAAAGCCGGTACGTAGTATATTCCTTCATGTCCTTCAAAATTATAATAGGTATATCAGTGTCAGTGGCAAAGGATTCTCATCAGTGACTTCAGTTCAGGATCAACATTCTTCTTCCTTGAGTAGACTTGAAAGAATATTGGATTAGATAAAGTCACTGGTGCTAAGTTTTTTTCTGGGTTTTGAAGTCATGTAGGAGAGTCATTTTCTGGGTTACGTGTTGATTGAGGAGGGTAATTTGTTAGTGACATTGGAGGTACAGGTGTTGCTGACGTCAATGGTGAGGTAAGGTTAGAAAAAACATGTCTTTATCTTGTGCTACCGTCTCTCTCTGATGATAAGGTTAGCTAAAGTATGATTTTATTTTAACAAATGCAACATGCATAGAGATACAAAATCTTTTATTGGGTGAATGATAATACTTAAAACCCTTTTGGGTTGAGGAGCATCCTGCAAAAATACACTTAAGAGCTCTCGGGTTAACATAGAACTTATTATTATGACATTTGATATAATAGCTAAAGAAAAAAGGAAGAAATGAAATTCTATATGGCAGTATGTTCCCAACCATTTTTTATTTCTTCGGGCCACCAAACCTATGTATCTATAATTTATACATCAATAGTTTTCCATATACATCAAGATTATATGATTTTGATGAGAATTGAGGAAGTTATGAATTTTTTAAAATTTAGGAGTGCAGAAAAATACAAATCAAACAATTAGGTTCCATCCCAACCTCTTTCCAGTTTTTCTGGCCAACTTCAAGTCACTAAACATATATAGTTATAATTTTCCAAAGGCCCTAAAATCATGTGATTTGGATAAACATTGAGAGAATGATGAATTTTGAATATTTGAAGTCGCAAGAAGAAACACCAATCACAGAAACAGTAGGTTTTTGGTCTCTTCTCCAATTTGACCGACACAATTCTGGTGACAAAACTATACAGCAATGATCAATATAACACGAACTTTCCATATACACCAAGATTGAGTAATTGGGATAAAAATTGAGATTTATGAATTTTTGAATATTTAGAGATGCTAAATTCCGCGAATTATGTTTTAACAATTTTAAGCTCTAAGATCTCCCTCTTTCAGCAACTTTTTTGATTGATTCTTTTCTCAAAATTATAGTTCTACGTCTATTTTAAGGTTATATGAAAATTGCTTCTCAATTTGGTCTCCTCGTAGAATTGAATTCTTAAAGTTGGTTACGTATTATGTAAATCTGGAAACTTAGACTTCAATTGTTAATGGAAGATTTTAAAAGGTTAAAATAAATAATATTATGACCATAAAATTCTGTGGATAAATAGGTTTTACTCATGTATCACATATTAAAGTTTATTCGGTGGTTTCGGAAAGATGAATTTATGGAGCAATAAATTAGAACTGCCTGGTACAATCCCAAAAAGTTTAATTATTTCTAAATCAAAGTTTGATCAATGACCAACCTAGATATCCCTTTAGATCAAATAAATCATGACACTAGGATTTCCATTAACATGCGTATGCCTTATTGAAATTTTTGAATGTTTATTCTATATTTTAAATGAATAGGATTTTTTAGAGAAATTTTGGTATTTATTAGAAATTTTGGATTTGGCGTTATATTTGAGTAGCCTTTAACATATTATAATATTTGAAATTATTTTAAATTTTATTAAATTATTCAAGTGGTTATTAATCTTGAAAACTATTTATTTAATTTCTCAAAAAATATATATTATCGCTAAATTATTGCTTTCAAATAAAAATTTCAGATCAAACTTATTTTTTGATAGACTTGAGAATTTGAGATATTTGGTGAGCTTATTTGCGTTTCAAGAGAACATGCACTGATTGCCAGTTTTAAAACTCTCATTTAGTTATGATTTGACACTATAAATGCAGGATAAATATTGGTACTGTCAGAAATATCTCTTTTGGGGATATGCCATAAAGGTTAAATACGGTTTTGGGTCTTGTTACAAGGATATATTGTAGGCATAGCTACTAAGGATTATAAAACTTT